>CM033715.1:69617009-69951545 GCA_019671005.1 Hibiscus mutabilis
ATATGCACCGAAAATATGAGGGCAATTTTCAAACACATGATGTTCTCCACACATAGCACAAGTTTTTTCCACGGTATAAGTTCTTTGGGCTTTTCTCGGTTGGTATAGGTAATCATCAAAGGGTGCAAGAAACTCTTGATTGGATTGATTCATATCTTCCAACATCATCTCTCGAATAGATCGGCTTTTATTTCCCGACATGTTGATGTCCCTTAACTTAGAAGCGCACCCTTTTTTTTTTTTTTGATAAACAAACAAAAAGAAAAATTAGTAAAACTAAGAGAAAAAATGCAATAACAAAAACAACTAACACCAATTGCCAATCCCCGGCAACGGCGCCAAAAACTTGTTGCGTGTAATAAGTGCTACGCAAATGTGCAAGTATACACGTCGCAAGTAATAAAGTGATATGAGTATCGAGTATCGTCTCCACGAGGATTGGTTTGGGCCACTTTGCTTAAGTTCTTTGACTTTGTGAAAAGTAAAAACACAATTAAAGGATTATAGGAGTTTAACTAATAACTAAACTAGAAAGCAATAAAGTAAAAGAAAAGATGAGATCGAATGAGAGAGAGATAGGCCAGGTTATCGTGAGTTGAGGTGTGATAGCCTATTGGATCGTCTTGGTAAAAGAGTGCACGGGCAACTCAGTTGCCGTGGCAACTTGCACAACGGGTTGCCTTGGCAACTAATCGATGGTTGCTCGGGCAACTAGTTGGGCAACTACTTGGGCGTCTGGACAGCAACTTCAAGGTTCGGGCAGAGCGTTCTTCAATGGTTTCTTCTTATCCCTAAGTCGAAACTCTAGCTACTTGTGCATGCCTTGATAATACATCCCTGCGTGAATCAAGGGTGAACAACAACCAATCTTGCGCTCCTCTTAGCCGTTGAAATCCTTAACTTATTCCTAAGCCGGATTAATCTTCACCTTCAATAGATCGAATAAAGACCATACTCCTTCGTTTCTTGAATCTAACTCTCCCGATATTAGATAAATAGATGAAGTTACGAGATCCTCTCCCAATTCACTCGCAAACAAGAATAAAAGCTAAGAATGAGTAAACCTTGAATAGAAAAGTGCAAACTCTTATTACCTAAACAAAATCCAATTGTTTCTCACAACAACAAAACACAATAACCCCAACCAATCAAGTTAGTTCATGGTTGGGTTCAAAAGATATACAAAGAATAATCCCCAAACCATGAATCTAATGGAAGCAAAGAAGAAGAAGAAGTCGAAATTTCCCCTAATGCTCTCTATCGAAATTTCTCTATTTTTTTCTCTATTTTGGAGTTGTCGAAATTAACTCTCGCTCTCTCCTTGCTATTTATAGGGCTAGGCCAAAGTCCTTCTTTGAGGAGGAGTTTGAGTTGGAATTAAATTATCTTTAAAGAATATAATTCTTTATTATAATTTTATTCCTATTAGAACTTCTCCTATCTTCTTGGAATTTAATTCTTCTTTAATCTCTGCATGGCAATCAAATTCCTTTGGGCTTGGGCCTTGCTCCATGTCATCTTGGGCTTGTAAAGTCATTAATTTCGACATCCCTATTGCATTTTGTCTTTGTCGACAAATGCCATGGCAACTGGCTCGGCGTCTCCTTCATGCATTGCCCTGGCAACTAGCTCGGCATATCCTTCATGCATTGCCCTGGCAACTAGCTCGGCATTGCTTTGGCAAGTGATCCTGCACATACACACACAAAAACACACCAAAGCAGCATCTTTTTCCACAAAAATCACCAAGTTATGTAATCAAGCTCAACGGTGGAAAGAAACATGAATTAATGCATGAATGACTAATTATGCAACTATTATGAGCTTAAGTCTAACAATAATATGAGTAAAAAGGGTAATAAAAATAGTACTTTTGAACACTTATCAATGACCAGCAAGTTAAACTAAATGTGCTCCAAACACTAAGGCATGCCGATGATCCAGAAGAATGCCAACTTCTTCATGCCACGGCAGAGTTTAACTTCGACGAGGAATTCAGTTGCCTCAGCAACTACATTGCCGATCAAGAGGAACATGAGGAGTATGAAGAACCGGTCGATGAGGAACAACCATAAGAGGCAAATTGGCTAGTCAATCGACCAGGTACATACTTTGAACCACTGGACTACTCAGGTAAGGAAGGTAAGCTCGAAAAATCCTCTATTGAACATCCACCAATTCTTGAGTTGAAACAATTGCCAGAGCAACTAAAATATGTATACTTAGGGACCGATAATACATTGCCTGTAATTATTTCTTCTAAGTTACAGCCTAAGCAGGAAAATAAGCTGATCAAGATGTTGAAGCTACACAAAAAGGCAATAAGGTGGACAATTACCGACTTGAAGGGAATTAGCCCGGCGGTGTGCATGCACAAGATCTTGTTGGAAGATGATCACAAACCTTCAATTGAGGCCCAGAGGAGACTGAACCATGCCATGAAAGGGGTTGTAATGAAAGAAATCATCAAGTGGCTTGACGCCGGCATTATATACCCTATCTCCGATAGTACGTGGGTAAGTCCGGTACAATGTGTACCAAAAAATGGAGGTATAACAGTGGTAAGCAATGAAAATAATGAACTTATCCCAACCAGGACTATGACCGGTTGGAGGGTTTGTATGGACTATAGAAAGCTAAACAAAGCCACTAGGAAATATCACTTCCCATTACCCTTTATTGATCAAATGCTTGACCGTCTTGCAGGTAAACCCTTTTACTGTTTTCTTGATGGTTATTCAGGTTACAATCAGATTGCCATAGCACCAGAAGATCAAGAAAAGACAACCTTCACATGCCCATACGGTACTTATGCCTTCCGAAGGATGTCGTTCGGATTGTGTAACGCCCCGGCAACCTTCCAAAGATGCATGATGACACTCTTTTCAGACATGGTCAAAGACTTTCTCGAGATCTTCATGGATGATTTTTCGGTTTTTGGTAATGACTTCGACGGCTGCCTCGGCAATTTAGAGAAGGTGTTGGCAAGATGCGAAGAAACGGATTTAGTCCTCAATTGGGAGAAATGCCACTTTATGGTAGATGAAGGAATAGTGCTCGGCCATAAGATTTCATCCAAGGGAATTGAAGTAGACAAAGCCAAGGTGGACGTGATCGAGAGATTACCCCCACCAAGTTCGGTTAAAGGAATTCGAAGTTTTCTCAGACATGCAGGTTTTTACAGGAGGTTCATTCATAATTTTTCTAAAATCACTAAACCCTTGTGTAATCTGCTTGAACAGGATAAAGTCTTCGATTTTGATGATTCTTGCACCCCAAGCATTCGATACCCTAAAGAAAAAGCTTGCCTCGGCACCCATTGTCGTTCCACCAGATTGGACGCTACCTTTTGAGCTCATGTGTGATGTAAGTGATTTCGCGGTAGGAGCAGTCCTAGGCCAGCGCACAGGTAAGACCTTCCATGTGATATACTACGCTAGTAAAACTCTTAATGGTGCTCAAGTGAATTACACAACAACGGAGAAAGAGTTACTAGCTGTAGTTTTCGCATTTCACAAGTTCCGATCCTACTTAATTGGTACAAAGGTAATTGTTCATACAGACCATTCGGCAATCAAATACTTATTTGCTAAAAAGGATGCTAAACCTCGTTTGATTCGTTGGATATTACTTTTACAAGAATTTGATATTGAAATTAAGGACAGGAAAGGAACAGAAAATCAAGTGGCCGATCACTTATCATGTTTGGAACGCAATAAGGAGGAGGACGCGAATCTTGAGATATGTGATGCATTCCCGGATGAACAAATTTTAGTTGCCTCGGCAACCCTCGACGCCTCGGCAACCCTTGACGCCTCGGTAACCCTTGACGCCTCGGCAACCCTCGACGCCTCGACAACCATGGATGCACACACATCGGCAACTCTCGACGCCACAGCAGTCTTTGACGCGCACGCCTCGGCAATCTTGGGAGCAGTCGCCACGGCAGCACATGCCTCGGCAATACCCTGGTACGCGGATTTAGTTAACTTCCTTGTTTGTGGTATTTTTCCTTATGGCATTACTCACCAAGGGAAGAAGCGGTTCCACCATGATGCTAAGCATTACTTTTGGGACGAGCCTCTTTTGTTTAAACAATGTGCAGATCAGGTTATACGCCGATGTGTCCCTGAAGAAGAGCAACAGAATGTACTCCGGCAATGCCATTCTTCACCCTATGGAGGACATTTTGGAGGAACTCGTATCACATGCCAAAGTTTTGCAATCCGGGTTGTATTGGCCAACATTGTACAAAGATGCCCAAGACTTTTACAAGCAATGTGATCGTTGCCAGAGGACGGGCAATATCTCTAGACAACATGAGATGCCACTCCAGAACATCATCGAGGTGGAACTGTTCGATGTATGGGGGATCGACTTTATGGGACCTTTCCCATCTTCATTCGGCAACCTCTACTTCTTACTTGCCATCGACAATGTGTCTAAATGGCTAGAGGCAGCTGCAGTTCCCAACAACGATTCCAAGACCGTGCAACGATTCCTGCAGAAAAACATATTTACACGGTTTGGGATGCCGAGAGCAATTATCAGCGACGAAGGCAAGCATTTTGACAGCAGACTAATTGCCAAGATGTTGCAACGCTTCGGCATATCACACAAGATCGCCACGGCATATCACCCACAAACCAACGGGCAAGCAGAAATTTCCAACCGGGAGTTGAAGGGAATACTCGAGAAAGTTGTAAATTCCTCAAGGAAGGATTGGTCATTAAGACTAGATGACGCACTTTGGGCATATCGCACTGCATTCAAAACACCCTTAGGTATGTCCCCCTTCCGACTTGTCCATGGTAAAACATGTCATCTACCGGTGGAAATCGACCACAAGGCATACTGGGCAATCAAGACCGTGAATATGGATTGGGAAAGTGCCGGACAAAAGTGTTTGATGGATCTCAATGAGATAGAAGAATTTCGTGCACTCGCCTATAACAATGCACGAATCTACAAGGAGAAAACAAAGCGATGGCACGACAAGAAACTATTACCACGGCAATTCACGCCAGGGCAACTAGTTCTCCTATTCAATTCTCGGCTAAAACTTTTCCCGGGAAAGCTGAAATCAAGATGGTCGGGACCATTTGAAGTCGTCAAACCATTCTCCCATGGCGCCGTGATAATCAAGTCCATCTCTGACAACCATGAATTCAAAGTTAATGGACAAAGATTGAAGCACTACAATGGTGCCCATGTGGAACGTAACAAGGAAGTGGTCAACCTAGGAGATGCATGAGCATGCTCTCCCTTTTGATATTTTTATTTTTATTTTTATTTTTATTTTTATTTTTCGATTATTTAATTATTTTATTTTTCCGATTTATTATTATTATTATTATTATTTTATTATTTTTCCGATTATTAGTGGTTTTAGGATAGATTTTTTTTATTCAAGTTTAAGAATCCTATTACACATCTTTATTTATTTTCTTTATTAGTTTATCTTTAATTTTAATCCTTATTTGATTTGTCTTTGAATTGTAGGAAAAGAAGTTCAAGATAAAGAAGGAATTCTAAACCAAGTAGGAAAACATCTTCAACAAGGAAACTAAGGGGCTGAATCTAAGGCTTATATAAAGCCTCCAATTCATCCTAACCAAAAACCCTTTGTCGAAAACTTCCTCCAAAACCTAAACCCTTTTTCGTTTTCCCCTAATCCCACCCACCTATCTTTTCAATAAAACCCATCACCCTTAACCTATTCCTACTTCCTATCTTGCAACTTTTTAGTTTCTTTTCTTTGTTTTTACTCACAACCAAGATCATAAATGGCATCCAAGATTAAACTTTTAGTTCATCCAAGTTCCTCCAAAGAACCAAGATACAAGAAGTTTGCTACACCGGTGGTTCAAGAAAGATTTCAATCCAAGTTTGAAAGCCGAAAGATTCATGAAGAACAAGGCTTTGAATACTCCAACTCTCATCAAGATTTCGGCCTTGAACCATTCATCTTCAAGAGGATTGCACATCAAAAGTGGCAAATCTTTTGCCATCAACCGGAACCGGGCCATACTTATAAGTCCCGAAAGCATCAACACCTTTTACGGACTTTACATTGAGAAGGACGAGCATCAAGCCTTCGTTGATCAAATCAATCCCAAGCAACTCGACAAGGTGCTTCAAGAGCTCACTCAACCGGGAACTCATTGGAACGACGGTAAATACAAGGGCACGGTAAATCGCCTTCGGCTTAAACCCGAGGCAAAACTATGGAATAAGTTTGTTAAAACTTCTTTAATGCCCTCCACACACAATACTACCGTTGATATACCACGTCTTTTGCTCATACATTCTATTTTGCATAATCGCATCATTAACATTGGAAAAATTATTTGTGATGAGATTTTTGTATGCAGCTCAAAAGATAAAGGTTCTATTTTCTTCCCTTGCTTAATTTCTAACCTTTGCAAGGAGATACATGTCCCGAGTAAGTCCACCGATGAAAAGGCCCTACCCAAGTCTGGTTGGAATCAAGCACTAATCCGAAAGCTAATGGGAGAGGCACCGAGAGATTCTTCAAGGCTTCCAATTGCCACGGCAACTCCTGCCGCCGCGGCAATCTCTAATGCCCAAGCACCTAACGCCAGGGCAACTCGGTCACTAATCCCGGGACACTTTGAAGCACTTTTGCACCCATTGGCAAGCCGCCTAAGGCAAATTGATGATCGGCAACTAATGTTCATGCGGTACATGAAGGAGCACAACAATGCCATCACCCAAGTCATCATAGAAAAGTACCCGGATAATCGCGTGCCATTCCCAATCTTTCCCGCCGAGATCCTTACCCCGACAACCAAGGAAGCTGACGCCACGGCAACCAACCCTGAAGATGCCACGGCAACCAAAGCTAAAGACATCTCGGCAACCACTGCAAAAGCCAAAGGTAAAGCACCTATGCCCGAATCAACTCCTACGGAATCATTTTCTGATTTTTCAGATTCGGACGAGTCCTCCATTGAACCAATAAAGACCGCACCAATTGAATCCTCCAAGCGAAAAGCCATTGACATTGATGAAGAGGACGATGAGGACAACCTCGTACGAGGATCGATTCCACCACCGGCAACAAGAAAACAACCATCGCGTTCAAGCAAGAGAATCAAGACACCGACTAGAAGGAAACTAATCATCTACAATGACGAACTCTCAGAGTAAGTCCTCGTATGCATTTATTTTATTTTATTATTATTTTTATTTTTCGTTATTTTTATGCATGCATTGAGGACAATGCCTCACTCGAGTTTGGGGGGGATTGTTATTAGTAGTTACCATGTTTAGTTATATTCATCTTAAGGTTACATAAATTGCTTGCCATGCCTTTAATTGGAACAAGATTTGCTTAGATTTGATGAATATTCGATGATGACTTTGCCAATGCACTTAATTGATAGAATTTTTATTCTAAGATAACCATGGAAAAACTTAGAATTTTACTATGATGCTAAATTTGATGAAACACTGTTGTGGTTTAATTGATTTAAGGAATTCTAGTAAACTTAGGTTGATAATTAACAAATTGGGGGATTAGAATAAAAATTGGATGAATGCTAGAGGTGCCCGAAATTGGCTCTAGCATAAAAAAATTGGCTCTAGCATACTAGAGGTACCCGAAACTGGCTCTAGGATGTGTTAAAAAAATTTAACTAGAGGTGCCCGAAACCGGCTCTAGTCGATTAAATTAACTTAAGAAAACTAAAAACAAAACACTAGAGGTGCCCGAAATTGGCTCTAGTTAAAACATGTTAAAAAGAACCCAATGAAGTAATTTGAAAACCTATGGTTTGCATAGAATCCGAAAAATCAACTTGCACACAACTCCGCACACACTCACAAGCATTATAGTTTGATTCCGAGTAATTCCTCAGTTTTCTGAAAAATAAAAAGCCAATCATACTTTGTGCCCCAGTTCAGAGAATTGAAATCAAGTTCAAAGCTAAGTTTGTGAAAGTTGAAGTCTTGGCAGGTAATTATGAGTTTGCATTGCTTGAGGACAAGCAATAGTTTGAGTTTGGGGGTGTTATAAGTGTTCAAAAGTACTATTTTTCTTACCCTTTTTACTCATATTATTGTTAGACTTAGGCTAATATTATTTGCATAATTAGCTATTCATGCATTAATCCATGTTTCCTTCAATCGTTGAGCTTGATTACATAACTTGGTAGTTTTGTGGAAAAGATGCTGCTTTGGTGTGCTTTGTGTGTGTATGTGCATGATCACTTGCCAAAGCAATGCCGAGCTAGTTGCCAGGGCAACGCATGAAGGCGAGACGCCGAGCTAGTTGCCAGGGCAATGCATGAAGGAGACGTCGAGCCAGTTGCCATGGCAATTGTCGACAAAGAGAAAATGCAATAGGGATGTAGAAATTAATGACTTTACAAGCCCAAGATGACATGGAGCAAGGCCCAAGCCCAAAGGAATTTGATTGCCATGCAGATATCAAAGAAGAATAAAATTCCAAGAAGATAGGAGAAGTTCTAATAGGAATAAAATTATAATAAAGAATTATATTCTTTAAAGATAATTTAATTCCAACTCAAACTCCTCCTCAAAGAAGGACTTTGGCCTAGCCCTATAAATAGCAAGGAGATTTCGACAACTTGGATAGAGAGCAAGAGGGGAAATTTTGACAAGTCCAAGAGAGGAAGCAAGGGGAATTTTCAGCAAGCATCTAGGGCAAGGGATTTTCGACAAGCTTCATCTTTTCTTCCTTGTTCGATTGGGTTCATGCTAGGGATTGTTTATCTTGTGTTTCTTTGGAACCTAGCCATGAACTAAATCTACTTGGCTATGGTTATTGTGTTTTGTGGTTGTGAGAAACTATTGGTTTTTGTTTAGGTAATAAGAGTTTGCACTTTTCTATTTCAAGGTTTATTCATTCTTGGTTCTTATTCTTGTTTGCGAGTGAATTGGGAGAGGATCTCGTGATTTCATCTATTTATCTAATATCGGGAGAGTTAGATTCAAGAAACGAATGAATATGATCTTTATTCAATCCAATGATGGTGAAGATTAATCTGGCTTAGGAATAAGTTAAGGATTTCAACGGCTAAGAGGAGTGCAAGATTGGTTGTTGTTCACCCTTGATTCACGCAGGGATGTATTATCAAGGCATGCACAAGTAGCTAGAGTTTCGACTTAGGGATAAGAAGAAACCATTGAAGAATGCTCTGTCGAACCTTGAAGGTTGCTGCCCAGAAGCCCAAGTAGTTGCCCAGGCAACCATCGATTAGTTGCCAAGGCAACCCCATTGTGCAAGTTGCCACGGCAACTGAGTTGCCCATGCACTCTTTAACCAAGACAATCCAATCGGCTATCACACCTCAACTCACGATAACCTGACCTATCTCTCTCATTCAATCTCATCTTTTAATTTACTTAATTGCTTTCTAGATTAGTTATTAGTTAAAACTTCTATAATCTTTTACTTGTGTTTTTACTTTTTACAGTGCAAGAGACTAGATTCTTGAAGTAGCACCAATCCCTGTGGAGACAATATCTTTTATACTATAACTTGCAATGTGTATACTTGCACATTTCCGTAGCACTTATTACGCGCAACAATCTACTTAGGGCAATGACCATCGAGAGAGGCTTTGCTAATTTTTGAATCTGCTCGACAAACAATGCCAAGACAGGTTGACATTAAAGGCTGGCACAACATGAAAAGCGTAGAAACTAGGCATTCCCTGCCAATGCTCATCACTCATTAAAAGACCTTCATTGCCAATATTTTTACTTCATTTTTATTTTTTTATTTTTAAGTATTTCCAAAACAAACTTTCAAAACAAACATATTTTCTTCCAAGGCAAGTAACAATCAAACAATCGAATTCCAAGACAATCTCTCTGGGATCGAGACTCAGCTTAACTGATGTATTGCTTGCAGACCGTGTATACTTGCACGCAAAAGACTCTTGGCACTAATTTACTAATACATACATTTTGCCTCTTTTGCCAACATTCATAACACAAGTCTTCTAGAGAGTCTACAAGTTTTTGGCGCCGTTGCCAAGGATTGCAACGGAATTGATTGTTTTTATTCTTACTTGTATTTGTTTTAGTTTATGATTATTTTCCTTTTATTTTTTACTTTTTCTAGCACTATTTTTAGTTTCATTTGTTTTAGGTACTTCTAGGAAAATGGAGGATCGGAGAATGAGCCTTAGAGACCATATTGGAGCTTACAACCGATGGCATAACCAACAAAATTTTCCATGGTATGATAAAGGAGCTGGAATTTTTGCTTACGATAATGGTATTAATGTTGCAACTCATATGCCATTGCAAAACAGTCCTCAACATCAGCCGAGTTACTCATACGAAGATCAAATAGACTTCTATGATGATTACAACTTTGTTGATACAACGTACATGTCTTGGCAAGAGAACTTACACTTCAGGGAGAATATGAAAGCTAGGATGGATGCTCAACATCAAGAGATTGAAAAAACAATCAGAAAATTGAAAATCACTTAACACTGATTTTGAACAGCCTGAACAGCATGCCACGACATATAGCTCAAGGGGATTTTAAAATTCCAAACCAAGAAGATGATGGACAAATCGCTCAAAACTTGAGTCCCCGAGCGCAAGAAAGCCTCCTAAGTGATACTGAAATCACAAGGATAAGCGATGAGCCCCAGAGTGTCAAACAAGTTGAGAATGAAACACATGCAAAGCAATCGATTATTTGCCAGGAAGATAAATTAATGCCAGCAGATGAACCCAATAAAGTAGAGAAAGAAGAGGTAGAGGCTAATGATGCCAGACCACTATCTGATGTCAGACCGTTATCCAATGCCAGACAGTAGTCAAATGCCAACACCACCCCAACAAAACCAATGGAGCCACCATTTTCCAACCATACGACAAAAAGACAAGCATGTATCACTATTGACAATTTCAAAATTTTTAAATGCACAAATGAAATTGAATACCATGCAATTGAGCCAATGGAATCCATTTTGGATGAGAACCTAGTATTGAATCACCATGGAATAAAAAATGATGCCATCAAACAAAAGTGCGATGGCAAAACAATTAAGCGGCAGAGAAGATCGATTCGGGTCAGAACTGATGTCATGAAGTGAAGTTTGCTTAAATGGCTTATTGCTGGAAGGAAAAGTGAATGCCAAATGACTAAGGGTGACGAGCTAAAGCATGAATATTTTGCTGCAACAAAAATGCCGGAGATGATGCGGTTCAACACTGAAGATTTCATGAAGATCCCAGAACAAGATGATGATGACTATGCCTTGACAACAAAGAGATTTTTTAGTTTTCTAAAGTGGTTGTTCAAAGCCACCTTGGAAAATTTTTCACTTTCATTGTGCCATCAAGAATTTGGCATACTCAAAGGTAAGAAATTCTTCGGCTTTCTATGTTGGTTATTCAAACAAAGGATTACCACAGCCTACCATCCACCAATAAATAGCCAGTGCCTAAAGCACTATTTGGAAGGAACTAAGAACAATGCCAAGGAGGTTATCCTCCTGACAGGGGTAACATAACATCGCCAGCAGGTTTGAATCTTTGTAAATATTAGTTTAGTTTTTTTTCTTTGTTTTTAGGTTTCAAGATTTTTAGTAATTTCTATTTCTTTTATTTTTTATTATTACTATTCATTTGTTGCGTTGAAATGTTTTCTTTGAGTATGTGCAAATTCAAGGACAATGCCAGGAAGGATTTGGCATGAGACGACTGTGATCCAAACATGAGCAGTTTTGTGCCAAGAACAATGCCAAGGTATCCATTGGCATAATCAATTGGTAGGCTAAGCTACTCAAGCACAATGCTAAAGTAGCTTGGCATGCAGCAGACTGAAAAATTGGGAGAAGAGATTAACCCTAGCTTGATTAAAATCGGAAAATTAAATGAGAGAGATTATTTTTCTTTAAACCTTAACCCTATCTGCCCAAAAATTAGGTTAAAATTTAAATTTAACCTAATCACCTTATCACTCCAATCTTTAACTTATCCTATCACTTACAACCTTATCACCACATCCTTATCACTTTAACCTTTTTTCAAATCAAATCTTTTTATTCTTTTTCATCATTATCTCTAATTAATCGGCTACCATTATTATACCCCATTAAAAACTCAACCTCTTTACCTTCTACTTACCTTAGCCGATTTAAAGAACCAAAATTCTTTCACTTCTTTTTATCAAGCAATAGCCAAGATCCATATTTTCTCTTCTTCTTCCGTTGGTCAAACCGTTCCAAGCTCTTTTTCTTTTCAGTGGCTTCCTCATCTACCCTATTCAACCTTTTTTTAATGAAGAAATTCGAAAGAGATTTGAATCAAGGTTTGCTTCAAGATCTTTTTGTTATGAGAAGCATTCTGATTTCAAGACCGACACCACCATTAGATTTCCTGCCGAGTTTATGGCCATAGTCGACATGCACAAGTGGAATTGCTTTTGTCAAAAAAAATGGAGATCTGTGCTACAATTGTTAAAGAATTATATGCCCATCTTGAGACAAAAGATTCACCATTCTTGATGAATAGAGGTAAATGCTTGCATTTTGATGAAGGGTATATTAACTTAATGTTTGCATTGAATGGTATAAGGGATGAATACTTTGACTATGTAGAATCAATGACTGATGCCAAACGAAAGAAACTACTGACAGACTTGTGTGAGCCTGGTACGGTTTGGACAGTTTCATCAACGAACCACCGAACAGTGTAAAGGTTGGCATTGAAGCCACAAATAAGAGGCTGAAATTACTTTATCAAGGCAAATCTGATGCTCACAGCTCATAACTATCTCGGAAGAAAGAATGATTTTATTGCACTCCATCGTTAAGGGGCACAAAATCAACATTGGCAAGATCATCATCGAGGAAACCTATAAATGTGCAACAAGAGGTAAATGTGGTTTGTTTTTCCCTTTGCTTATTTCTAACATTTGCAAGCGCCATGATGTTCCTAGGCTTAATGATGAAAGAGGCTAGATAATCAAGGGAACGGCAATCACTGCTGCCATACTGAAAAACCTCACTGTTGTCGAGCCAAAGGACAAGGGCAAAGGGAAAGCTAAAATTGCCATGCTAAAGGTAAAGGTGCCAAGGGAAAAACCAAGCAATGTGCCAGAGACCATGCCAGCTAGTTCATTGGCAGTGCTGTCCCAAATTTATCACCGCCAAGAGATCATCCTCCAAAAGCTTGAGGCAGCTGAGGAATTCAATGTTAAGATGAGGCACTACACAAAGGAAAATGGATGCTATAATTAGGGAATTTTTGGAAAATTATCCCCTAATTTTGTACAAGCATTCCCTGTTTTCCCTGCTGAGCTTGCTACCAGTGGAAATGTCAGTCCAGTTATGCCTGCCAGTCCAGTAGTCAAGTATCTGATGCCACAGTTCCCCTATCTTCAGTCCAAGTTGATTCTGTCAATACAGATTCCTTATTTAAACCAGAGGAAACCACAGTCAAAACACTAGATAAACCTGCCAAGCCAAAGAATGATGTTGGGACCTCCACTGCAGCTTCAAAACAAAGCATGAAAGGAAGAAAACAAATGGCCCCTAATTGTTGGACATTTGTGAAAAGAAAGACTCGAGTCACACGAGAAGAAGTCTCTGAAGGGGAGTCATTTTCTTCTTAAACTCTTTTGCATTCCATTACATTGCATTCGCATGATCATGCATTTTATTTTTCTATTTTAATTTTGTATATATGTGTTGTTTCATGCATTGAGGACAATGCACATCTTAGGTTTGGGGGTGTGCGTTTCCTCACATTTATGCCATGCATTTCATGTTTAATTTCTATTTCCATGTCATTTTAGGTCATTTAGAATAGATGCATACCGAACCACTAAAAAAGAAAATTTTGCCTTGGATTAATTTTGAAGAATTTTAACATTTGTTAGGCAAGTTTAATTTGATCTAGATGTTTGCCCGATGAGGAAATTTTAATCTTTAGTTGTCATGCCATGCCAGTAGAGTAGTATGCCAGGTTAGCTTGGCAATTGATCTATATTTTAGGGAATTGAATTTACACTTAACATGTGATATGTATCTAATTCCCTAGCAAACTTAGTCTATTTGAAACTATGCTCAGATTGAAAAAAAAAAATGAAAAATGATGCCAGAGTAAAAAGAAACTAATAAGGCAGCAATGTTCTGCCAAGGCAATAAAAAAATAGAACTCCCATCTACCTAGGGATAATAAGTTACTTGGGGCATTGTGGTTTGCTCCCTCTTCGTTCTCAAGTCCAAAATCCTAGGGTATGAGTTGAAGAGAAAACCTAGTGATGTCTAGATTAAGGTGGGGATTCGTGGTATGCTCCATCTTATCACTCACACTAAACAGCGTCACGAAGCAAGCTTAAATTAATGCCAACAGAACCCCCGACAAGAAAGAAAAAAATGATGAAAATAAATATCTAAGTTTAGGTAGTAAAATTGGCTAAGGGAGTGGAAGGATATTGGATGCATAGTGCCTACACATCATGCACTCTTCATGAACTTAGACTAGAGTTATATTGTTGCACTGAATTACTACCTACTTGGCATTATTGCATTGAGATATTGAGGGGGTGTTTGATTCTGTTGGTGGTAAAACCCATTCTCTTATTTTTATTATTTTGATTTTGTTTTAATGGTGATGTATTCGAAAACGGTTATGGTTTTGTTGGTTAAATTCCTCACCACGAACTAATTTCATAGTTGGTGGGGGATGTTTGATTTAAACGTTCTTTTTATGCTTTAGTTTCTTTAATAACAAATCTGTTTCGGCAAAGTTTTTCTATTTGGTGTACTTTAATGTTTCCTAAATACTTTGCCAAGCGAGAGCTGGCACTGTTGGCCTATTGCTCCTCAATATCTTAACTGACTTGGGGTGGCAACGATTGAGTTGTTGAATACTAAGGAGAGAAGCTTCGAGAGAAGTTGTTCAAGTAGATGAACTTACTTCGGGAGTGATATATACCCCTTAGGAGTATAGATTGGTTATTAATCAAATCGATTTATTTAAAAACATGCACTATAGAGATATGGGGTTTTTTATATGATCAACTTAGGGCAATGACCATCGAGAGAGGCTTTGCTAATTTTTGAATATGCTCGGCAAACAATGCCAAGACAGGTTGACATTAAAGGCTGGCACGGCATGAAAAGCGTAAAACTAGGCATTCCCTGCCAACGCTCATCACTCATTAAAAGACCTTCCTTGCCAACGTTTTTACTTCACTTTTATTTATTTTCTTTTTAAGTATTCCCAAAACAAATTTTCAAAACAAACATATTTTCTTCCAAGGCAAGTAACAATCAAACAATCGAATTCCAAGACAATCTCTGTGGGATCAATACTCAGCTTAACTGATGTATTACTTGAAGATCGTGTATACTTGCACGCAAAAGACTCTTGGCACTGATTTACTAATACATACATTTTACCCTTTTGCCAGCATTCATAACACACTTCTTCTAGAGAGTCTGCACTCACGTTGAGCATTCATTAGGTAGAATTGTTCCTTGAACTCAACTTGAAACTCTTTCCATGTCTCAAATGGAATGTTCCTACTCTTTTCCTTAGAGCATCCGGGTTGCCACCACAAAAGAGCGATGTCAGCCAAATACATAGAAGCAATGTTTACCTTTTTCGTGTCATTCTTGATGTCCACGGCCCGAAAGTACTGCTCCATGCCCTACACGAATTTCTCAACATCTTGAGTCAATCGGTTCCCATTGAACTCTTTTGGCTTTAGGATGTCCTTTCTTGGCTTGGATACAGTGAGCGCTACTCTATTCTCAAGGCAACCTTGTACATAAATAGGTATGGCTTCATCTCTTCTATCTCCATCTTCACAGCCTGCAACTCAGCCTCAAGCGCATCGCCTTTATTACCCAACTTCTCGAACAAATTATTCAAAAATTCCTCTATCTCTCCCTTGAGATGGTCCCTTTTATTGTCTTGCTCCTCGAAGTGTGTATCCACCGCATCAAGTCGCTCTCTAAAGTCCTTCGCGATTTTCTCAAGTCTGGTTATCTTTTTCTCCAACGACTCTAGGATATCCTTCGAACTCGCGCTCTTGGATTTGCCAACCTAGGTCTCTGCACCCTTTTTCGCTGCAACATATTCCTTTGGTGGTGCCATCTCGATCAGTGATTTCACTCTAACTTTCGCTCTGATACCACTTGTCATGGGGCTAGCGTTTCGACCTAGCGAACTGTGTGACCTTAGACGATGTTACTTAGACAAACGACTAAATCAGCTTAAATTCTCGCTTCAAAAGATCAAACTCTTCCAAGGCAATAAGAACGTTGAATTGTTCTAAGCGGAAGCAAACTATAAAGAAGACAACTCAAGAACAAAAGAAGAAAAACCGATAACACTCAAGAACAACACATAGAGTTTTAGAGTAAATGCCTGATTACTTAGAAGATAAATGATACAAAATGAGGTGGGGAAGACTTATAGTTGAGTCCCCTACATCCGACGGTCCCTAATGGTTTACATTGACGGCTATGATCAAAGCCCACTAACCACAATGGCAAAAAATCAAAATATTCCTAAGAATAAATCTGTTATCTAAGGAAACAAATCATATGTTTACATGGAAAGTTTACATAGGTCAAAACGGTTGTCTTCTAGAATCCTCTACGGATCGGGCTAAGTCTGGTGGTCTCTTTAGGCCCAGAATTTCCATTAGAACCTCTTGGGCAACCATGTGTGCATGTGAGTCGAACTCAAAGTGGCGGTCCATGACACTTCTCATAACATCATACATAGTTCCAACCAATAAAAATAATACATTTTATTAATTTTTTTCATGTTATATTTAAATGAATCTTCACTCATATTTACTATAAATTAAATTATAAATCAATTTTTATCAAGTGAAGTTTTAATTGGTAAAAATAACACAAAAAAATTAATAAAATAAATTATGACGTGATGTAGAAGACTCATGATATAATTTCTCCATATCGAACGCCTCGAAGAGAAATATGCGAATAAAAAAAAACTAATTTTCTCCAAGAATCGCAACACGACGGAAAAAACAATATCCTAATACCTTAAACAAGAATAGAAACATGGTCCAAACATGGTCCAACCAGAGAACTAAAAGAAGAGAAACTACACTGCAGCAGTCCATAACTGACAAAATTGCAAATATAAGTCACTCCTCCACCAATATTGTCGAAGAACAAAGCATTCAAAGCACCCATGATTCTTCGAATGAGACTAAAAATAAGCTCAACGAAACTAAACTAGCCAAAGATTTCGATGCTAAAGAACAATAGAAGCCAAACAAAATCACCACAAAACATCAAAATCAATCATAAGATCACGAGAACGGAGAAGAGAAGGGTTTTGGACTCCACACTCCAGAGTTTGTGGAGAGCGAAGAATTTAAAACTAATATTTTAAATTAAAAGATAAAAAAATACTAAAAATAAAAAGATGAAAAGGTTAACCCAAATTCTAACTTGAAATATGGTTAATGTGTCCATAAGAATTTAAATTTTGCCCTGATATTGTGTTGCCTATTTTTATTTTGTGACGTATGATATTTTAATTTTTATTTCACAGTTTAGGGATGTATCTACAGTAAAAGTAGAAGTCGACCTTCTTCACTGCGACTTTCAGAATTCAATGGGAAGGGAAGCGGGCATGAAAATTTTAAAGAAAAATCATCGTAAAGTCGGTGTGCTTTCCGGTCAACTTCTAGAAGTCGTGATGAAGGCAGACCAACTTCTTCTTTTATTATAGAAACATCCCTAGACCGTAAAATAAAAAATAAAGTATCCCACATCACACAAAAAATGGCAGCACAATATCTAGGCAAAAAATAGAATTTTGATATTTATTTAAAAATATAATAATAAATAATGGTACATGACATTAGTAGTATGTAACTATGTGCCGCTCATTTTAAAAATATCCTTTAATATTAATTAATGAATTTATATTCAATATCATGGCGGTAAAAACTAAAAGTTTCTACAATCTGTTCAAAAAAAAGTTTCCACAATCGCTTTAGTTTTAAGGTTTAGGAGTTTAAATGTAGAGGTTTAGAATTTTATGGATAGTAGTTAGAATTTAAGGTTTATGGATAGAATTTAGGGTTTATTTTTTAGAATTATAACCCTAAACCATAAATTTTAACTACTATCTCTAAATTCTAAACTCCTAAACCCTAAAACTAAAGTGCTTGCGGAAACTTCTAGTTTCCACCACCAGTGTATGAAATAATTATCCTTAATTAATACGGGTTAACTTTTAGGATTTATATCCAATACAGTGGTGGTAGAAACTTTTAGTTTTTACAAATGTCTTAGTTTTGGGGTTTAAAGGTTCAATTTAAGGTGTAAGATTTATGGATTTAAATGTAGGGTTTAGAATTTAGGGGTAATAGTTAGATTTAAGGGTTAGGGATAGGATTTAGGTTTAGATGTTATGGTTTAGGTTTTAGGGTAATATGCTTGAGGATTTAAGTTTAAACTTATAAACACCTAAATTCTAACCCTAAACCCTAATTTTATTCACAACCACTACATTCTAAACTACTAAACTTAAACCCCTAAATCTTACACCTTAAATTGAGTCTCTAAACCTTAAAATTAAAGTACTTGTGGATAGGGACAGACGCATGACTTTAGGTAAGGCGGAAAGCCTATAAATTTTCAAGGGATGGACTTATAAAAATTTAGAGGGCGGAAATAAATTTTTAATAGAAAATATATAAAACATTTCTAAAAAAATCTAAATCATATAGGAATTTTAAATTTTTAAGGATGGTCGCCCTCTCGTAATAATGTATCGAATAAATACCCTAACTTTCATATACAACATAAAATACTATTTGTGACAAAATAAAAGCAGAAAGAGGAGGACCCACAAATCTATAAAAGAATGCTTCTACCACACATTGATGCAATGATTATTTAGTAGATCTGAGATCTCCCCATCTGATTAATTAATTTGCCTTTCCTCTTATCGATCAAAACCCACGCCCCAAGTAATAATGTGGTCCCTTCTTCTGGGTTCTCTCCAAAAAGGGCCTAACAGCTTGGACTATACTTCTTTTATGTAGTATATTGGATGAAACTACTTTTTTTATCAAGCGGATGAAAACTAATTTTATAACTTGTTAAATACTACCTTTAGTCTTAGTAGAAAAGTGGATAATGTTCATTCTAGGTGACTCGAGTTCAATCATAATGTATGCAAGATGAGATTGCCTTTTGAAAAAATGCTCTCGAGAAACCCTAGCCCCATTTTTCAAATAACCAATCCAAGGCCACCGCTCACCCTTGCTCCTTAGAGGAGCTCTCATCGGATGGCTCTGGTGTCCCGGGGGGCCGGTAGTGCTTCGATAACCCCTTACCCTCGACCCTTTTTTCTTTAGAGGACTTTTTGATCCGTCTCCAACCATGGTTTTTGCTTGTGGTTTTAATCCGACGTTCGTTGGTGGACATCCTTCTCGGCGTCTTTGGACCTCTCCATTGGAACCATGGTGACAAGGAAGGTAAGTTATCCCTTTCGTTGGCTGAGATTTCGAGGTTTTTGGAGAGTATGAGGGTGTCTGCCAAGCCCTTTCACCGAATCGGCCTCCGATCTCCTCCACCTTCACTGTCGAGGCGTTTTGCCGCTTTTTGACCGCCTCCCAAACCCTCCTTTACGTCGTTTTGTTCTATTTGCTGATTTTTTCAAAGTTTGTTATGCTTTGTGGTTCTCTGTTTCAAGTTGTGGCTTGATGTTAAGTGCTGCCCCCGATGTTAGCTCGATGGCTATGGTTGTTGTGTTTTCGAGCCATGCTGTCTCACCTTACGGTTATCCTTGCGATTTCGGTTGGTAGTCCTCGGTGATGCGGACTTGGAACTTTAGCGTTCAAGTAGTCATCTCCGAGCAAGGAGCTCTCCCGAATCTGACTTTCATGCCCCCGGATATGCTTGTGTTAGCCTTTTGATTTGTGATGGTCGTTTGTTCCTTTTTCCGTTTCAGTTGTTTTCACCCTCTCTACGTAGGGTTATTTTTGGCCTTGTTTTGCCATTATTTGTTTCCACTTTTTGACCGTTTTTTTTTCTCTATCCCGATGCTTCTGTATGCAACTTTTTACGTTAATGAATTCCTTTTAGTTTATTTTTAAAAAAAATCACAATGTCTGCAAGATGTGTGCATGTTAAAGGGTTAAAAATATCTATGAACATATACTACTTTAAAATCACCTTCAGACTATTCAAAAAATAATAATACCTTTAGATAAATTGTGAATGACAGGTTGGCAACTAGAGGTTTTCAAGTAGTTGGAGTTAATAATATTATATGTCCTTAAATTATTATCATCATTTTAAATTAATCTTTAAACTTTTTATTTCCATCCTCAAATATAATTCTCATTCTAAATTTGTCTCCAAACTTTATAGAATTAAATTTTTGGTCAAATTTTATTGGTTTATAGAGTTAGTTGCACTAAGTGTTAAGTTTTATGCAATATTTTATTTTCATTTGTTTGTAAACATATTAATATTTCAATTATTTGATTCACTGTTTTATAATTTTATTTTTTTAAAAAAAATTATGAATGTTATCAATTGCTTTTAAAATTGGATTCGACCAACCAAATTAATACCACATGAAATATATTTTATAATGACAAGTGGTGCAGATATATGGCATAATTTTTTTTGACTTATTTTTATCAGCAATTGACAAAAATGTTGGATTTCTAACATTGAAATATTGAATTTTAAAATTAATAAAATATTAGGCAAATCTATATCGTTATCTAGACCTGATAAACGTGGCCTAAGACATGATACCTGAACTGATACACGAATATGATGGTCCAATTTTGATTCGAACTCAAACCAAAATTGACCTGAATTTTTGTTGAACCGAAAGTAACTTGTACCCAATTTGACCCGAACCAAAAAATCAAATCGAACTGAAAAGTAACCTGAAACGAAAGTAACTCGAATTTAATTTGCTCAAGTATGTGTGTTTTTATCTTCCTTTTGTATTATATTACTAATTAACAACTACCTTTATTAATAGATTAATGGTTTAATAGCATCTTTTCTCATTTAAAAGATCATCTTCATATACTGGCACGAACTGAAAATCAGCTGATCCGACATTGACCCTACACAAAAATTCAATCGATCCGATATTATTCAAACCTAAAAAGCAACCGATTTGATATTGAACCGATTTAAAATAACATAAACTCGAACTAAATCTAAAGTAGACTTAATCCGATCTAAATCGAACCTAAACTGAAAGTAACCCGAACCGAATTCGAACGACCTGATGGTCACATCTACCCTTATCGCCGTTATGGAATGTCTCTTGGCAAGGAAAAATTATTAGATGGACTCGGCCCACCGTGTTATCTATAGTCCATTCAATAATATTCACCCATTTTAATGTAACTTTCAAGTAACTACTCGTTCCTTAGTTACATGTAGGAAGGAGGTGAAAATACACCTTGAAAAAAATGATAAAAAAATATTATTAGATGAAACCATAAATAATATGGTAAGCCAAGTCGCTCTAATAAATTTTCCTTGGCAAGGCTTAACAATTATCATTAAGCCATTTCCCCGTTAGCAAAAAGTTAATTACCATTTTGTTTATTCCTTTCTTTAATTTCGTGAGAGTTATGCAACCAAAAATTATCTCATTCACTACACCGAAATTTTCAAGTTTTATAAATAAATTTAGCAAGATGACACATTAAAAAATAAAAAATAGGGGATAGTTTAAAAAATTATAAATAATTTGATTTTGTTACACTCTCGTTATTGATGAAAAAACATTTTATGCAAAAAAGTATATTGACAAAAGTTTGTTTAACAAATGATTAAAAATGGAGTGGTAAGAGATTTTGTAAATAAATTTATAAGTCACGTGTTTGAATATTATGTTATAGTTTTAAAAATTATATACGATACAGGAAATAAAAATACATATGTAATTAACGATAAAATTAAATGAATATTTTTTAAGAATTATCTAGGAAAATAATCTCATTAAAGATTATATAAAAAATACTCATTTTTCAGTCCAAATAAACTAAACTCGCAATTAGCTAAAAGCGAGTTGTGTGTAAAAAATCACTTCATAATTATTTTTTTATTTTTTACCTACACACTCAACACAGAACTCGTATTTAGTTAAGTGCAAGTTTAAAATTCACTTTTAGTTAAACACGAATTTTATCCTAAGTGGGCTGAAATAATGTATTTTTAAATAATTTCTGGAAAGGAAATAATCATTTATTTTTTTCCTAATTAGCATTATTGAATTCTTTATGAAAATTTAGATTTTTTTTGTTATTTTCCAACTAAATTGATGTCTAATCGAGTTGGTATAAATTCAGTAAAGAAATTTATATGCAACATAAATTAATTAAAAACACTAATGGGTTGGTACAAGTGATAAGCAACTTGATATTACTTAAATAAATTTTGAGCTAAACCCGAATCTCTTAAGATGAACATCATTCACTTTTCTACTTGAATCTTTTTGTTGGGTTCAACACTACTCTTAATTAGTTGAAGCAGAAGTAAACTCTTCTCACAATCAATTTTTAGAAAGAAAAAGAAAATGCAACATTGATCAAACATTTGAAAAAGAGAATTTTAATTGCTTAAGAATTATATTTATCTGCCACTCGAATTTAAAAAAAAATCGAAAGCAACATTTTCTAAAAAAAATGAATTATATAAAAGTACGAGTTTAGAGAAATTTTTAAACTCTCTTTTATGGTTCATTATATTACTAAAATAACATTTTAATATATAACTATAAACCACTAAGAGAAAAAATGAACATTATTAGCATTAACAAGTTAGAAATATTTAGTTATATTCTAATAACAATAATAACAAAGATGAATGGAAAATCATTTTAGTCGATAATACGGAAATATAATATTATGCTATTTTGTTTATTATAATATAACATTAAATTTAAAATTTTAATATTAAGGATTATTAATACATTTTGAATAAAATATTATTTGAGGTCGTCAATTATTAGAAAAAGGAAATAAGTAATTACAATTTGAACAAGTTTGGTTTCTTCTGTTGAATATTTTATATTTAAATTATTTTTGCATGATATAAAATAATTATTAAATAATAAAATAAGTGTGATGAAGAAAATCAGTATATGAAGATTTATACTATAATTTTAATTGATTGGTCTCATATCCTATTCAGTAGGGAAGACCTATAATTTAATTTCTCGTATAATACACATAATACATGTGATGAAAAAAAATCAGTAAATTGAAAATACACAGATATTGGATTAATTTTATCAAACAATTCTAAACTATTATTTATATTTTGTAATTGTATCTAAACTTCAAAACATTTTAACTGAGTCCTCAAAGTATTGATAATGCATAAAAAAATGCACATGTATCAATTCAGAATTTGGACAGTTTTTATTTTCTAAACATGTGTTTTTATTTTTAATGTTACTAAATAGTCAGTGTTTTAATATTAAGGAGAATTATTAAATTACAAATTTGCATGGGGTCACTGTAACGATTTTTCTTTTTAGCCCTTCCTAATTTTTTGTTATAATTGAATTTTTAGTCCCTTTTAGTTTAAATGTTAGTTAAATAAAAATTTTATCTTTCTCAATTTTTAAATTTAAAAATTTAGTAGACTCTTGCCCCTTTTAATATCGAATCCTAGCTTCGTCCCCGGAAGTAACGTATTATCTAAACCATATAAACTTCATGTTAATTAATTTATAATATTTAGTGAAGGGCTAGCTCTATTATTGTCCAAAAATGAAAATAAAAAGCAAAGAATAAGAGAATTCCAACCATATGATTTTTTAAAGTGGCAAAAATGCTTTCAAACATTGAAAGTTACATTATTGAATAATTAAAATTTTGCCTCATGGAATATAATAATATTCTTTGTGAGTCGGCAATATCTGAAAATTAAAACTAATTGAAAGTGATGTTAATTAATTATCCCAAAAATAATTTAAATAAACTTAGAAAACGTGACTTTTAAAGAATAACTCTCCCTGCCTAACAGAAAATTTCCTCTTTTCTCTTTTTTTTTTTGAACAGGTAACAGAAAATTTTCGTAAACTTCATTGGTTAAATCATATGTGTTAATTTTTAATTAAAAATACTTATTTTTTAATTAACGGGATGTGATTGTTTTGGAATTATTTAAGAATAAAAGGTGAATTTTATAATAAAAATAAACTTTTTAATTAAATTCATCAAGAAAAAATTATTGATTAGAATTGAAATTTAATCATTACTGCACCACTAATAAATACTCTATCACATGAAAAAAAAATATGTTATCATAAATTTGTTCATTACGTCTACTGAATCAAAATGAAATAAAATTAGAATTTGAAACATAAATACGTTCACATTTATCTAAAAATAAAACAACAACAATAATAATAACAACTAATATACGTCAGATTTATCATTTTATTTAAGTTAACCTAAAATCAATAATCTCGTAGTTTAATTAAGGCAAAATGACAAAAGATGCTCCCAACGTTTGCATATTTTGTCATTTGCCCCCTATTCTTTTTTTTTTTGGAGCAAACAACCCCAACGTTTTAATTTGGTCCAAATATGCCCCAGTTGGATGGAAACCGTTAGTCAACTAACGGTCAACGACTGATTTTGACTGGACTTGCCACGTGTTAAGAGCTGCCGACGTCAGAATCAACCGTTGACACGTGACCAAACCTGATGGTGACATATGGAGAATATGATGCTGACATGTCAGCAGAACTTAACATGTGGCAAGCCCAGTCAAATTAACCGTTGATCATCAGTTGACTGGTAGCTTTCATCCAACGGGGGCATATTTGGACCAAATTGAAACGTTTCGTGGTTATTTGCTCCAAAAAAAAAAGAATAGGGGGGCAAATGACAAAACATGCAAACGTTAGCAGTTGTTTGCTCCAAAAAAAGAATATGAGGCCAAATGACAAAACACGCAAATGTTGGGGGCTATTTTGTCATTTTGTCTTTAATTAATTAGGTTGAAGATATAAGATGATTAAAATTTTAGGTTCAATCTCACCATACCTAGGTTCAATATCACCGTACCTAAGTCTAGGGATTTGAAATCATGTAATCGTTTAGGTTTCAGGTCATGTCAGGTCAATTTAATGGTCCCACTCGGATCAGGTCAGGTTCAGGTTGACTCAGATTCAGGTCATTATTAGGTTGATTTCAAATCATATTGTGTTCGGGTTCGGGTCGGGTTAATTTCAGGTCTGGTAAATTTTAGTTCATGCCAAAACGGTTCAAGTATGAATCAATTAATTAACGGGTTAATTCAGGTTCAGATGGACTTCAGGTCGGGCCACGTTCAGGTAGGGTCATGTTGTTGACGGATAAAATTCAGGTCAGAGAATATCGATTTCGATTAAAGTTCAAGTTGGGTCTTATCGTGTACAAATAGACTTCGATATGGTAATTGTGGGTAAATTTCAAATAAAAATAAAATTTTAGGGATTAATATGAACCAAAATATCCCTTAGGATGCTGAAATATTTTACAATTTAATATATATATATAATTATGACCAAATTGAATTAAACTAAAATTTAAAACTGAATGTTAGGACTAAAATGAAAAATTTTAAACAAGTGAAGACTTAAAAGGTAATTAATCACTAAACAAAAAAATTAGGAGGCAAATACCAAATGGGCAATTAATTATTGAATCAAATTTAAAAATATTCTATTTGAATTTTGGAGGGAAAGAACCTAAAAATTAGGGGGCTTAATACCCTCCAATTTTTTGTCCTCCCCCACAATTATTTTTTTTCATGATTTTAATTAAAGTGAAACGGTGAGAGGGAAAATTTCACACCCGCGTGGGTTTTTAGGTTAGGATAACTTATTTTTTAGCCCTTACAACTTTAGATATTTTTCATTTAAGTCTCAAATTTTCACTTTTAGGTTTTAATTTAATTCAATTGAGCCCTAATTTAAATTAATTTAATTGAAATTCCACATTTAGTTTTAGAATTTTTTTAATTATGTCCGTGATTTATGCTTCTAAGTTTTAATTTAGCCCAATTAGATCATAAGTTTAATAAGTTAATTCAATTCGAATATTATTATTAGACCATATAAATTTTGATTTAATATAATTATACACATATTTTTGATTTGGATGTAAATATGTAATTGTACACATGAAAGTTGAAACTTTAATTTAGTTCAATTGTACACATGAAGCTATGATTTGAATATTTAATTAAATTCAAATGTATAAATTAGCAAGTTGAATCGGAATTAATCTCGTAAATCAATAACCCAATACTAATCCATAAGCCATTAATACTAAACTCAAAACCATAAACCTTAAGGAATCGAAATTAACCTCATAAACCAATAACCATAAGCTAAATCATAAACCATTGATACTAAACCCTAAACTTTAAGGAATCCAAATTAATCACATAAACCAATAACCCTAAACTAAACACTAAACTAAACCATAAATCTTAAAGAATAAGAATTAATCTCATAAACCAATAACATTAAACTAAAACATAAATTGTTCATATTAAACCATAAATCATAAAGCTTAAGGAATTATGTTGAAAACATTTAGATATTTAATAAAAATTTTAAATATTTGTATATACTATAATTTATAAATATAAAAAAGTAAACATATTAATTTAATGATCATAGTTAATCATACATCTTAAATTGTGAAGATGTATTTTGTCACACTATAATATAATAAATTCATAATCTCACAAATTCATCAATTGTAACTTATTAGTTATTACAAGTCAGATAAATACCAAGTTAGTTAAATATCATATCAGTTCAATAACAAATCAGGTCATTTACAAGTTGAGTCAATTACAGATCAGGTTGATAACAGGTCGGGTAATATTAGTTATTTACCAGGTTAATCTCGGGTTCAGGTTCATATCATGTCAGATGCAGGTCAGGTTCGGTTATCACATTATCAGGTTAAATTCGGGTTCAGGTCGTTCTCAGGTCGGGTTCAGATCCAAAAGTTCCAGGTCCAACTCGGGTTCAGGTCAACACCAGTTCAGACTCGAATCGGTTTCAGATCACCACTACCTTGGGTCACAAGCAGTTCTGACTCAAGTCAGTTTCAGACAGTTTTGCAGGCCGGGTCAGCTTTTTACATCCCTACCTAAGTCATACATGTTTTTAAGGTATAAGTCCCGTGGACGGTGCCAAATGGAGGGTGGGAGGAACAATTCCCCCACTTTGAATGGTTTATTGTTTTTAGGTACTTAATAGTTTTAAAACTATTACAATTGAGTCTTTGTCGATTTCAATTTTTTGTTTATTATTTTTTAAGACTCTTTAAGTTATGTAATTGAGTTTTGACTCCTCATTTTTCTGGTTAATCACTTTTTAAGACTTTAATTTTAAAATTAGTGAAATTAAGACATATTTTTTCTTAATTTTATGATTTAATTACTTTTGGTTTTAGGTACTTAACTCGTGATCGACTCGCTCGATAAGCAGCTTATTTCGCCCCTGATAAATCCTTATTGTTTTGAAGTTACCAGTATAATTACAAATAGCACATATGTATGACTTTCAACGAAAATAATCAATATAATGAAAAAATAAATTTGTGGTCAATATATTTATATAAACATGCTTAGAATCAAACATTATAATGCACAAATGTAGGCATTAACATGAGGATGAATATTTAATACATTGTCAGCGTACATTCTTTTACACGAGTATGCCTATTTAAAGCCAAAATTTAAAATTCTAACCCAAAAACCTAAACTCAACCTTAAATTCTAACTATCTACCCTAAATTCTAAAATCTACAACATAAACCCTTAACATCTAAACTTTAAACTAAAACTTTAAACCTTTAAATAGCCTCGCTTGTGGAAACTTTGTTTTTCCACCACCAATATATAGGATAATAATCCTTAACATAATGACCTAAGCAATGGAACTTAAACAAAAAATTTAGACTAAAAATCCATACATATGGAACTCAAACCTCAACTTTTAGTTAATACTTCATTAAGGATCCATTTTTTGTTGCTTCTTGAGTTCTCAACGCTCGTGTGTCGGTCATTTTCTCGTCAAACGATTAACAAATTGGTCCCAACAAGCGTTTGCCTACTATTTTTAGCGTTCAAACGGGCATTTGATTGCAGTTCTATAATGACCCAAATTGTAGGCTTTGCAAAATTGAGCCTAAGGACCCAATTTATTTGAGCCTTTTTGTTGAGAGTATAAATTAAGAATAATTAATTTGGGGCTAGTGGAAAAATAGGAAGAATGTGGTGTTGGACTTTTATTTAAATTGTTATCATCTTTTATTTGAGAGGGGAGAGGTTTGAAATTTAAATATTGGAGAAAAGAAATAAAAGCGAATGTAGGTGGAAAAGATGATATGATGGAGAGAAAGAAAATGAAAAAGAAGAGAGAAAAGTGGATAGTAGGAGAAAAATAGAAAAGTGAAGGGGAAGAGCTTTAAAGTCTGATCTACCGCCACTCAAGCATCCGTTCGCGACACCATCGGCACTGTTGTAAATCTCTCACCAAGACGAGTTAGCTGGTGGTTGCCAAGTCATCGTTGCCACTGTTGTTCGTTGTGGTGAGGGAAAATAAGTTCAGCCAAGAGCAAGTTAGAGCATTTTTTGCGGCCAAAACAGAAAATGGATGCCACCGGTATACTTACCAATAAGAGAAATATGGGTCTGGAGCTTTTTGCTATCGTCCGACCACTAGAGAGCCTCCCACGTGCCACCACACGCCGACCTTGCGGGTGGGCGTGCACTTGGACAAGAGGGTGTACACTACTGCGGTGCACCGCGCCATACCAAATTCTACACCTGGGTGCACAGGCTCCCTGTTGTACAGGATCATTACCCGTAGGTGCACCGTAATTACCATGCACCTGCGCCGCACTGAATCTCTTAACATTGACCATAGTTGACTGAGCCGTTGACCGGCATTGACTGGGCCATTTGCTTTTTTTAAGGGACCCTACTTATGGGTTTTTCGATGTTTCGGATCCAATGATGAAGTTCGTTTCACCAAATTCAAACCTGGTAAGCTTTTTTTACGCATTTGACCCTTCAAATTCATTAAAGTATGTGATTATGTGATGCTTATGGTATTATTTGGTATACAAAGATTATTCGAGATCAGATATCAGGTCAAGTGGAATATTCGGGAAGCTCAGATGAGGATTTTGGCGATGTCGGCTTAAGGTTAGTACACCTCAAACTCCTATTACTTTATGAGCATCATAAGTGTAATTGCCTTGCTTGTTAGTAATTGCAAAGTGGGTTGATGATAGATAAGCATGTGATAAGATCGATATTATGAGGACTTGATATTTATGAGATGCGTGATGGTGTTATGATTATAATAGGACTCATAGAGCCTTTAGAGATAGTGCAGGGTCGTTTGAGATGCTCTCGTATGATTAATTGTTGATTGTTTGAGATAATTGTGTTACCTTGTATGTTTATTCAAATAGATTGATGAGATTTGACGGGAATCATGCTTAAGGCTTAATTATTCGAATAGATGATAATGAAGCTAGTAATTAATATTAATTGTTTACATGTGTTAGCAAACAAACCCTAATAACTTTCATAAGCTTTAAGGATCGAATAACGTATTTAATCCATAATTGAAGGAAATAATGCGAACCAGTTTTAGGGTATCAGTACAAGCTTTGGCTGTATCGGTACACGTTTGGGTATTGTGTATGGGTCAACCTGTACTGATACTTGTGGAAATTAAAGATTTTCAGTAAGCAGTTTCAGTATCGGTACGTGTGTAAGTATCGATACTCAAGTGTACCGTATCGGTACTCGTGTTTTAGTACCAGTACCTGATACGTTAAATAATGAATAAATGCAAACTAAGGATGATAATTGATGTGAATATTAATAATTATGTTATGCCTTGATAAACGAGATAATATGGACTAATGGAGACAATGAATGAGATTAATTATATACTTCTCCATAACGTATTAACAATCTGATAATGTAAAATAAATGATGTGTTGACGATTAACAACAATATGGGATCCTTAGGATCACGTTGCTCGTATGCCGAATAAGGCATTTGATTGGTTGAGTCCCCTTGGTTGATGGGATCTAGATAACCAATGAGAAAGTGTTGCAACACCATGGTAGAGCTGTCGAATGTATGTTCTCGAAGCTGTGTGGCACCAGGTCTAATTTGAAGATGCTCGACGAGAGATTTCGAGCATGGGTGTACATTCTCGAAGTTGTGTGACACCGGGTCTCACCTAAAGAGTATACGTTCCTAAAGCTGTGTGGCACCAGGCCTCGTTCAGAGTGTATGTTCCTGAAGCTGTGTGGCAGCGGGTCTCACTCTAGGTTTGTGGTTATGGCTTTGTGTGTTTTAGCTCAGATGATCTAGTGAGATCCCGAGTATGGTTGGGCCTTGTTGGCCATGTATAAGATTGCTTGATGAGAACATGTGTTTAGGCGAATAATGGTAGCGTCGTGTGTTTATTTATCTCTTCTTTTTTGCTCATACTAGCTTGCATGCTTATGTTTATGATTAGCATGAAGTATGGTAGAGTAGATTGTACCAATGAGCATTGTAAGCTCAACGCTTGAAATTGTTGTTTTCGTGCATAGGTTTATCGTTGGATCGTGGGTTCGTGAAGCACTATCAGTACGGGATTCCAGCACGTGGAGGCTTTTAGAGTACGATACTTGTGTTTAGTGGGATATGTATTTAGAGGACCTTTACGTGGTCGAGTTTGTATTTTTTTACTTTTGAAATTATATTAATCAAGCTAAGTATTTAAATGTTTTAAATTAAAGTGGTGCTCCTTGTAACTATTTTAATGATTTATCTATATTTTCAACTGTTGACTTTAAATGTTTTTGAGAAATAACTTGTTTGGGCTAAACCTAGTTTGAGAATTTTATGGCTTTTTGTTTGGTCTTGAGGCCCAAATTTTAACATCCGGATCGGGGGTGTTACAATAGTTGTATTAGAGCTTAGGTTTAACTGATTCTAGGAAACCCCGGGTGGTATAAGTGTTTTAGTAAGGTGTGTAGTGAATACAAGCCCTTAAATTAAGTTCGTACTCTTTAAGATTGGAATCCTGATGGTGCGTTCAAGGTTGCGATTCTAAGATGGTTACGATTGTGCCTGAGAAGGCCGAGTTAAGTATTGAGCCGCTCACGGGAACGATTCCAGGGGCGTGGTTGCTCCAAATTGTTATGATGCGAGTTAGTTGGATGATGCTAGAATTGAGGAAATGCCATTCTCCCGCCACCTAAATGGTGTCTTTGTTGTGTGTGGTTGTCGTTTCGAGGCCTTCGGATGCATTACGAGAGTTTGTGGCAAAGAATTTTCATCGTTATACATGAATAATAGTTGTATTGCGGGTATGGATAATCCGCTATCAAAATCGATCAGTGGATGCACGTTGGTTGGTGGACCATTTATTCGCTTAAAAATAGTCTCGTTGATACTTGTGAAGTATTATTGCCCTTTTCAAGGACTTTTATCGGAGATAGTGAATTGGGATCCATTAGTTCATTAGAGGATGGCCGAAGTTAGATGTTCTAACAGGTTTAATGTCGAGAGTTGTACCTGAGGCTTTGGGACCTCGAGCGAACCCAACCTTTGGTAATGAGAATGTTAAATTGTTGCCCTTCTATCGAGATTTTTATGGTGGTTGTTTGTAGAATGGCACAACGAGGTTACAAGGCATGTATGACCATTCAATAGATGCTAATGTGTGCGGTTCAACGCTCGAGAGCTTTCAGATTGCTAGAGTGTTTGCTTATGCTTCTTGGAAGAGTCTTCAAGACTTCTTGCTTATTAAAAAAGTGAGTGGCGGCTGAGGTAAGACTGTGTTGGACATAGATGCCCGTCACCAATGTCAAAGAACACTGGCTTAGTTGAGAAAGTCATAGGTTCTATTGAAAAGGTGCAATCCGAACGAGGTTTCTTTGGTTTAAGTATTTTGCTCAAGGAAGAGTCGGGCTTGTTGCTATCAAGAAGTTGATATATTCTAGTGATGTTTAAACTGTTGATAGCTTGTCAAGTAATAGTAAAAGACCGTTGTATGTCTCCTAAGGTGGATGTCTAATTTAACCAGTTGTGAAGCACCCACGTATTCTTTCAGGATTGGTTCAAGAATAAGATGATTGCAGTTAAAGTGTTAAAGGCTTGTAGTTCCGAAACAAATTTTAGAATAAGGATTTCTCTCGTTAGAGCATGTCACGGTAATGGTTGATGTCTATAGTGATGCTTGAGGTGTTTGAGCGATGATAGGATGGGGACTACCATATTTTCTCTCGAATATAAGTTTGATGCCATGCGTGACTCGTGTAAATGTACAAGGAATATGAGATGATGAGCGTTGGCAAGATAATTACCATAATGGCCTTGTGTATGAGAAATTTTATTTACCATGTAATCAATTAAGGAAGCAAGGGTTAAGACTTCGTAAATTTTTTTGTTTCTAACACGGTTTCCTTGGAAGGAGCCAATGAACATTGATAGGGATTCGAGCTGCATAAGACCATTATATTGTGACAGTGGTGTGGACCCGATTAAGGTTGGGTAAGATTTTGAGATCTCGAGGATGTTTTGTTGTATCGTTAGGGCTACATTTTTTTGCTAAAAGAGGGAAGCATGTGCTTACCCCAACAACGTGAAGTTTTGGGTACTTGGTCTTTAAGGAGTTTAAGTTTTGGATAATGACGCGAGTTGGAGTAGTTGAGAATTATGGGTTGTATGATCAATCACCACCTAAGCAAAGTGAAATTGATAGTGATGAATTGTACGAAGTTAGTTCAGGTTATAATATCATGTTGTCATGTGGGGCGTTTAAGGATTTTCAACAATGGTTGTGTAAGGGAGTGCCAGTACTAGCTCTATGCAATATCGGTGCTTGTTTCTTTTGGTGCCGGGACTGATCAGTCAGTATTGGTGCCTATGTGTTTTGTTGGTTAAGCTCCGGGTTGAGAACTAAGTATCTTTGGAAGTCATGAGAAGTAGCATCTGTTTGTAATTAAAATGATACAGTGTTGTGATCAAATTTGGGTTCGATGGTTTTTTGATGGACTTGAGATCTTGATGTGGGTGTTTTTAGAGAAAAACATGTCAGGGCAAGATATTATTTCTTTATGACAAAGTGGTTAGAATATGGTGAATCTTGAGAACAATAGTTGGTACCAAACTTTCACTGCGTGTTTTGGGAAATAGTATGGAATCCTATGTTTGAGATAGTGATAATTGGATTGATTAGCCGTCAGTTGGGATTCTAACATTGAGTTTGTTAGAGTTTTTTTGATGCCTCGATATTCTTTACCGGAAATTAAGTAGGTAACCGTAGACCTTGTAAAAGATTTGTGAGTATACAGTTTCATTGGGGTTACGTGGAGTAATGATATAGTCCTTGGTAGGTGTCGTTTGATATTTTCGGCAAAGGTGAGAGCCAAATAGAAAGTCAGCTTGGTTTTTTTGTGGGTTGGGTTGTTCGACACTACGGTGTGTACATGCTATCTTTGGTACGAGATTCAAGGTTTGTGATAAAACCTTATCCCTTGGTGGGATTCTCATGATATTACAGATCATAGTGCAGGAACAAATGACGTGTTTTCTAGACGCGTTATAGTTGGAGTATAAGTCTCTTGTGTGAACCGAATCTGGGGTAAGTTGAGACGTCTTTCGCTTTCAGAAGTCTTGCACTTGACAAGTAATGTTATGGTTGTGGGATGCTATTATAGTTAGAGTCCCCTTTAGGGAGTCACCACAAGAAGAATTGTTTCATTTTGGATGCAACGATTGCTTAACATCTTGTCCCTTTTAGATCGTACATTGCTGTGGAAGGATTTTGCGTGCAACAATCTTTTGGGTCCTACAACGTAAGTTAAGTTTCTCGATGGCGAGTTTGTGTGATGCTTGGTCAAGGCACCGTCGGGTTTGTTCCATGGCTATGGTAATGCATCGAATAGTGATGGATCTCTTCAAAGGAAATTGTCAGTTGAGTTGGGTTGTACCGAGCGAGGATGAATTTCTTCTAAGAGAAAGGATCAATTCGGATTATGTTTGTGTAATTAGAAAACAAGAATTATAATTGACAAGTGTTGTGAGAGATCAGAGTAGCGCATCAGGATATGGTTGAAAACGTTGGAGAGTTATAAAAGTTTTAACATCTTCTTTGGTTTACCGATATAAATTTTGAGGACAAAATTTCTTTTAAGGTGAGGAGAGTTGTAACTACCGAACTGTGGGCTTTGCAAAATTGGGCCTCAGACCCAATTTATCTGGGCCTTTTTGTTGAGAGTCTAAATTAAGAATAATTAATTTGGGCCTAGTGGGAAAATGGGAAGAATGTGATGTTGGGATTTTATTTAAATTGTTATCATCTTTTATTTGAGAGACGAGAGGTTTGAAATTTAAATATTAGAGAAAAGAAATAAAGGGGAAGGTATGTGAAAAAAATGATATGATGGAAAGAGAGAAAACGAAAAAGAAGAGAGGAAAGTGGATAGTGGAAGAAAAATGGAAAAGTGAAGGGGAAGAGCTTTGAAGTTTGATCTACCGTTGCTCGAGCATCCGTTTGTGACAACACCTACGCCGTTGGAAAGCTCTCGCCGAGATGAGTCTACCGATGGTTGCCAAGTCATCGTTACCGTTGCCGTTTTCTGGGGTGAAGGAAAAAAAGTTTAGCCAGGAGCAAGTTAGAGCATTTTCGGCGGCCAAAACTGAAAATAGAGGCCACCAGCGTATTGACCGGCAGGAGAACTGCAGAGCTAGAGCTCGCCACCGCCGTTCGACCACCAAAAAGCCTCATACGCGCCGCCCTTACGGGTGAAGGCACACTTGTAACACCCCCAACCCGGTTTATAAGAAAACCAGAATCAAAGATGTCACCACAAACAAACATAAAAGTCAAAAGTGAAAATTTTCATTAACTCATAAGGCTTACCAAAATTTTTCACAAATCTACTTAAGAATTTTAACTTTAACTTAATTCATAAAGATTATCTCACATTTTCAGACTAACAAAGATGAACGATTCGAGCTTATTCTAGTATATGATAATATTCAAGTTCATCATAACATACTTACGATTAATCAAATTAGTTGTACATTGACATCCAAGTTATACCATAACATACTTAGCATTTATTCAATCAAACATTTTAAACTGCTAAATACCACAATTCTTTTATATAGTAACTAGTTTAAAGCTCATTTTATTATTCTTCGGTTCATGACTAAAATGTAATTCAATATCACTATACTTGCCATACAAGAAATCTTTATATTATTGGTTTAGAAAATGTAATTTAGTTATAAACATATAAGCAAATCGAAGCATATTACTATACAGAATCATTACACAGATTATTCAACAACAGACAAGGGCAATCTTGCATTAATAACCTAGAGGAACCAAGACCACTCAACAAGTCATTTTATCTTTACATGGGCAATCAAGTCAAGCATAACTATTTACTCAATTTGATACTCAATGAACAATAGAAAGAACTTTACTTGTTATGTAAGGATTACAATAATTCAATACTTTAATTTATAAACTTTCTTGGATTCTTTTTATCATAGATTTTCAATATATTCAATACTTGATACACAAGTCATCTAACTTGACATAACATAATATTAGTTACTGCCATCTAAGGCATCAAACTGATCGAACCAAACATATACATATATACTTGAATATGGTTTAATCAAACTGAAGTATATAAATAGTTAATCGATCATACCTACACTATGATGTCAACAAGCATATGTCTTCTTTTAAGGGATATCCAAGAATTTCATTTGTTACATCTTACTTTTCATTTGAATTATTGCAAGGAAACATATACAATCACTCTAACAAGCACAACATTGATCAATCCAAAATCAAACAAGCCTTTAAGCCATACTTAAGCTTCATACGAATACTCTAATTATCATATTCATATATACTAATTTCATTCGAATCATTTAGCTAGTTCTTACATACTTCTATGACTATCATTTATAAATTAATCAAAGTTTTCAACCAATAAAAACTATTTAAACATTGTCAAGAATAGTTAAGCCATTTACAAACTTTAAAGTGTATAATTCAATACTACAAGTTATTTGGTACACTTCCTTACAATTACTATGCCACCATCTACGACTTGCAACTAAGGAAAACTTCTAGATTCTACTTGGGACTTAAGGCAATGACTTGCAACACTTGATCACGATTGGAAAACACAAGCTTTAATCAACCTCTTATCCCGAAGTTACAGGATACTTGAACCACAACCACCTCTACCTTTCCTAATCTCTTTCAACAAAGTGTGTACCTCAAGATAAATAACCATTATTAAGAATCACTCAACTCAATTGGACTGTGTTGAATGTCTTAAGTTGTAAAGGACACACAAAACTGTCCAATTAAAACATGTATATACATATACTCATCAAGAACTGTAACACCCCATTCCCCTATCCGTATACCGGATATGAGTCGGAAATGTTATGACTTCTTTATTCAAAGATCAGGGTAATTTAAAATTTTTAGAAAACTTCCCGATGGTCACCCATATTAAAATTTCTCTAGCCCAAGCACGCTTAACTTTACTTAAAATCGACATAAATTATTTATTCAAGTTCTAATCATGAATCAATTATCTTAAAACCCATAACAACTTTAAAGGCCAATCTCTACTCGAATAAGTTTAGCAAGCATACATGCCACTATAAAAAACAACCTCAATTAGGATGTCATTACTGTGATTAAATGTTGAGCTTTCCAATATTGATGCAATGTTTTTCTCCCTCTCATCTTGATTTACCTACGTGTGTACAATCAAACACATGCTAAGTACGAACTTAGTGAGGTAATAAAGGAAATTAATAACAATAATTTAAACTTTATTCAAGTTCATGGCTACGTTTATATAGCATGACATATGTCAATGTCATAAGATTTTCATGTATGCATGGTTATCATAATATGCCTTATATGCATCATGATCACTATATAAATATTACCATCATACCAATCATGTATCAACATAATATAAACCGGATATAAATTTCTTACCGATATACTTGCCATTTGCTCTGAGTGTTCATATAAATATGTCCCGAGAGTTCATATACTCTCTAACCTATTTACCATTTATTATCCCTTTATTTATAGCCCGATTATTAATGATTTCCTGGTTTCCCAATTTCATAGCCCAAATATAACCTTGAGGGCCCTGGGTACGCGAGTCAAATATGCACCGAAGTGCTAACCCGCACGTTTATAAGGTCATGCTAACCATTATCCCACACGTTTATAAGGTCGTGCTAACCATTATCCCGCACGTTTATAAGGCCGTGCTAACCATTATCCTGCACATTTATAAGGTTGTGCTAACCGATTATGATGCACGTTTATAAGGGCATGCTAACCATTATCCTGTACGTTTATAAGGTCGTGCTTACCATACACTAAGTGTACTTTTAACACTATAGTGTTATCCCGAATTCCCGATTATGCAGCATGCTGTTGGATTCTATGGCATGCCAACTGTACCTTGTCCCTCAATGACTCATTTGGGCAAAATTCCTGAATTTATTCCATCCATGGTAATATATATCAATATAATTTAATATTGGGCAGTTCATACCCGAAATAACATTCATAGCACACAATCATCAATAAATAGTGATCAATGCATTTGTTTTCAACCCTTGACATATTTAAAATATGTCAAATATATGATCAATGACATAAATATCATGCCAACATATAAATCATGTAGACTTATCGCAAGTATTACCAATGATGTATAAAACAACCATGTATCATGTTATGTATGCATTGCACTCACCTGAGCCATTTATTAGCACACCTCACTAAATTCTACTCGATCATTTCCTTTATAGAACCTCGAACTTTCTTTGATTCGGCCTGAAAATCGAGTTTCGGGGCTTGAATCGAGCTTGGAAAATTTTTTCTCTTTCTTTCCCTAGCCCTCACGTTTTTGGCTGGAAAAGAATGTTCATCTTTTCACCATTATTTTACACATATATCTATTAAATGAATATTAAATTCATTTAATAGTGAAATTACAATTTTGCCTTTTTTATCCAATGGTTGAGATTGATTTTATCATCAATCAAGGGCCAAGATTTAATCTTCCATTTTCTCTTTCCAAAATTGCCCTTATAACTTTTTAAATATTTCAAAAATGCCATTGGGGCCAAATGACCAATTTGCCCTCCAACTAGTATTTATTTACTAGTTTGCCATTCTTGTAAAAATTCAACTAAATCTAGTTGGAATCCAACCAAATACAATAAAATATTCATAAAATAATATTTTATGAATTTTTCCATGTCTTTTGAATCAGTCTCCAAAATTTCTATTCGATCCAATATACCGATAAATAATCTTTTATTCAGAAATAAAATGTAGGATTCATCTTGAATCAAACTAAAAATATTTCAAACACTTGGAAATGACTTTTATAACCTTTATCTATCATATGGAAAAAATCATAATTTTCCAGTTCGATCCGGGTATCCGAATTCCATTTAAACTTTAACTGCGATTTTTCCAATAATTGAAATATCAGATCGAACCAATAATTCCGCATTTGATTCACACCCTTAGGTGATCTGTTTATTTATGAAATAAAAAACCCTTAACTTTTGGGAAATTACAACTTTAGCCCCCAAACTTTTCCAAAGTTTATACTTTAGCCATAAAATTTCCAATATTTACATTTTGGTCGCTACCTCTTTAAACTTCAATTCCCATTCCAATTTTCCTTGGAATTCAACTAAACTTTAAGAATTCCTTATTCAATTCACTATCTATCACATGAGACCTTTAAACCTTAGAAATTTCCTTTCCAAAACCCATAATTAAAGAAATCTCAACTTTCACATTTTTGTCATTTTAGTCACTAAGTTAGCTTTTAAGCTATTATCTTAGTACTAAATGACCCTTAATCAACTTAGTAAATTTTGGGGTATTATAAGAACAATCCATTAACTTTCATATTTAATCGAATCTGTCCAGCTAAACATGTGTACACAAATACATATCAAAACAGTCCCTTAACCTTCATATTTAATCAAAACAAGGCAACCAAACATGTACACACATCAAAAACAGTCCTTTAAACTTCATATTTAATCAAAACAGGACAGCCAAACATGTACACTCAAACACACATCAAAAACAGTCTTTTAACTTTCATATTTATTCAAATATATATCACCTTATAAGAAAGGAATGAAATGAAATACTTACCCTTCTAACTAAGCCAATTGATCGAGAGGTCAAACATAAATCAACCTAAGCTAAATTCTTCACTCCATGGATGAAATCCAAACTTCCTCTCCTCTTATACTTTTCTTGGTTCGGTTTTCCTCAAGGAAGAAGATGATATGTTAACTATCATCTAATGAACCGACACCTCTCCCCCTAGACACATGCTTTTCCTTTCATTGGACATGTGTACATGTCTTTGGAATTTTCTTGATCTACATGCAATCCCTCATTCATAGGAAGTTTACAATTTAATCCATTATTAACTAGATATTCATGTTTACATTATTTCATAATGGTCTTAAGTGACTTTATAGATTTATCAAATGACATATTAGAGCAATTAATCTAACATTCAAATTAGTAACTTACCCAACTTTTCATGATAATCATTTTTTTAATTTAGCTAACAAACTATTCAATCTTCATAATTGGTCCTTAATTTACTCAGTTATCTACTTAAAAGATTTCTCAAATCAATTTAAAACATGCTAGCATTAGTGTCATACTCCTAGACCACATTTTGGGGTATTACAACACTACTATGCTGCACCGTGCAACACTGGATTCTGTACCCGGGTGCACATGCTCCCTGATGTATGGGATCATTGCTCGTGGGTGCACCATTATTACCATGTAATTGAGTCGCACCGGATTACTAGACGTTGACCAAAGTTGACCAGGCTGTTGACCGGCGTTGACTTTTTCTAGGAGACCCTACCCGGGGGTTTCTCGACGTTCTGAATCCAATGGCGCAGTTCGTTTTGCTAAATTCAAACCCAATAAGCTATTTTTATGCATTTGACCCCTCGATTTCTTTAAAGTATATGATTAAGTGATGCTTATGGTATTATTTGGTATACGATGATTATTCGGGATTAGATATCGGGTCAACTGGAATATTCAGGAAGCTCAAATGAGGATTTTGGCGATGTCAGCTTAAGGTTAGTACATCTCGAACTCCTATTGCTTCATGAGCATCATAAGCATAATTGCCTTGCTTGTTAGTGGTTGCAAAATAGGTTGATGATAGATAAGCATGTGATGAGACTGGTATTATGAGGACTTGTTATTAATGAGATGCATGATGATGTTATGATTATGATGAGATTCATTGAGGCTTTAGAGACCGTGTAGGGTCATTTGAGATTCTCGTATGATTAATTGTTGATTGTTTGATTGATTGAGATAATTGTGTTGCCTTATATGTTTATTCGAATAGATTGATGAGATTTGACGAGAATCATGCTTAAGGCTTAATTATTTGAATCAATGATAATGAAGGCGATAATTAATATTAATTGTTTAAACGCGTTAGCAAACAAACCCTAATGACTTTCATAAGCTTTAGGGATCAAATAAGGTATTTAATCCATAATTCAAGGAAACAATGTGAACCTGTGTATAGGGTATTGGTATGAGCTTTGGCCGTATCGGTACGCATTTGGGTGTCGTATCGGTACGAGTTGACCTAGAGCAGTTTCAGTATTGGTATGCATGTGAGTACTAATACTCGAGGGTACCATACTGACACTCGTGTTTGAGTACCGGTACCCGGTACGTTAAATAATCAATGAATATAAACTAAGGATGATAATTGATGTGAATATTAATAATTAAGTTATGCCTTGATAAACGAGATAATATGGACTAATGGAGACAATGAATGAGATTAATTATATACTTCTCCATAACATGTTAACAATCTAGTAATGTAAAATAAATGATGTTTTGACAATTAGCAACAATAAGGGATCCTTAGGATTGTGTTGCTTGTATGCTGGATAGGCATTTGATTGGTTGAGTCTCCTTGGTTGATGAGATCCGGATACCCAATAAGATAGTGTTGCAACACCATGGTAGAGATGTCAAATGTACGTTCCTGAAGCTGTGTGGCACCAGGTTTCATTCGAAGATGCTCAATGAGAGATTCCGAGCATGGGTGTACATTTCCGAAGCTGTGTGGCACTGGGTCTCACCTAAAGAGTGTACGTTCTTGAAGCTGTGTGGCACCGATCCTTGCTCAAAGTGTATGTTCTCGAAGCTATGTTGCACTGAGTCTCACTCCAGGTTTGTGGTTATGGCTTTGTGTGTTTTAACTTGGATGATCTAGTGAGATCCCGAGTATGGTTGGGCCTTGTAGGTCATGTATAGGATTGCTTGATGAGAGCATGTATTTAGGCGACAAATGGTAACGCCGTGTGTTTGTTTATCTCTCCATTTTTGCTCGTACTAGCTCGTATGCTTATGTTTATGATTAGCATGAAGTATGGTAGAGTAGATTGTACCACTGAGCTTTGTAAGCTCAGCGCTCGGAATCGTTGTTTCCGTGTGTAGGTTGATCGTTGGATTGTGGGTTCGTAGAGCACTACCAGTACGAGATTCTAGCACGTAGAGGCTTTTAGAGTACGATACTTGTATTTAGTGGGCTATGTATTTATAAGATCTTACGTGGTCGAGTTTGTATTTCTTACTTTTGAAATTGTATTAATCAAGCTAAGTATTTAAATGTTTTAAATTAAAGTGGTGCTTTTGTAACTATTTTAATGATTTATCTATATTTCCAACTGTTGATTTTAAATGTTTTTGAGAAATAACTTGTTTAGGCTAAACCTAATTTGAGAATTTTACGGCTTTTGGTTGGGCTTAAGGTTCAAATTGTGACATGCGAGTTAGGGGTGTTACAAGTTGAAAAATCCAACTTTGGCCAACGATTGTTTGCCCTCAACGAGCGTTTGCCACAACAATCCCAAAAGAAGCTTAATTCTCTGATTTATTTTAATTTTTTGTTGAATTAATAATATTTTTTGATAAAAAAATAATTATTTTTTTATAAAACCTAAAAATGATTTAAATTATATACCAAACTTTACACATGGGTAAATACACTTTTTTCGTGTATTTATTTGTGTATTCATAGTTATAACTATGACGTGCCGTTTAAACTGTTGCTTGACGCCACCTCTTTCAAATAAACAAACTACCTTGTACTCTCTATCTCCTCTTTACTTTCACCCAGATTTTTTTCTTCTCTTTCTTTCTCTCCCACCACCGACACTTTTCTTCTTCCGATGGACGCCACCGCAGACAATCAGAGCCCTTCTTCGTCGGACGTGGATGTCACGCCGCGTGGAGCAACCTCCGCCGTCCTTCGGGCCCTGCAATTAATCCAACACGACGACTCCGATTCCAAGCTGCAAGCCGCCAAGGAAATCCGCCGTCTCACCAAAACTTCCCAGAGGTGTCGGCGGCTCCTCGCCGACGCTGTTGTCCCACTCGTTTCTTTGCTCCGAGTTGACTCACCCGAGTCCCACCACGAGTCCGCCCTCCTCGCCCTCCTTAACCTCGCCGTTAAAGACGAAAAGTACGTTCACCCTCCAATAATCTCACACGACTTACGTTTGTTAATTACGAATGAAATTTTCTGATCTGATTGTTTCAAATTACGCGGCTTTTAAGAATTAGTGTAATTTGTAGTTTTTATTGGGAATTGGAATTCGTAAAAGCCTAAAAGGATTGATCTTCACGTTGATTATACTTTACTTTAGATGTTTCTATTTTTCTTTCTAAACGTGAGAAAATCTGCAGAGAAGAGCATCAAAATATAATTTCTTTTTCTCTCCCCAGAATATACAATTTAATGGAGTTGAATGTGATTTTGATGAATAATAAAAAGTTGTACCGTTGTGTCGCCGACCCAAAAGCAATTAATTGGATAATAAGGCTATCTTCCCTTTTCATTTATGGTTTAAACTTAAAGGTACAGATGAATTTAATTTTGGGATTATTCCTTTACAAAGAATTAGATTCTTCCATTTTTAGTTGATTAATTTGATTAGAAAAGTGTGGTTGTTCTTCTTTATCAAAACCTTTCCTTTTTTTCTGTTTATCTTCTAGTTGAAGTTATTTTTTTGACATCACGAGTCATTTGATTAAAAGTATTCCTTAAAAATGAAGCAACCCAATAAGATTAATATAAACGTGTATTTCTTAATTAATTGAGTAATTTTACTCCAATTTAGCAGGAATATTTTGATGTTGATTAGTGCTACATTGCTCTACCTTGAATTTATGATCTTGTAATTGTCACAATTTGGTGTTCAAGTGAAGAGAATATGTTATTGAAATATTGTTTTGCATCAAATTGTGCAGGAATAAGATGAGCATCGTGGAGGCAGGTGCGTTGAAGCCAGTTATTAGATTCCTTCAAAGTGATAACTTAAACCTGCAAGGGTCTGCAACAGCGGCGTTGCTTACTTTGTCGGCTTCTGTCAACAACAAGCCGATTATCGGCGCATCTGGTGCCATTCCTCTGCTTGTAGATATCCTTAGACATGGAACCACACAAGCTAAGATTGATGCTGTGACGGCCCTATCCAATCTCTCAACACATCCTGACAATCTTACCATCATTAATGAAACCCGTCCTATCCCTTCCATTGTTAGTTTACTGAAAGCCTCGAAAAAGTCATCGAAAACGGCCGAGAAATGCTGTTCCATGATAGAATCCTTGGTGGGTTTCGATGAAGGAAGAACAGCTTTGACAGCCGAAAACGGCGGAATATTAGCCGTCGTTGAGGTGCTCGAGAACGGCACACTCCAAGCTAGGGAGCATGCTGTTGGGGCGCTGCTGACGACATGCGATAGTGACCGATGTAAATATAGGGAACCGATTCTTAAAGAAGGTGTAATTCCCGGACTACTGGAGCTAACAGTGCAAGGAACACCCAAGTCTCAAACGAAAGCCAAGACCCTTTTGAGGTTATTGAGGGAGAGTCCATATCCGAGATCGGACATTGAAGCCGACACACTAGAGAACATCGTTTGCAACATAATCTCTCAGATCGACAGAGACGACCAATCTAGTAAAGCAAAGAAGATGCTGGCAGAGATGGTCCAAGTGAGTATGGAGCAAAGCTTGAGACATTTGCAGCAAAGAGCTCTGGTTTGCACCCCAACTGATATATGATTGCTTCTGTTTTCCTTTTTTCTTTTTGGTGGTGTTTGTTACATAAAGAACCATATAGTGAAAAATGCCGGTCCAGGCCGTTTGTGGTGGTATCGGGTGACTGGTAAAGGAAAATGTGAATAAACTGGGAATTATATGATGTTGTACGCATGCATGTATATAGTTTCTAGGTTGCCTGTAAAGAAACTGTCCTATGCTGTAATACATTATAGAATTGATCAAGTATTCAAGTGGTTGAAAATTCAATAATCTTAGCCTGGTCTGGTCCTAATGGCAGTGAATTCTTAATGGAGAAGGGGGCAGGTTTGAATTGAATCCGGTCTTTGATGTTGAATTGATATTTGATTTGTTGGTTGAATTTCATTTTCTCGTTTCTTAGTGGTGGACGAGTCAAGTTAAGCGGTTGGGAATTTTCTCAAATCGGCCAATCCAAAGTGGATTGTTTTCCTGCCTGCTTGCAAATTTTCTTTTACGGTCCTCGTATGTTCTCAAGTAATTATCATCGTGACGGTGACATCCAATCCAAGGCAAATCTCAGAATTTACAATATTTTGTTTATTTATTTGTAGATTTTTCATTTAGGGTTAAGTAATGAGTACGGTGGAGTCCTGGCGCGATACTAACAGAAAATGTTACTCATTAATGGTAATTTTACAACAACTATTAATATTTAAAATTAAATTTCGATACTTAATTACTAACTTAAAATATGATAAAAAAGTGTAATATTATAGGTTGGTAAATAATATTTTAAGTTCGTAATATTTTGGTTGATACTGTACCGTAATTGTATGGTACTGCCCACACCCTAGACTCGCCAGATAAGCACAGCATGTGCTTAAATCCAATAAGGAAACTTCCCCGAAACAGGAGAAGTCGGTTCTATCGCTTGTGTGATTTGCTTAAACAAAAATGGAACAAAAGGTACGGACAATCATGTTGAAGGGATGAGAGAAGAGATGATTTCATTAATTTGTATAGCTTAAAATCAATGAAAGTTACCAAGTGAGAAGTAAGGTAAGAGATCTGACTTTTTGCAGTACGAATAGAAAAAAACTGAGTTGAGAGGTCACTTTTATATTAGATTTTAAAAATTTTAATTTGAATTAATCGATAACGAATCAGATAATGATAATTAAACAAAAAATTAATAAACTTTGTGAGGAAATAAATGAAGTGTGATGTTTGAAATCGGAAGACATGCAGGCCAGGAACGGAGGCCCTTCAATGCCATAGTAAAACGAACGTAGGCTTCTCTTCTCTCACCAGGTAGCTAGGCGGTTGGCCCTATTTAAGTCCCAAGTCTAATGGTATAATTTCATTAATTGTTAATTACTTGCGGATTAAATTGATTTTAAGCTGTGTTTAGAAAGCAATTCAAAATATTTTGGTATAATAGTATTTGAGATTTTTTAAGTTTAAATATTAATTATATAAGGTTTTTGTTTCTCTCAATTTTTAAATCTAAATGCTTAATAGAGTCTTGACCTCCCAATAGTTAATCCTAACTCTGTCGAGGTATTTGAACTAAAAAGTTAGTCTTGGGTGTAACTGTTTGTAAATACACACGAGTGATAACTTTGGATAATCATTGTATGTAATGTAGTTAGTCCTAATGAGTTGAGTGTAATCGGAAAACCTATTACTTTCCTCAAACCTTATAAGAGGACTTGAGAATTGGATGCTGGAGTGATTTTGAACATGTTCAAGAGGTTCGACCGTACGTGATCCTTCCCTGAAAATAGAGGACCCAAACTAGTTCTCTAATATATATATATATTTGAGATGAGATCCAGTTATATGGTATAAAATTCATTTAGTCCATGATCATTGGATGAGTAAAATGGATGGATGAGATTAACAGTAAAAAATGTGAAGATTATCACTTGAAAAAAAATGATAAGGAAACAATCTTAGCCAATAATTACCATCATCCAACGGTCCAAAAAAAGTGTAAAAATAATTGAGTTTTACACCATTTAAGTAGATCCTAACCCTATATATATATTCTCAAAAATATATATAATATTTTTTTCAATTTTTTTAATACAAACATTAACTGACTTGAAACGCTTAGTTCCATTAGCTTTTCAAATGAGACAATTGTATATAGAGTTTTATTGACTATATTTATATTACTGTTGTTTCTGTAGAACGAAACTTTTCAAAATTAAAGTTTGTGAAGTTATACTTACAGACAACTATGTCACAAGAAAGGTTAAGTGAGCTTCCTTTGATGGCAATTGAGAGTGATTTTTTGAAAGAAGTTGAATATTAAAAGCATTGTAGATAGTTTTGCTTCAAAACATGAAAAAAGAATAACACTTCTTAAGTGAAAATGTCAGATTTTTATATGTTTGTCGGTCATTTTTATGTTGATCAAGATAGTAATATAATATTTTTTGTATTAAGAGAACTTTATTTGAGACAAAATGTAACACTTCTTTCGTATCATAAATTAAAGAACAAAAATTCTCTGCCCCTAATCATGCCTTTTTTTATACCCCATACTAAAAAATTAAATTTTATGATATAACTATAATTTCTACATCCTAAACCTTATACCCTAAAAAATACACCGTACCCCTAATTTTCTAAACTCTAAACAAAAGCTTAAACCTTAAATCTTAAACCTATTTTTTAAAGTGGGTACAAGAAATAGCATAGTTTTGAGGCGGAGAATTTCCATCCTAAATTAAAGGTTCCGTTTTAACAAATTGCTGATTTTACTCATTTAACATATATTAGAACCAGCACTGTTGGTGCCAGTTTTATAAGGGAACGAACGAAACGTTGAAATTATGGGCCAGCATTTAATTGAGTAAAATAAAAAATTGAGTTAGCGGAGTTTACGAACTTTAATTTATAATTAAAATTTTATTTAAATTTTTTTTGAGTCGAGTCTAATTGTTTAAGTTTTTGTTTTAATTTAAACGAGTTTCTTTAACCATATATATATATATATATATATATATTCATTTGCGACATACATACATCAGGAAATGTTGAGGGACTCGACTCGAACTTAAAAATTAATCCACTGATTACTAAAAAAATTGAGTTATTCGAAGTCTCATTTTATAATTCTACTCGAACTTATAAAATTATGATACGAGTTAAGTCGAGTCGAGTTTTCATCACCTCTAGTTCATATTAATAAAAATTTTGAATTATTCAAGTAAAGTTGTGGAACTCGATACGAACTTGAAAACTAATCCACTAAACACTAAAAGATTTCGAGTTATTCGAAGTCTCATTTTATAACACAAACTTTATTTAAAATTTTTCCAAGTCGAATGAAAATATTCAAATTTTTTGCGCCCAGTTTCCCTCGCCCTAATTCATATTATATCAAAATATATATAGATATCATCTAGCATTTAAATCAACTATGTGAAACTATTACAAGTTCAAGAGTCGAGACCATGGGAATACAATCATCCTTGTGGTTCTATATGGCTCCACGTGATTAGTCTTTGTATACACCCTTAAAAGTGGGTAGATGGAGTGTAAATAAAAGCAATAAAAAAACATAAAGATTACATGGCTGGCCATGGGCATCAATGGGATTGGGATGTGAGAAAGCACACATGGGTGACAGGTGATGATGAATGATAATAGTGTAAGGAAGAAGAGGTAAATTACAGTAGAGTGTCGAGAGAAAAGATTATATTTGTTTCTTTATTCAAAAGTGAATCAAATAAGGTAATCAACCCAATATATGAGATGGGTAATATAGCCCAATATATGAAAGTTATAACTAATACAACAATACTAACATATTTGCACCCACCTACTAACTAGTTACATTTAATTCCATATTCCAACATAGGAGGTGGAAGGTGAAGCCATTTTGATGAGAATGAAGTTGAGACTCTCCGTATAATTTCATTTTGTAACTCTAAAATTTTATAAGTTCATACCCTTAAAATTTATTGTAACTTCTTAGAAGTTCAAATCGTTTAGGTATAAAATTTTATATTCGCTTCTAGTGTTGGTCACGGGCATCAATAGGGGCTAGTAGGGGCCTGGACCATTCGGCCCACCCTACGGTTCATTTTATTTTTAGTTTGGCCTCCATAGAATTTTGAATTAGTTTACTAGTTCAAATGTTATAAAATGATTCTTATTTTAGCGGTAAAGTACATAAGAAAATTTAAGTTTATTTTATTCTTTGAATAGTCTAAAGGCGATTACACGGTAGTATTTGTTTATACTTATTCTTAACCCTTTGATAATATACACATATCTTATAGACAAAGCGATTGAACCCGAATCTCCTAAGATGAACCTCATTCACTTTTCCACTGAGACCACTTAATGGGTTCTAGTTTATTTTATTTGAAGCTAGTAGATTGAACCCTATAAATTATATTTTTTATTTTTATTTTTGGCTCCCTTAACTTGGCTTCGCCCTTGAATGGGAATGGTAAGTGGAAGAAGACGCCGTTTTGTGGAAGAAGAAGAAGTTTTGAAGATAAGGAACTTGAGACTCCCCATTGTAAATTATATGAAAGCCCTGTATCGGTACGGGTTTTGACAGTTTCAAAACCTGTAGCTGAAACCCTTAAGGTGTATCGATACGGGGTATACCGTATCGGTACGATCAAGCTGAAATCTGTGGTTTGGCTACTTTAAACCATTTCAAACCTCACCAAAACCTTTTGAAAACTCCTCAAACATATTTTCAAGTTGTTTGGACTTAAAATTATTTTTGAAATCTTTTCAATTCAATCCAAAACTAATTTTCAATTATTATACCAAAACAAATATTTTAACACTTCCCATGTCCAAACACATTATTAATAAACAAATATTTGTATTGATTGGTTGAAGAAGTAATGCGGAACATTTGTTTTTGTGTGTGACTAGAGTAATATATTTTTAAAATAAAGAGTAAAGTTTAATCTTTAAGTTATGAGACAAATGTAATAAGCTTGATAGTGCTGAGAGAGCTTGGTAATACACCAAGTAAACATAAACACTATGAGCATATAAAAATGATATCACTTTCAACTCAACAAGTGGTCCTAATGGAAAAATGGATGATATTCTTCCTACGAGACCTGGGTTTAAATTGTTTTATCAGCAAGTTATGTGAATTGTCAAAGAATTAAAAATATTTATGAACAAATACTATCTTGTAATCGCCTTAAGAATATTAAAAAAACCAGTTTAGTATTTCCTAAACAATTCCATATGTTGAAATTCGGTCCACCTAAAGCTCATTTCCAGCCCAGTCCTTGTACTTAATAGTGTAGGGTATGGTAGCTGATTCTAAATTGAACAAAGTTCTGCACAACTACAAAAGTGTAGGGAATGGTAGAATCTGGATATTTAGTGAGAATAAGCTGCAGTTTGTTGCTGAATCAGAGCAGAGTATTATTTGTATGTTGTAATCTGGAGATAAAATTGGTTACTTCTCCTTTATGTATGGCAGGAATGATGGTAGAGAGTAGGGTTGAGTGTTCGATCGAATTGAATAAAAAAATTGAGTTGGTAGACCTTACGAGTCATATTTTATGACTCAAACTTTATTTGATCAACAAATTTAAATTTGACAATGGTTATCATTTTTTGTGAATATACAATGGTTATCAATTAAACTTTAATTTTTAAACCAAACTAATAGTATTTTTTTTGAACATCACTAATAGTGGAATTAAGTCTTAGAAATTAACAATAGATGAATAAATTTCTAAGATTGTAACACAATTAAACTATTTTGTTTTTTTAATGTCTTAAGATTGCCGATTGAGTTTAGTTTGGTTGAAATTATCGCTAATACATTATGTAAGAGGATATAAAGTCGAACTTGTTTAAACCGATTCATTCTCTTCTTATTTATCGTTAGAAAAATAAAAAGATTGTATGTCGGAAAAAAAATGTCTTAAGATTATAGTGGCATCTTCTTATCCTAGATGAAAAAAAGACAATAACACACAAAAAAGCAGTTAATCTCATGCAGTCATATGTTAAACAATCTAATTTTGAATTTTATTATTTACATAACTTTCTATGAAATAAAAGTCAAATAAATTATGAAAATGAAACTACTTTTCATGCCGATCTGAACAACTTGACTCTGATGGCGTCTCGCTACAATTGATTTGCTAAACCAATTTCTCCCGCTTCTTGTGGAATAAAGCTCACTCGCTTCTGTTAATTCCAAATCATTTATAAAAAAAATCATGAAAATAAAACTACAAACATTTATAAAAGAATGTTACTTTTAATATGTTGAGATCAATTATAAATATTTTAAAAAATTACAAGTATAATTATAATTTCAATCAACACATTTGAAGTTCTTAATATTCTTCTTTGTGAAAATAAATTATATCTCTGTTTTATAAAATATAATAATATACCAAACATTTTTTATATCCTAAGGTCACTATTTGAACTTTTCAAAATTGGAAAAAATCAATATTACAATTTTCATTCAGTCAACGCTAAAACTCTATGTTAAGGGTTAATCTTTTTTATTTTATCGCAAACCATTTAATTAGATTTAAGTAGCCTTTGAATATGTCTATATATCTAACCAAATAGAGAAAAATTCAAAAACCATAAAATAATTTAAGCACTTTCTTTGAATCAGAAAGTAAAAGCTAAGCTTATAGGTTATGGTTATATAAAAAAAGCTTTTTAAGATTTTGTTCAAAAAAAGATTTGATAATTACTTGAATATTATATAAAAATAAAATAAAATAAAATAAAATACGAAAGTTATTTACTTGTTAAAAATTATATATACATAAAATATTTTAAACACAATTATATTATAGAATTTGTGATCTTTAACCATTTCTTATAATAAAGTTTCAAAATGAGAAAAATATTGTATTCTTTTAGTTTGACATTTTTATTTTGACTTTCAAATTTTGTTCATTTTTTTCACTTTCAAATTAAATTAACTTCCCCATAGATAATGTCAACGTTAAATTAAATTACAATTTAAAGAAAAAGGATTAATTTCACTAATAGGTGCGCGGAAGAAAATGAGACTAATGAAGTTATGACCCAACAAAATATTTAAAAATTATAATAAAATTAATTTTTAACCCCTTAAATATATATAGTTTATTTTCGATTCATAACTTTTAATGTAACGTAAAGAATAATATTCTATCTATTGGTGAATAATATGACAAAAATCGTCTATTTTTTTCGGTATCTTTTTTTATACTCAACCCTAAAATATTAAATTTTAAATATTAACCATAAATTTTAAATTTTAAACTTTAAAAATATACCTTACATGTAATTCTCAAAACATTAACTCTAAATTCTATCCTTAAACTTTAATCATAAATTTTAAATTTAAATTTTTTAATTTACGACAAAAAGAAACACAAAAAATATAAAGAATTTCTATTTTGGGATAATATATCATACATTTTAAATTTAAATATTCATATATCGCACATCTATGAAGTTGACCAATCTTCTTGGCTACCTCCAAAACGACAAACTTGCTTCATCCAAACTATTTTAATTTATTTTAAACTACCATTTTTTAGCAATTAACCACCCTAAATGTATTCCGAATTAGCAACTCGTAGGCCCAAAACTCCATTGAAAATTCAGTTGTTAGCTATACTTAACATGCGAACTTCCTTTAATTTTCCACTAAGTTTACCCAATTTTCCAGAAGTTTCTTTTTTTCTTTCTTTTGATTTTTTGAAATTGAAATTGATTTAAGTATATTAGGCAAAATTATCATAATATTGTGGTTTAATTTTTTCCTCAAAATATGATTCTTTCTTGTTTAATTTTAAATCTATGGTGGTTTATTGTTCAAGTCAAAAATCGAATTGATTTTATCCGACTTTAAACAGTGTTTATTTAAAAAAAATACACCCAAAATCGATGATTAGTTTGAAGACTGATCAAGGACAATCGACTTTGAATAGTGTTCATTATTTTACTGTTCAAAGACGGATTAAACACAATCTGACTTTTGATCTGCTACGGTAAATAACTATATTGTTAGAAATAAAATAGAGATTGTCATATTGTTAGAAAAAAATTAAAGAATAATATTTAGGTAAATTTACCAAGCATATTGTAAACATAGTAAAAAAAAGAAATTTAACATACCTCACGTTTGGCCTTAAAATTTTCTCCGATGCCACCAAGGCCGGGTTTCCACGGCGCTTCACGGCGGATATGATTATCGGCGTCACCGCCACCTTTCTCGATATAAAGATCAAGGATCTTCTCCGCCACCTCGACACCATCTCTGCTCTCCTCCACCAATTTGGCCATTTGAGACTTGGGCAGCCTCATTTTGACAGTCGTCATCCCGCCGGACCCTGCTGCTCCGATCCCATCAGACCCGACGCTCGGCGTTTGTCTAACCATGGGCAGGTCGGAGACCGTTCTTCTCGACAACATCAAGCACTCTAACCTATCTTTGGCGCTCATATGAATCCCTCCCGATCGGACCCTCCTCGGCGCTTTTTCATCGGGAACAGGAAACTTGGGCAACTCCACCAGGAAGTAAACTTTCTTGGGCTTCAAATCTTGTTGCGGCTCTAATTGCTTAGCACGAATCCCGTAATGCTTGACGGCGACGGAATCCAACAAGGCATGGCCTGGATAATCCTTCAACACGTCCCAAGCTCGGATGGGTGTCGTTATCTTGATTGTTTCCCCGTCGATTTTCATCACCTTCGTCTTCTTTCTTCCTCCCATGCTGTTCCCCATTTTGCTATGATTCGGTGCTACAAAAGAAATTGGGTTTGTTTTGGGATTTATAGTATGCTAAATTCTGGAGTTCTTGATTTGTAAACAGTGGTGTGAATTTGGAGAAATTTCATAAAAGATTCCGATGATAGACTTTTTCTTTTGGGAAATTAAAGTGGGAAAACTCAATTGTGTTTGAACTTGTAGGAGACAAAAATGAAAGGGGTGGGGCTGATTTGGCCAAACCAACGTTGAAATCACAATCCACCATTATTTGATTTGTTTTTTAAGTTTATGTACTTTGATCATAGATGTTTATTCAAGTAGTAAATAACTTTATATTACTTAAATATATATTTGAGATGTTATGAGTAAAATTTTTTGCTGGGAAACCTACTATCAAAAATTAAATATGCAACATAAATTAATCAAAACTAGTTAAGATAAAATCTTAACAAATCGGGAGAATAATAAAAATAATTTATTTGATTCGGGCATTAAGCTGAACTAGTGGGTGAGCTTTGGTATATTTAATTAATGTCCCATCATAACCATGAAATGCAGGGGATTGTGGGTCTCAATTGGCTTGGGGGCGAAAGGATAACCTTAAGGACAAATATTAATCCAAAAGGGTTTAAAAATTTTAAACGAAAATCAAGGGCGAAAGTCGGGAAATAAAAGTTAAAAGAGTGGAGAATAAAATATTACCGTAAGAGTTATAAAGAAATTTAAAGAAAAAAATAAGACTAAAAATGTTAATAGTAAATTTCATATGTTGACTTAAAATAAAAATATTTTATTTTTACTTACGCACTATACCACTGAGTATAACCTTTTAATGAGATTAGAGTAAATAAAATAGATTATAATTTAAAATTTTGCGGGAGCTAAATTATAAAAAATGGATCATAAAAGTGAAAATATAAACTATAACGATGGGCCGCGGGGGTCAGGTATAACACCCTCGACCCGATGTTACATTTGGGCCTCAAGCCCAACCTAAAATCAGTAAAATTTCTCAAATTGGTTTAGCCCAAATAAAACACTTTCCAAAAACATTTTAAAGCCAACGATTTAAAAATAAATATATAAATGATTAAAACGTTATAAGGGAGCTTCAATTAAATTAAAACATTTAAACATTTGATTCGATTAATACAATTTAAAAATAAGGATTACAAACTCCAACATGTAAGGTCCTATTAATACATAGCCCACTAGTCGCCTAAACACATGCTCTCAACAATGAAATCACATACATGGCACTCAAGGCCCAACCATACTTTCAACATGGCATCATAACATCATATAGATATGGCGCTACCTCTAGCCGCCAAATCGCATAACATAGCAAGAAAGCATAAGCTCCTCGTAGCATATAAACATTTTATCATAATATAGGAGTGATACCCAGTCCCACTAAGCCTCGAGATCATACACTCTAAGCGAAGCCCAGTTCCACTAAGCATCGGGATACATACACTCTTTAGGGTGAGGCGCGATACCACTAAGCGTCGGGATACATACACCCATGCTCAGAATCTCTCATCAAGCATCTTCAAATGAGTCCCGGTCATGGTCCCACTAAGTCTCAGGATCATACACTCTGAGTGAAGTTCGGTTCCACTAAGCATCAGGATACCTACACTATTTAGGGTAAGGCCTGGTACCACTAAGCGTCAGGATACATACACTGATGCTCGGAATCTCTCATCAAGCATCTTTAAATCAGTCTCGATCCCACTAAGCCTCGGGTTCATACATTCAGAAATTTTCAACCATGGTGTTGCAACACACTTTTTCTCGTACTGCGTATCCGAAACCCAACAATCAAGATGATTCAATCATCTATGTGTCCATATTAGCACATAGCAAGGACACGTCTACCACACAACACACAACATCATATGATCCACCAAGGATCCCTACGGTTGATATTACCATCAAATTATCCAATTAAGTTTACCAACTTATTAATACATTATGGACGTGTACATTAATCATCCTCGTTAATTATCTTATTAAACCATATTGTCTCATTTATATCCCCTTCAATTCCCATCTTTATTAGCATTGTAGATTATTTCATTTAGTGGGTATTGGTACTCGAACACGAGTACCGATGTGGTACCCTGGGTATCAGTACTCATACACGTACCAATACAGATATTACTTACTAGAAATCCTAGATTTCCTAAATTACCGGTATAGTCAACCCGTACCGATACAGACCCTAACCGCGCACCACTACGGCTAAAGCTCGTATCGCTACCCTATTCACGAGTTCGTACCATTTCCTTGAATTACGATTTACAACACCGTACTCGATCCCTAAAGCTTATGAAAGTCATTAGGGTTTGTTTACTAATGCATCTATTCGATTAGAATTCATTACCGGCTTCATAATCATTTAATTGGGTATTCGCCACTAAAACATGATTTCCATCGAATCACATCAATTCAATCGAATAAGCATACAAAGTGTCATAATTATCTCAATCAATCAAACAATCATCAAATATCACACAAGCATAAAAAACGACCCTACACGGTCTCTAAAGCCTCCACTAGTCCCATCGTATTCAAAGCATCATCATGTATCTCATAAATATCGAGTCTCCTAATTACCGGTCTCTAAACATGCTTAATTATCGTCTACCTATTTTGCAAACACTAACTTGCAAAGCAATCACATTTATGATGCTCATGAAGCAATAGGAGTTCGAGGTGTACTAACCTTAAGCAGATAGTGCTAAAATCCTCATCGAAGCTTCCTAAATATTCCACTCGACCCGATATCCGATCTCAAATAATCCTCATATACCAAATAATATCATAAGTATCTCTTACCCACACACTTTAAAGAATTTGGCGAAATGGACTGCGCCATTGGATCCGAAACGTCGAAACCCACCCGGATAGGGTCCTCTGAAAAAGTCAACTCTTGGTCAACGGTCAATGGTTAGCCTGGTCAACGGCTCGGCTCAGCCAACTTGGTTCAACCTGGCTTGGTCCAACTTGGTCTGACCTGGTTTGATGGTTTCCCAAAAGCAGAACCACGCCCACGCACGGCAGGCGGCGTGCTCCGGTGGCCAGACAGAGGCGGGCAGCTGCAGATTGGCGTAAAAACGTCTGGGGAGTTCAACCGTGCTGCCCACTCTCGTCAATGGCGGGTGGAACCTCCCGAATGAGCTTCGTTGACTCTCTAATCTTCCCCACCCAGCGAGTGGCGACGGTTCAAAACCTGTATTACAAACCGAATTTTGTATGGTTACATCATGCCTCTGTTAGTTCCCTTGTGGCTACACCCGTGACGCAAACAGATTCTACTTATATCATTATTTGAATCCGAACCCTTTGGAATAACTAATAACCATTAAAATCATAATTGGGATTCAGTTTTTTTAATTTAGATGACTTGAGTTGCCTCGATTTTTGTGATAATGTGGTTTAAGACGGTCAATATTTTACAATCCTTCCCAACTATATTAAAATTTAATTCAATATTTTACTATCAAAGGGGACATAGGCCTAGAATCCAGCCCTTTTTTATCGTCCATACACCGTAGAAGGAGATTTTAAGCCTTGAATATTATTGTATATAGGAAACGTTTGGTATTATTGTTGACAAGTCGACAAAAACATGTCATATGTTCTGTTATCGTAAGCCTTTTTGGCACACTAGTTTAGTATTGGACATTTAACGCTTTTGCATGAGAATCGTGTGGGGGTAGGTACATTTTTTTCATTCATATTTCTACGTACTTAACTTCCAAATGCAAACAAACAAAACAAGTTCGTTATTCACTAGTGAATTTGAACAACCAAATGGGTTCCTTTACCTTTGAATCTTGCACAAATGGTCATTATTATCCCATCTTTTCTTTGAGGAATGACTATTACCTCAAGTTGTTTAAGTCAAGTCATATGTTTATTTGGTAAATTATGTAAATCATCACTAAACTTTACTCTCAAACCTATTTTGGTCACTAAACTTTAAAAGCGTTCAATTTACTCACTGAAGTTTAGACATTGAACTTTTTGGGTCAATCCTCCATTAACTTTTTAACGACGTCAATTTACCAGCGAACAAAAAAACTTCTCCAAGATTCGAACGGTGGAAAACTTCATTGGCATGAGAAAAGCAACATACTGAGAAACATGCTCCATCCGACGGCAAAGGAGGGAGATCGACGGGAGAAAAATCAAAAGGTTTTTGGTCTATTCGTGAACTTTAGAGCACTTTCAGGAAAAAGGGAGGTCGAATTTAGACTCAGGGGGCCGAGACAATGTGACTGGTGAAATTTGGGATCGAACAACCATCATCTATGATCGTTTAGGGTTTAAGAGTGACAAAAATGTTCAATGTCTAAACTTCAGTGAGTAAATTGAACGTTTTAAAACTTTAATGACCAAAATAGATTTAAGAGTAAAGTTTAATTATGATTTACATAATTTACCATATGTTTATTTCGGTCTAATTCACCGAATTTATTGTTTAAAAACAATATAATCAAATTTGGTTTGATGTATAATAAAATAACACATCTCAAATATTAAAGTATACGTTAAAGCAATACATTCTTAATATTCATTTTACGGTAGTCTTTCCATCATTGCAAGTTTGCTCAGAGTCAAGATGAGTCTCCATCCCTTATTCAATTCAAATTATTACACATATTTTTAAGTTTAATTACTCAAAAAATGAATAAATTATTCAAAAAAATCAAAACTTGAATCGAGTTTGCGTAAAAGGAGGGATCAGATCAATTGGTCTTGGGTTTTAAGATATGTGTTTGAACTATAAAATAGTTGATGGGATTCCACCCAATGAGTGTTAGGTGTCAGATTTCAACAATTTAAGTATGGAATAAAATCAGACTATATATTACACCATAAATGGTTCACATGCTTGGACCAACCACCAAATCTTAAATCATCACTTATGGATTCACATACCTAACAACTTACGAAAAAATAAATATCAAATCTGATATCAATAAAATTATCATGAATGCAATGTAAATTTTTATCGATAAGTTGCCGGCATATTATTAACAAAACAAACAAAAATATTATAAACACACATACACGATACAAGGGAGGAGAAGAAAAACAACCGAGGAGCATAAAAGTAAAGCAAAACAATCACAACCCAAAACCAACACAGAAACAGAAGCAACACAATCAAAGAAAATAAACATCACAAAAACAACAACAACCAACACAGGAATTAGACCAAACGAGAGCCCAAAAAACAACCGAAAACACCGAAGCAAAACAGAGCCAGCAAGTGCATCTTTAACTGTATGTCATTCAAGGGTCATCGAGGATGGAACATGTGGAGAAATACAGCAAGATCGGTCATCGTCAGACATCACGCCATAAAAGGGATCGTTGATGCATGATGGACCAAGAAGAGGATAGCCGGGAACCAAGCCAATGGTTCACCATCGGAGAGGGACCAAACCAACAATTGAAAAAGAAAAAACAAAGAAAACCCCAATCGCAACCACCTCAACCTCCAACCCAAAGCGGGATGACCCTCAATTCCATCGCAGGATGGCAGTCGCGAGAAATGCTCTGACCACCGAGTAGAAAATTCAACAAATGCAACATAGAACCAGACGAATTGGTAGCAAGAGCAAGAAAGAAAAAAATCTAAAAGAGAAGGGGAGAAAATCGACGAAAGAAAAGAAGGAGAACAACGTCCTGATGACTACCGGTAAAATCGAGACTAACAAAAAGAGAGATCTCGAAATTTAAAAACGAGAGAGAAAAAAAGTTTTTTTGACGAGCCACTTTTTTAGCACGTTTTGAGTTATTTTGAATACAATGAAAATTTTTGAAATTACATAAATATGTAAATTTTAAATATGATTATAATATAAAAACAATATAAATGTGATGAAAAATGCATATATTTTGGGTATTTTATAAAAACCCAATTTCAATAGTTATTTAGAAAAATGACCCCAACCAAATTTATTTAGAAAAATGACTCCCAAATCGTCGACGTAAGGCAACCTAGCACTTAATGAAACACGATTACAGAACTCGCGTTCTGCGTATAGCGAGATCTGTCCTACGTTGATGCACTTTTCAGATAATTCAATTTAAAATTACTTAATAAAACCTCGTGTTTTCCAAAATGCGAGGTCCAAGAGAAATTGAAGGGGCAGATGAATTTATCGCGAGAGTTATTGCAGCGACCTCACGGCCTACACATAGCAAGTTCCTTTTTATTCAAGATGAAAAACAAGGGTGTATAGGCATGTTCGAGGCATTTTATTGTGTCATTAGTCTAAGATTTTCTGAAATTTTTCAGCTTAGAGGCGTAATATTAGAAATTATCTTTTATTCGAGACTGATATTGGCACTTAGGAGACATTGCGGACGGTGTTAAAAGCACGTTGAAAATGGTAGGAATGCTAGTTTTTGTGCAAGAATAACAAGGTGAAATGGCTTGGTAGGTATATTGGAGTTGTTTTTCCGGGTTATTAATAGGAAAATCTTCATAATATTTAAGGTTAGAGGCTTGGTAATGGTACTTATCTTTCATTTGAGAGTAATATTGGCATAGGCGAGACATTGTAAACGGTATAAAAATCGCCATGAATTATAAGTTTATTTGAGAGTAATTGTAATTATAAATTATGGTGACAAAGCTAATTTTGAGGCGTTGAAATGGGTTAAAAGCTTATTTTTGTGCATGGATTACACTGTAAAATAAATAATTTTCAAACTAATACATAAAATGAAGAAAATAAATAATTTTGTTAAGCCACATAGACGGCCAAAATCTACCCTAAACATGCAGTTAATTGTACCCCTGAACATGCTTTCATGTCGTTGGCTAATTAACATGTGTCGTTGCTTTAGACAAATGGTACCATAGTCAGTCCCAGTTGTTGGATCCCTAAACCTAGTTTTGCGTTGTGTGTAGACGAGGATAAGCTTTTTGGATTTCATGGTAACCACTGATCCTCATCATCCTCAATTGTAGGGGCTTCAACTACAGTTACATGCGGTGGTCTTCGCCTCTCCTCCACGATGAAGGCGTAAGAAGAAGTTATCCGCAACCTTTATCAAAAGGTTAAGAAGTTTGCGAGCACTTTTAAAAGACCGCGATTTCCCTGATATTGCGATTTGTCGTTCATCTTGAACAAAAACACAGAAGACACATCCCACCAATATAGTTAACGGACCAATAGCTTGTAGTCATTGTATAAATGCAACTACGTATACCAACAAGTCGTAATATCAGGGAAATTTATTTATAAATTTTTTTCTTGATGTGCTACTTGTTGCCATTAGTAGCTACAATTGAATATTCACTTCGAATTTGATAGCAATTGAACCCAGGCGGTTGATCAACTACAATGGATGAAAAATGCTAGTGGGTTTGTTTGGCCTCGCTTATGCCTTATATAGGCATACTTTGTCGTCCTCCAAAAAGCGAGGTATGTTGAGACATGTTTATTGGACCTCGCGGTCTACAAAATGTGAGGTACAAATAGATTCTTGACGTGTCAACACCAGAGTACGCCATAGATTTGACATGTGACCGGACCTCGCTATATGCAGAGCGCGAGGTCCAATATTTTTTATAAATTTAAATTCCACTGTCTACAAATTGTATGAGAAAAGCTGGAAATGGTTTGTGTGAATTCATATTGATTGGTGTAACATTTTTGACACTTGTAATTGTAATTGTAAGTAATTAGCATTTAAAATTGAGAATTGTAATTATAAATATAGTTTTGCGATGTTAAGCAATTGCAATTATAAATGATCTGTAATTCTAATTAGTAGGTGTAACAAACATGTTGAAGATGGTTAGGAAGCTTGTTTTTGTGCATGAATAACAATGTAAATCTATTACTTTTCAAACTAATACATAAAATGGAGAAAAAGGATTCTGACATTTTAACCGGTCAAAATACTCCTAAAGATACTTTGATGATGTGGGCAGTCATTGATAAGCTTCGTGGATTTCTTCATAGCCACTAATCATTATATGAGATGAAATTCATATCTACAGCCCTGATCCCGACCAAAGAGGGCATTCTTGCTTTGACAATGTGTGCAATCAAGGATTTTGAGGTCCCTCTAAAGGTTGCAATTGTGATCCACTTTCATCATCATATGCAATGGTAGGGGTTTTGAGACATTGTAACAGTTACATGTTGTGGTCTTCACCTAGCCTCCACGATTAAGGTGTAAAAATAAGTTACCTGCAACCTCCAACAAAAAGTGAAGAAGATTGCTGACACTTTAAGAAAACCACGTTTTTCCTAATATTACGACTTATTGTTCATCTTAAACCAAAACGCGTAATAGCCGTCTCACGAAAGCTGTAAACCCATGAAAAGCCTGTAGTCGTCATATAGATGCAAATAAAAATCCCAACGAACCATAATACCAGGAAATATCTTTGCAGTAAAATCATCTAGATACGTGGTTTATTCTCATTACTAGTTGCAACTCAATTTTTCTTCGAATATGATGGCAATTCGCAACACTTTAGACAAAGTTTGTAACCTCTGCTTCTGCATTATATAGGGTTATATTCGTGTCCTCCAAAGTGCGAGGGGTTTTTACACGTTTTGAGGGACCTCACAGTTTTTAGAATGCGAGGTCCACAGAGATTCCTGACATGGCAGGACAGAGTACGTCATAGATCTGACATGTCACTGGACCTCCCTTTTTGCAGAAAGCGAGGTCCTTTTAATTTTTATACCTTTTTTTGTTTTAAGAGTAATACCGGTGTAGAAAGATGGTGGAAAATTTGTATCGGTTGGTATTGGAAATAGGAGATACATTTTCAACGTTGGAAAAAATCGTGTTGTTTAATTATAACCCTAAACTGTAACCTTTATTACTCAGGAAAACAATAGTACAACAAGAAAGTACAATTCATTAATACGAGGGCCTCAACAATTAAGGGATAATAAAAATATTACATTTGTAAGTGGTAGAAGATCTTCAACTTGGTTTGCTCTTTTGGTCTCACCCTTAGTAAAGTTGTTCAATTGTACCACTAAATAGTCGATCATCTTCTTCGAGTTTCTTCAGCGTATTTGGAGCTGATATTAGCATTGTAATCGGTCTATTGTACCCCTAAACATGTTTTGACGAAGTGGTCAAATAAACAAGCTTCGTAGATTTTGTGTGCCCACAAAGACAGTCAATTCCACCCACTGATCATCATCGTCTGCAATAGTAGGGGCTTTGAATTCGGTTACATGTGGTGGTCTTCTTGCAGCCCTCGCAATGAAGGCGTAAAATTAAGTTTCTCGGAGCCTCGAACAAAAGTGTAAGGGGTTTTCAGGCACTTGAAAAAGACCACCAATTTTCCAGATATTGCGATTTGTAGTTTATCTTGAACAAAAACACGGAAGACACACCCCACCAATAATGTTAACCGACCAAATGAATGTAGTCATTGTATAAATGCAACTATGTATACCAACAAATCGCAATATCAGGAAAATGTATTTGTAATTAAATTTTCCTGATACGCGATTTGTTTCCATTAATAGCCACAATTAAATATTTCTTTACGTATATGATAGAAATTGAACTGAAGAGCTTGATCCACCAAAGTTGATAGAAAATGATGGTGGGTTTGTTTGCCTCTACTTCTGTGTTATATAGGGATATGTTCGCGTCCTTCAAAATACGAGGAAGTTTTAAGTAACCTCACAGTGTGTAGAACGCGAAGTCTACAGAGATTCTTGACGTGGAAGTCTCGAGTACACCCTTAGATCTGACATGTCATTGGAGCTCGCTTTTTGCAAATAGCGAGGTCAATATATTTTTTTATTGTTTTTAAGATTAATCCGGTGAAGAAAGATTGTGGAGAATTTGTATCGATTGGTACTGAGAAATAGGAGGAAGATTTTCAACGTTAAAAAACTGCATTCCCTAAACCCCAAACCAAAAGAAACTATAACTTTATCGAAGACATTTTATTATTTAGAAAAATAGTAGTACAATAACAAAAGTGCAATTAATTAATTTGAGGGCCTAAACAATGAGGGCATTTGTTCCTATGGTGTTCGAGATTCCTACATATGGTGCATATTTTTGGCTAACCGGTTTTTTTCTCAATGTTCCACCAAATCCTCAGGACAGTAAATTCGTGTTGATCATGGACGACCCTCTTTTTGCGTCGCTGTCCAAGATTTGGCCATATTATAGGTTGCTCATCAATTGCGGCTAGATCAAGTTTATTCCCAATTGGAGGAAACTCGTATTCATAAACCTTGGATACGATTTCAAGTAAGTATAATATATCAACCAATGTCATGTAGTGAATTTTGACAAAAGAACAAGCATCAATTGCCTGCGGACACGGGTACTTGAATGTTTGAAAGATTTCGCATTCACAGGTTATTTCATATGATCAACTACATGCGAGTTGTGTTTTATGCCTTCTAACGACCCTGAATATTTCAATACACGAAACCAATGTTGTTTGTGTGAGAAGCATGCATCACTCATTGCATTTGGATGTCGTGCAAAAGTTTGAAATTTACGCGAAGGTCTGGTGGACTCTGTGGCCACCTGCCATATAGTTAGCTGTTTGTTTTTCCAATGTTGCAAAAAGGGCAGCCAACCGATAATATGTTGTCTTGACAACGGATGTGATAGGCAAATGCCGAACTCCCTTTAGTGACGAATTCACTACCTATGCCAAGTTCGTTGTCATGTGACCACATCGTTTACCCTCATCATATGACCGAAGCCATTTTTCCATCGAGATTGAAGCAAGGTAGTTATAGCTAGCATTATTCCTGACCCTCAGTTTTTCAAATAGCTCCTCAACCTCATGCACGAAATGTGAGTTGCTTGTAAAAATAGAGTAGTTAATGATGAATAATAAATATAAAGACATCTTAAACCCAAAAGAGTGAAAGAAGGCGTACCCATTCAAAGCACCATAATACGTTCATCTTCATTCTTGTACTTTTGTAAGTAATTTACAGCAATATGGCGTAAACAATACCGGTGATAAGTATAGGGAGGTTTCCAATACGAACCCATACGCTCAATCGCCCATAACAAAGTGGTTCTTCTGTAAAAAAATAACCCATATCCTATCTCTGTGTTCATGCATAACACGAGATAGAACATGTCTTCATAAGTTCGTAAGAATAAATAATGAGGGGTCAAGATCTTCCTCTTCGACTATTGTGAAGGCTATGGCAACACATTTTCTGCACCAAGTATCGTCAATCTAGACCATCAGCTTGCAATATTAGAATGCATGAACACATTGTAGAAATTTCCAAAATAGCCGGTGGAGTTGACACACTCCTGGTACTACACGATCATTTCGATATGCCTTTATAGTTTCTAATTTCACAATCGTTACTGGTATATGTTTCTGCATCAAGTTTAACTACGTTCGTAATTCTCTATACGATTATTCTCACTGCCTATATAATTTTTGTATGGCTCGCTACCTTACGTACCATGCTTTGTGGTACTCAACTGTGTATTTGTATTGAGATTTAGCTGTAGCAATACAAGTCTTAACCGTTACACGCAGATTTTCTTTGACCAATAGAATGAAAGTGTTATTGAGCACTTGTACATTCAAGTTATGATAATCCCGATTGAGTCCGTTGACGGTGCATTTATGAGGCTTGTCTGGTTTTGTGATTTGCCATAGCTCGTTTAGCTTCTTCAAGCACGATACACGAACCCTCCAACTACATCTCTGTCTCTTGTTGGCACATTCCGTAATGTAGAAAACATGCTACATTTTTTTCACAATTGATGTAACTGAATTGCTTATATTGTAGTTCTTGATGGCAGCCAGGGCTAGTTCTTTTATCAAGAAGGTCATTCCAATATAGAGTTCATTATCAGCACACTGGTGGTAATGCTCAATTTGTGGAAATTGTAAAAATTCTGGAACATTGAAAGCTTCCATATCAACCATTATGAAGTGGGAGGGTGGCTGGTAACAAGAACTCAGTGTTGCATGATGTGGAATGTTGCTAGGTTCATCGTGTTGCAAGTTGCCTTCGAGTCATCTTCCTCTACTCTGTTGGGCATGTCAAGGTTCTTTGGTTGATCATAGAAGGGGCCTTGCTTATCACCATCAGGCCCGGACTCCTTTACTGGTCTTCGTCATAGTTTTCTAAACCCTCAAAGTGGAATAATTCTGGGTCTTTGAATGCTACGTCACAAGTGTAGCAATTGTTCGCCGATCGCAAGACCTCTTGCAAATCGTATTGCCAAGATAAAGGTCGACATTAGCTGCAAAAGAATGTCTCCCCATAGATTGGTTAACGTACTCTACACTAAGGATATACGTTGAATATCGTCCATATGTAAAATCATCGAACGAGTTAAATATTTCATGATCTTACGACATTACATAGTTTTGCGATGATAACACGCTGTTACCCATACTGTACAGATTGTACGTTGTTCAATTGGGCATAGAAAATGACGATGCACCGAAACCATTATTCGGTGGCATGTTCAAACTAAAGTCAAAACTGGCTATGCAAGAATGTCTTGGCATAGAAGACGGTGATGCACCAAAGTTGTTGCGTGGACTGTCGGTGCTTAATAAGTTGAAATCATTCCGCAAAGTGGTTCAGGCTCTCAACGTTCGCATTAGGGTTGAAGTCAAAATTCACCTACCTCTAATTTGGAACTACGATAGCATCATCATCATCAGAAAATATTGCATACAGCTCAAGTAACCCTCCAAGTGAATAATCCATGTGGGCATCCAGTATCAACTCTACATCACCATTATCCGTGACATGGAATATTGAGTATGTTACTAGTTTGTACGACGTAGGTAGTCGATACCTCAAAGACTCTAGCTTTTTTCCACTACCATGTGGAACATTATTCCTTTATCAACTTATTATACGTTAATTTCCTTAACAACCTTAGGGTTATAGTATTTGAGGACCGAAATACAACACCGAGAGATGCATGAACCATAATCTCGCCATCATAGTATACCAGGGAAGTAATACTTCCCCGTCTCGACATAGTTTGAGAATATCTATGATCATCCAGAAAGAAGAATATACATTAGCGACCTTGTTTTTAATACAAACTATGTAAGAAGCGATAAGTCTCGCTTAAAGGTACAATTGACACACTTATCTAAAAGCGTCATTGTAATATCCCAAACTTTGGTTTAGGAGTATGCTACAATAGATTACAAGTAAAAATTTCTATTGATTTATCATCTATTATATTAATTAAGTGATTTAGGATTCAATTAAAATAAAGAAAAATTGAATAGCTAATTAGTAAAGTGATTAAACCAAATGCTTTGTAAATTTCTAGGTTTGCATGCTAAAAAGGAAAAAAACTTAAGGACTTTTATATGTGTCACAATGAAGAGAGAGCAAGTGTTGAGGGGTTTCGGTGGTAGGGAGAAAGATAATTCCTCCTTGTGAACCGAAACCATTAAAGAGAGAGAGTTATGAGAAAGCTTGCATAAGGCTTTGTTCATCCTATATCTTTGCTTGAATCTTGTTCGAATAAGCTTGAGAGAAAGGTAATTGTGAGTTATCCGAGAGAAATTTTAGTGTTTGTAAATAATGTAGTAATTATCCTACTTAAAGTTTATCTCCCTAATAGATTAGATTTTATCCTTAGTAGGACTCCTTATTGTAGTTAGAGTCTATCAACTTAGTAGATTAGAACTAGAAGTTATCTTAAGAAGGTCTTCTTAATGTACTAAAAGACCTAGAGCCTATATAAGTGTGTATCGAGAGATGTAAATTATTTTTTATTGAGCAATAGCAGAAAAATTCTGCATTCTGTTTTTTCCTTTTAAGCAGAAACTTCAATTCTGTTTTTCTGCATTCATCAACAGTAATTACTTTGTTCTTTCTCCATATTCAAGTGAAAATTGGTACTTAATTGTATATATGTATATAAATCATGAGAATTGCTAGAAATGTTAGAGTATTAAATTAGGACTATATTAATTTTGGTGTATTTTATAATAATAGGATTGTAATGCTTGTATGGGAACATGAATAATACTTTAGGAAGTATTCGAATGATACTTGAGCTTGATTTGGGATCATTGCTTGATTATACTTCAATTAATAGAACTGTTTTGAATAGATATGAAAGTATAATGGTCGGTTTTGATGCATATATGTGAACATGTGTAAATAAGATTGTTTTGAGTGTATATGAAAGTATGTGGATTGTTCTGAGCTTTAACACATGGTACTATTTTGTGAAATATATATAAGGACTATTTTATAGATTTAAGGGCTATTTTTGGTGTATATATGTAAGTATGCAAATGTATGGACTGTTCTGCATATATGCAAATATGTTAGGGGCTATTTTCTAATAATTATGGACTGTTTTGAATGTATATAAAAAAGTTAGGGACTGTTCTACATTTATATAAACATTAGAGACTCTTTTTGAATGTTTGTAGATATTATGGACTATTTTATGTACACATAATTGTATATCTATGAACTAGGGACTGTTTTTGGATGCTTGTGAATGTCATGGACTATTTTAAATATACGAAAGTGCATTGGACTATTTTAAATATGTATATGTGAACATATGAAAATTTGGACTATTTTGCATATTTAAGAATATTAGTGGACTGTTTTGTGTGAATTTATACGTACACATGAGTAATTGAGTTGTTTTGCAAGTGGATGGTTGTTAGGGATTGATCTAATATATGATTGTACTCTTTGTTATGTTTAGACCAAGAAGAAGTTGAAGGGTAAGGACTAAGGTAGATCAAATTGTAGACAAGTAAAAGGATATTGTAATTCAGGAGCAAAACTAGCTCGAAACAAATAGTGAGTGTAGTTTAAAGTATCGGAATATGATTGAAGCCATCTCGATCTTCCTTAATTGATTTATTTTACATTATTTACTCATTAAATTAAGCAACGCCATATGCTTAAGCTTGGATGCAAGGTGAGTACTTAATTATAAAGTACATTATGATATGAAAAAGTTGGTTAAATGCATGCTATGTTTGAAAGTTATCCATGTGCTTAAGTATATGTTTGATAAGATAAGTTTTAAGCTTACTTACGTGATGTTATGAATTGGAGCTATGCTCATCTTTGATATGATAAGATTTAAATAAAAATCCTTGGTTTAGAGTCAATCATAGGTATAGTTGGCATGCCATAGAGTCCATAGAGCTCGTGTTTGGGGTGGAATACGGTCCTTATAAGGCGATAATATGGGGGATTGACTTGTACTTCGAGTACCATTTTGATTGGAAATAGTTGGTTGGGGATTCATGTACCAAGGCTACTTGATTCTCAAGGCTATGTGAAAAAACCATGAAAGTTTATAAGTTGAATTAATGAATTTTTGCAATAACTTGCATAACAAGTAATTTGTATCTATTGACTATTGAATATCCTTTTGGGTGAATAGATATGCTTTGTTAGAATGCCTACGTGTTTATGTTTAGTTTGAATGCTTAAATGTATATTCTTTTGTTTGAATACCCATGTATATATGTATATGCTTGTTCGAATGCCTTATTCCAACAAAGCTAATTTCTTGTCCAAGCTTAGAATTATACACGATTAATAGATTTTGGTGAAGGGATAAATTATTTGTTCATGCTACTAGTTACTTTAAACTGTCATACTAAGTGTATACTTACTTTTCCTGCGCTACATTTCCAGGGTAAAGTTTTTCTTGTGGTTGCTTTTGGAACTTGGAATAGATCACAAGCATAAGGATGTATGTTTTGTAAGCTTCCTTTAAGTACTCTTAGTTGGTGCATATGGTTTTGTATATATAAGTATAATGCATGTAGAACACCAATTTTTCTTACGGGTATGTAATTATTAAAGTAGTTATCATTAGGGATGTAAAAACAAGTAATCAAATGGGTTTCAGGTCGGGTCAAATCGGATACATTTCATTTCATGTCGATTTGATATTTTGACTGGATTCAGATTAGGTGCGGGTTTAGTTCAGGTCGAGCTTATTTTAGGCCGGGTTCATTTCAGGTCGGGTTCATTTCAAGTCGGGTTCATTTCAAGTCGGGTTAAAATGGTTCAGGTCTGAATCAATTAATTTACAAGTTAATTCGGGATCAGGTAGACTTCAGGTAGGGTTCATTTCAGGTCGGGTTCATTTGAGGTCGGTTTAATTTCAGGACGGGTTCATTTCAAGTCAGGTTCATTTCAAGTCGAGTTCATTTCATGTCAAGTAATTTCAAGTCGGTTTCATTTTAGGTCGGGTTATTTCGGGTTTTAAATTCGTATTAAGTTTGAGTTTGGTACAAATATTCGATAGACTTTGGGTTGGGCCATTTCAAGTGAATTATTTAACGCCTTTCAGCTTTCACAAACACGAATCACATTAAAAATAAATATTAGGCATTATAATGAACAAAAATATCATCAAATGATTCATATCTACAATATTGGAGTAAATTACAAAAATTAGAAATTAATAAGGGTCAATTTCAGTAAAAAAATAAAATTTTAGGGATTTACATAAATAAAAATACCATCATATTAAAAACACTGGACTAAGTTACAAAAAAATAAATAAAGGTCAATTTGGAATAAAAATAAAGTTTTAGGGATAATAATGAACAAAAATATCATCATATTAAAAACATTGGACTATATTAGAAAATTTTAAAATAAATAATTGTGAATTCTAATGCCTAAACTCCAAATCTCAACCCCTAAATCTTATAACCACTAATAATTAAAGTGCAAACCGAATCCTTAAACTAATCTCATAACCCCAACCAAGCATACAACTTGACACATTTATGGTTTACCCCTAAACCCCAAACATCAACACGTAAATCTTATATTCACTAATAATTAAAGTGCAAGCCTAATCATCGAATCCACTAGTCCCTAAACAAATCCTATAACCCAAAACACTCAACTTGGAACATATATTAGTCCCATAAACCTCAAACCTCAACCCTAAACTCCAAAACTCAACCCCTAAATCTTTTTTCTGGGCCGAAATAAATTGGACCTTTAAAAGCCCGTCAAACGTTTGGAGTCGTCATCGGTCGTTTTGTTTGGGTTGGGTACGACCGAAATAAGTTGGTTCTTTAAAAGGTTTAATTATTAAATAATTTTATGAAGGAGGATCTAATTAAAAAAGAACCTAAACGTAAAGGTCTAAGGAAACTAAACTAAAATTAATTAAATTAAAACTAAAGAATACAAAAAAGACCTAAGTGTAAAGCTCTTAAACTAGTAATGACTTAAATTGCAAATAACCCGCAGGATTTTTCCATCCATTTGTTAACTTAATTGTTTAATCAATCAATTTCATTTGAAATTGAAACTTGAAAGATGGGAATTGGATTGGATTTGGCAGGATTGGTTGGTTGACAAGTGAGAACTTGACCGTTCCTTCATCCTTGGCGCCAAATCCCTAAAAATGGCCCTTGTTCTTTTTTAAACTTTGGACTAAATTACAAAAAGGTTAATTGGGACTAAAAATTAAATTTCAGAGACTACAATAAATTAGACTAAATTGCCAAAAATATAAATCAATATGGGGCAATTTTGACTAAAAATTAAATTATAGGACCATAATGAACAAAAATATTATTCGACTAAATTACCAAAAATAGAAATATATATGAGTCAATTTCGGCTAAAATAAAGTTTTAGGGACTATAATGAACAAAAATATCATCATATTTAAAATATTAAACTAGATTAGAAAAACTTGAAATAAATTTGGGTCAATTCAGTTAAAAATTAGGGACTTATATGAACATAAATAAACCCCAAATCCCTAAACTAATATTATAACCCTAAACACTCAACCTGACATGTTTACCCCTAAACCCCAAACCTCAACCCCTAAATCTTACAATCACTAATAATTAAAGACAAGCCTAATCCCGAATCCCTAAACTAATCTCGTAACCCCAATTACAAACACTCAACTTAAACATGTATTGTTTATACCCCTAAACCCCTAACCTTAACCACTAAATCCCTAAACTAATCCCATTACCCCAAACATTCCACTTAAAACATTTACCCCTAAACCCCAAACATGAATCCCTAAATCTTAAAAGCACTATTCACTAATAATTAGAGTGCAAGCCTAATCCCTTAATCCCTAAACAAATCTCATTGCTCCAAAACATTCCACTTGACATATTTATCCATAATCCCTAAATTAGAACCCCTAAATCTTACAAGCACTATTCACTAGCCCAATCCCATAATCTTAATCCAAGAATCCCTAAACTAATCCCATTACCCCAAGCATTCGTTTTGACATATTTACCCCAAACCCCAAACATGAACCCCTAAATATTACAATCACTATTCAGTATTCACTAATAATTGAAGTGGAAGCCCAATCCCCTAATCTCAACCCTTAAAATTTACAATCACTAATAATTAAAGTAGAAGCCTAATCCCCTAAATCATGAAACTCTAAACTAAACCCAAAACCATAAATATTTTTCAGCTTGATATATATACCCCTAACCCCAAACCTCAAACTAAAAATCTTACAAATTTTAATAATTAAAGTGTAATCCTAATCCCTTAAACCATGAATCCCTAAAGGCCTAAACTAAATACATTGGCCATAAGCCATAACCCCAAACATGCAACCTAAGTTGAAACATATACCCCTAAAATGTGAATCCTTAAACTAAACCCATAACCCAATTAATATTTAATTAAAAACCATAATTTTAATTAAATATTAATTTAAATATGGGTTTTAAATAAATATTAATTTAAATTATGATTTTTAATTAAATATTTAATTAATATTTTAGTTAAATATTTAATTAATATTTAAATAATTTAAATAATGTTTTTATTAAATATTTATTGAAAATATGTTTTTAATTAAATATTTATTTAAATTATGGTTTTTAATTAAATATTAATTAAAATATTTATTTAAATTATGTTTTTTAATTAAATATTTATTTAAATTATGATTTGTATTTATTTTTAATTAAATATTTATTTAAATTATGATTTGTATTTATTTTTAATTAAATATTAATTTAAATATTAATAAATATATTATAAATATCAATTATAATTATAATTTAAATATTAGTTAAATATTAAATATTTATTTAATTATTAATTAAACCCTAACTATTAATATTATTTAAAATTTAAATATTAATTAATTTAGTTTAATTATTAAATCTAAACCTAACTATAAATATCCCTTTATACAGAAACAGGAAACCCTAATTTTATTTGAAGGGTTGCACCGTTCTACCCCTTTCTCTCCCACTTTTATCTCAGATCTCAGTTTCTTCTCTCTCGAGTCTCGACTTTCAAACCTTGACCTTGATTGTAAGAGATATCCTTTTGGCCAATAAAATCATTTTGGTCTTTTAACTGCCATCGATAATTTGTAATTCAACAAAATACGATAAAACCTTGATTTGTAATATTCAAAATTTCTAACGACTTGTCAGATTTTCATGTCCATTCCAACTAAACAGGTCCCAACAATATGACACTCGCCAAGTATTCGAACAAGAACCCCCCACGAGTATTCTGTAATCACTAATTTTGTTCAGGGTTGACCCGTTTTTATTTTTTGCAATAATGGGCTTATATATATATATATGTTACTATTATCTAAACAAAAATTATGGGCTCTGTTTACTTTGTTTTCATTAAAATCCAAAAACACCAAAACGTTCTACTAGTATTATTTATTAAGTATTAATAGTCTAATATTATACTAGTATTATATATAGATGTGTTGCTATTATCATATTATTGGTATGCTATGTCATTTAAAACCCAAAAAATTATTATTGTTATATTCATTACTTTATCCAATTGAAACCCCCAAAAAAGCAGTTTTAATATGATATGTTTTTATGTTATCTTATTATCATTGCTTTTTTTGTTGTTATCATTATTAGTGTTATTATTATTATTATTATTATTATTATTATTATTATTATTATTATAAAACTAAGTTGAAAACTTAAAAAGATTAATAAGATTAATAAATAAAACCCAAATTTGTTTCTATTATTATCATCCCATACTTATTAACAAAAGCCCCATATACATAACAGTTAATAAAGACTGCCCACAAAAATATTACAGTCTATTGCATAAATATTTACAAGCCCATTTTAAGCCTAACATTGGTTAAACAAGAAAACCCTAATGAGCTCTCTATTGTTTGCAGCCGCCTCATCAGTCACCATTGGATCCATATCACATCGAGCAACTTAGATCATCTTCGTGGCACGTGTGAACCACGCGAGACTCCTCGGCTCCTCCCACGCGCCCCACGCGCGATGGTTGGAGCTTCCCACACGCAAGTGAAGGTTGTTCCATCTACCGCGTCGAGGCCACACGCGCTAGTTGGATTTCCAGCTTCGCATCTTGCTCCCCAAGCCCGGCTTCCCTCTGGTCCCCTTTTCCTCAACCAAAACACATGCAAAAGGATAAACAAATATTAGATGACAATCACAAAAATAGAGATTTCAAGCATATTAGGGACAAATCGACACAAATTAAAGCTGTACATGAATCTGGCCAAGAGAATTAGCAGCAACCAATAACAACTTTTCTAGTTTTTTATTTTCCTAAATTCATGTAATATTCCAGCTTTAAAAGCCGAAACAGAATCAATTGTAACCCTAGGCCTCATTGGGGGGATATTTTTAGAGAATAAATAAAAAAATCCTTCTGAGGTATATCATTTTTTTCCACATTTTATTTTGAAGCATATTGTATACACAAAAAGGGGGAATTTAGGGTTTCGTTTTCTATACCTTATGGTCGTTCGACTTTCATCTCGTGCCGTCGTAATTTCCCATCGGTGATAAGCCTTCATGTGGTTTCAAGATCGTACATGGTGAACCGTTGGGGAAAAAGGCTATGGAAAGTTTTTTCAAGGTCTCGACTTTAAGGGTTTTCAAGAAAAAGAGAGATGTGTTTTGAAAAAAACAGAGATCGGATTGAGTTTTAAATAGAGAAAAAAGTTTGTTTTTAGGGGTTCACCGGCCGCTGGCGAGTGGCGGCCGACACAGCGAAAAGGTGGCCGAAATCTGGGGATAGCGGTGGTTTCTGGGATCTGGGTTGGATACTCGGCGGCGCGGATGAACACCATAGTGGTGTTCATCTTGGGTTCAAAAGGGTTAGAGAGAAAAGAATGAGGGTTTCATTTTTTTATATTTTAACCGTTCTCCGCCCAAAAAATGAAATATATACTAGGCCCCTTTTAAAATTAGTTTAATTAAAAATTAAACCCCTCCGCGTCATGCTATTTACGCACGGAGGGGTCTCCGTCTTTTGAAATCTCAACAATAGCCCCTCCGCGTGGGTAAATCGCGTTCCAGGTCCTTCCGCCTTTCAAAATCCCTTTCTAAGTCCCTACAAGTTTTCAACAGTTTTCAATTCGATCCTCTTTTAACCAAATCTGTCCTTTTCTTTTGATTCAACCCTCAGATTTATATTTTTTGCATTTTAGTCCATTTCAATGTATTATACCCCTAAAATTCATGCATCTTATTTCTAGTTTCTCTGTTGTTGATAATCTTGCTTAATTTTGCTAGATTTGTTAGATTAGTGGTTGTTAAATATATGATATGTGGTGACCCTTGGTTATATGGCGTGTGATATATATTACATAGTGTATAATCCCTACATAATCCAGTTTTTTTATGATATATGATACATAGTATATATATGTAATATGGTTTCCATGTAAAGTATCATATATGTTTTTTATTACTATATATAACATAGGGCTTTTATAATGTGTATAATACATAGTTCTCATTTATGATATGGTATTAAATCTATAATGTATATTTTATATAGTTATAATATATGTATATTCATATATGGTTTTTAGTCTTAGCCTTAGCTTAGTGGGTCTTGGGCTTAGTTTAGGTGGGTTTTGTGTTTGTTAAGGCCTTTGGATTAGTTTATGAATTAATTTAATTAATTTAAATCATGTGCTCGTCTCATAGGGGCACGGTTTTAAATTAATTAGATTAATTTAGCCTTCTAGAGCCTTAGTTGATTATGGCTCGAATTAATTTAGTGAATTAAAATTTACCCTTGGCTCATTGGGATAAATGTTAAGTTCACTAAATTAGTTGTACATTTCTTAATTACTTTTGAGATAAAATTAACATGGAGATTAGATTGACATTTAACTTAAAACCATAATTAATTAATTTGATTTACTTTAATCAGTATTCTTGGCTTATTGGAATACTTGTTTAAAATCGATTGAATTAGTTATCATGTTACAAGATAAATCATAATTTGTTAGGTTTTTAGTCTTTTAGGGGCTAATTGATTTAGTTAATGATTAGATCACTAATTGGGCTTCTATAATTTGGGCCTTTTAGGTTAGGGCTTTGGTGGGCCTTTGTGTGTTTAATTTTGGAGCCCTTATGTGACATGTTTTTAATTGTCATTCATGTGACCCTTTATTTTGATTGCACATTAATTAATTTAATTTAAAAAGTGAGGTATCTATTAATTCTGATATTTGTGTCGAAACAATCCGAGCTTAAAGGATGTTGACCAAATATTTGAATTAATCCTTACCGTCCAAGGTAAAATTAAAAGTTGATAAGATCATTACATCATTTTTTAACTTCTTGCACAATGCATAAAGGTGACGTACGAGATTTGAACCATAAATTAACACGGCAGTCAGGCTTATATGATGTCGGTTTAATCTGGTCTGATATATTGTCAACCTTATTAATTAAATGTCCAATTAATTGGAACTCGCCAATTTGATAAAGCCTGTGCAATCAAAGTTAACTTTCAATTAAGTATGTCGAGTTAAATTCAATTCCAATTCTAAAAAGTTCCATTAATTTTAAAGGCAATAAATATTATGGTACTGATTTTTGGGCGTGATGTGGGTGCTAATCCTTCCCCACGCGTAACCAACTCTCGAACCCTTTCATAACGAATCTCTGGTATTTTATGGTGTCCGACCTACCTTACCCAAGTGGCCGGTGGCGACTCCAAGTTTTCAATCGTTTTTCAAAGGGATATGAGTTGTTTTCAAAATAAATCCCTTTAATCCAAGATTTCAAAGAAATGATTTTGGGGATAACCTATAGCACCAAACTTATGAATCACTATGTTGTTTTAAGGAAGGAAAAAAAGACGCTACATATTCATTTCTTAGAACCCACTACATTGTATAGCTAAACGATCACCTTCATAATTCTACACAAGACTTACCACTGAGTAGTCGAACATGTATTTCGTACGAAATTAATATTAAATTAATATTAGGAGTGATTACCGTACATGAGTCATGCTTCATAACCCATAGGGCCATTTAAGTCATTTAAGCTTTATTGTTATTTCCAAAATTTATCAAAGGCAATTCATTTATTCTGGTCATGAGGGTATTTTAGTTATATCGGAGCTTATGGATATATTTGTCATTTAGTCAAATCAATCATTTGAGCATTTTTAAGAAATCAGTTTTCAGACGTTTATTTAGAAATAGGAGAGAAATCTAAGCATTTCGCATTATCGAATGTTAGAAGCTTGTTACCGAGATTTTTCCAAACAAATCAAGAATTTAACAGGTGAATCAAGAGTTTATCAGGTTAACCACGAGTTCCCAGATCATTTCTACTATCAGGGGTATCCAGATCTCTTCTTACACTTCAATGGCATTTTCATCATTTCATATCCAAGTAAATAAGAAACTAAATCCTTTAACAAGAATGATCTGAATTGAAGGTTTCAAGTTTAATTACTTTATCAATTATTCACTGAACTTGGATTTTTTTATCGGTCATCAATTTTTTTATTCGAGTCATTCAAATCTCATTCGATTTACTATCTTTCTACCGTATTTAATATGGCTTTAAGATATTCATGCATTAATCATATTCTTTCATGCATTGATCATATTCTTTCATGCATTAACCAATACCGACAAGTTCTGTAAAGTATTACCTCGACTCCGAGCTACAACAATTGACCTCTAAAACTTCCTTGGATCGTTCTCGATCTCGAATTCGACATCCCTCAAAATACCAGATACAAGAAAATGTGAATACCTTCAATTAGACATAGTCCTAAAATCAGTCGTTAACTCAATTACGTTGCTCTTAAATTGAATAATCAAATACTTATGAATGCTCAGGCTCAAGGTTAGATTTTGGAGGCTTTCAGGTTAAAATTTCGCGAAACAGACTTTAAAAACAGGCTCAGGGCGTCGAAAAACCTAAAATAAGAATTTTTCAAAAAATTTAACTTTTTTTTGTTAAAGTAAACGAGTCAAAGTCAATTGAGTTGACTCGAACGAGTTAACTTAAACGAGTTGACTCGGTGGGTTAACACAACTCGGTGGGTTGTCAAAATGAAAAAGATTTAATTTAGTGGCAACTGTGTTGGGGGAATCTTTTTTCTAATGATTTTTTCATGCATAGTCAATGATTACCTCATACCACTTTTGTTCTGTCAGATCTCTACATCCTAGGGGGCTTGCCGAAACATTATGTGGTTCACCGCTTTACATGGCTTCTGAGATAATGCAACTGCAGAAGTATGATGCAAAGGTGATATCTACTCCCCTCCCATGGCTCTTCTTCCCTCTTCTTGTTCATACCTGAAATTACTGCTTGCTAATTTTGACTTTAATACGCAGACAGATCTTTGGAGCGTCGGGGCTATTTTATTTCAGCTTGTTACTGGGAAAACTTCTTTCACTGGAAACAATCAAATTCAAGTTTAATTAAGTTTTTGTTTGTATAAAGTAGCCCCTGGGTTTCTGATAAGTTATAAGTTTAGACTTGCAATTGATCTCCTAAGTTGAACTGGTGTTTCTTTTGGTGCATTTACAGTTTTGTTGATCTATTTTTCATATCTTGTCTTATGCAGTTACTCCAGAATATTATGAAATCAATCTCCTAAGTTGAACTGGTGTTTCTTTTGGTGCATGTACAGTTTTGTTGATCTATTTTTCATATCTTGTCTTATGCAGTTACTCCAGAATATTATGAAATCAACTGAGTTGATTTTCCCTGTGGAAAACAATTATTTGACTGCTGATTGCAAAGATTTATGTCTGAGACTGCTGCTTCGTAATCCAGGTATTTCACAAATGTAGATATTAAATACAAATCTCTGACATGTACAATTGAAGTATCTGTTGACATATTAGAGAACATAACCACAATTTCACTATTAGGTGCTACTTAATTCTAGGACAGTGAGGAGTCCAAAATTAGAGTACTTGGAAGAACACTTCAACTCATAGGCTTCAACCTCAACTGGAATTGTGTATTTTGTACCTACAGCTCTGATCCTTTTTGCTTGCAATTTTGAACGAATGCCTTTATCCGCCTATTTGATAAGTCAGCTTACAACTTATAAGAATTATTCTATTCTAAGTAACAACCTCTAAATGCTCAGATCACGTAACGAAGATGATCCTAAAATAAAGCTTTAGCTGATCTGTGAAGATATGGAGCAAAGAGTACCATAAGAGTCATGTTTCATTCAGTAATGCTATCAGAATAAAATGTGCTGAGCAATTCTTATTTATATGTTTGTTCTCATTCATGCTGTGCCCTTTATCCTTGCATTTGCAGTGGAACGGTTGACATTTGAAGAGTTCTTTAATCACCCATTTCTTTCTTAGGGCCAACCAAATGAACCATTGAGGTAAACGAGGAAATGATTGTTCCCATCATCTTGTCTTGATGTACATTATCCTTCAGTTCTCTAAATGATGAACCGTTTCTGTATTTGCAGGAGTCAGAGAATTTCAAGGACCTGTTATTCTTTTTAAGAAAGCAGTCCTGTAAGGAATACTGATGAAAGCTTTCAAGAGGACTGTCTTCCTTTCTTTGAATCTAGTGGTCCTGAAGGGAGCCCTTAGTTGGAAAAATAGACTGCTGCAAAACGAAACATTAGTACTGACTGAGAAATGATAAAATAATTAACGAAACCAAATCGTGTCGTGGTATTAATCATTGCCTTTGTAACCCCTTAAACCCGGCCTAGAAGAAAATGCTGAATTTAGAAAGTTACGATTGAAAACTTTTCCCTCAAGTAATAGATTTTAGTTTTAAATAATTAATAAAACAAAATAATTATTAAATAACCATAATTACCGTAAAATACCACAATTGTTTACAAATCCCAAACGTTATAAAATATTCTGATCATTTAATAAAATTTTTGAAATAAAGTTTGTAAATACATGCTGAAACATAATCCCGAAAACATAAAATTATAATGATAATAATAATACGATAGTCTAAAATAAAGTTTATACTGATGATAAATTATCTGAGTAAAATACGAGATGCTCCAAGTATCGAGTTGCCTATGTCTCTGAGAAGAACTAAGGGGAGTAAGCTAAAGAGCATAGTGTATCTCTAAAGTGCAAGAAAAAAATCACAATATCAAAAATATAATTATTTCGATAAAATCTTTAAATTCACAAATGGCGATACACAACACAAAAGCTTTAATTTATAAAAACGATGCAATGAATCCAACTACATCACACCAAAAGAAGAGGAAGTTCCCCAAAACTCCTCACTACATCCACCAATTGATATGTGGTAAAAACCACTGCTTCCACCGTACAATCCCAACCCATGCAGACAATGATGTAAAATTACATGTTTACTAGTCACAACACATAGTTCCATAAATCCGATATTTCATAGTTCGATAAATTCGATGAACACAATTCAATAAATTCGATGTTTAGTTAAATCACAAATCAAGTAAAAATACATGAAAAGTTCATCATGCTATATCACATGTAAAAATATGCATACAATATAAAACAATGTCACACTATAAAAATCATTATTATATAGCACGGTAAGAAACACATCTTAGCCAAAACAAACTCAACCTATTGAATGATGTGATTTCTCATGATCAGAAGTACGGAGTTTAGTTGTATCGATGCCTGCTAGGTTCGATTGAAAAAAAAGAAAAGAAAGATGTGTTTCGAATACAAATTGAGAGAGGGAGAGAGAAAGACCGCTGCGGCAAAAGAAACAAGATTGCAGGGGAAAGGGTTAATCGTGGCTTATATAACCAAAATTTTGGATAAATTACAAGGTAAGTCTTTGTACTTTTCTAGGGTTCACAAAATAGGTACCTAATATTAATTCTTTATAAAAAGGTTACTAAATTCGTTTAAAAATTCAATTAATTCTCAAATTTCCCAGAACTCCTCACTACATCCACCAATCAATATGTGGTAAAAACCACTGCTTCCACCGTACAGTCCCAACCCATGCAGACAATGATGTAAAATCACATGTTTACTAGTCACAACACATAGTCCGATAAATTCAATATTTCATAGTTCGATAAATCTGATGAACACAATTCGATAAATGTGATGTTTAGTTAAATCACAAATCAAGTAAAAATACATGAAAAATTCATCATGCCACATCACATGTAAACATATGCATACAATATAAAACAATGTCACACGATAAAAATCATTATTATCTAGCACGATAAGAAGCACACCTTAGCCAAAACAAACTCAACCTATTGAATGATGTGATTTCTCATAATCAGAAGTACGGAGTTCAATTGTATCGCTGCCTGTTAGGTTCGATTGAAAAAGAAAGGAAGACGTGTTTTGAATACAAATCGAGAGAGGGAGAGGGAAAGACCGGCTGCGGAAAAAGAAACAAAATTGCAGGGGAAAGGGCTAATCGTGGCTTATATAACCAAAATTTTGGATAAATTAGAAGGTAAGTCCTTGTACTTTTCTAGGGTTCACAAAATAGGTACCTAATATCAATTCTTTATAAAAAGGTGCTAAGTTCGTTTAAAAAATTCAATTAATTCTCAAATTTCTCAATTAGGGTTTCATATTTAAGTACCCAATTTCTAGATTTTTGAATTTAGGGATTTCAAAATTAGGGATATTTCGAATCTAGGGTTTATAATTTGAGCTTAATTTTTGAGATGTTACAACTCTCCCACCCTTAAAAGAAATTTTGTCCTCGAAAATTTCAAACTTAGTGATAGATTCCCAAAAACACGAATATTAAGATAGAGGCAAAAAAAGAGCATTACAGATCAGGTTTCGAATGACAACACAGAGTTTTCAAATAGGCTTTGATCTCATATTCATAAGGACGAGTATGATCAAGATCTATCGTTAATCTAGTTATCTTATGAGGTGACATAATAGTCTATCTACAAAAGAAATAATCCTAGAACTAGAGTTGATACTTGGAGTCTCTATTCAAAACAAATCTTTAATTCTTTAAAGTAACAAATTTATCAGAAAATCCCATTTTGCCCAAAAATATTTAATATGCATTCAAAAATCATTTGCAGCTTAAAATTTTATGTGATCCCCACAGTCTGAAGGTTGAACTTAGCTATGATACCAATAAATGTAACCCCTTAAACCCGGCCTAGAAGAAAATGCCGAATTTAGGAAGTTACGATTGAAAACTTTTCCCTCAAGTAATAAATTTTAGTTTTAAATAATTAATAAAATAAAATAATTATTAAATAACCATAATTACCATAAAATACCACAATTGTTTACAAATCCCAAACGTTATAAAATATTCTGATCATTTAATAATTTTTTTGAAATAAAGTTTGTAAATACATGCTGGAACATAATCCCCAAAACATAAAATTATAATGATAATACTAATACGATAGTCTAAAATAAAGTTTATACTGATGATAAATTATCCGAGTAAAATACGAGATGCTCCAAGTACGAAGTCGCCTATGTCTCTGAGATATCTAAAAGAGAAGAACTAAGGGGAGTAAGCTAAAGAGCTTAGTGTATCTCTAAAGTGCAAGAAAAAAAAATCACAATATCAAAAACATAATTATTTTGGTAAAATCTTTAAATACACAAATGGCGATACACAACACAAAAGCTTTAACTTATAAAAACGATGCAATGAACCCAACTACATCACACCAAAAGAAGAAGAAGATCCCCAGAACTCCTCACTACATCCACCAATCGATATGTGGTAAAAACCACCGCTTCCACCGTTCAATCCCAACCCATGCAGAAAATGATGTAAAATCACATGTTTACTAGTCACAACACATAGTCCGATAAATTCGATATTTCATAGTTCAATAAATCCGATGAACACAATTCGACAAATGTGATGTTTAGTTAAATCACAAATCAAGTAAAAATACATGAAAAATTCATCATGCCACATCACATGTAAAGATATGCATACGATATAAAACAATGCCACACGATAAAAATGATTATTATATAGCATAATAAGAAGCACACCTTAGCCAAAACAAGCTCAACCTATTGAATGATGTGATTTCTCATAATTAGAAGTACGGAGTTCAGTTGTATCGGTGTCTGTTAGATTCGATTGAAAAAGAAAGGAAGATGTGTTTTGAATACAAATCGAGAGAGGGAGAGGGAAAGACTGGTTGCGGCAAAAGAAACAAAATTACAGGGGAAAGGGTTCATCGTGGCTTATATAACCAAAATTTTGGATAAATTAGAAGGTAAGTCCTTATACTTTTCTAGGGTTCACAAAATAGGTACCAAATATCAATTCTTTATAAAAAGGTTGCTAAGTTCGTTTAAAAAAATTCAATTAATTCTCAAATTTCTCAATTAGGGCTTCATATTTAAATTCCCAATTTATAGAGTTTTGAATTTAGGGATTTCAAAATTAGGGATATTTCGAATCTAGGGTTTACAATTTGGGCTTAATTTTTGGGGTGTTACAGCCTTAGAAGTGAATTTGCCCCAATGTGTGTAATTGCTACAATGGACGAATAGTCTCCAAGGTTAGCACGACTCTCCAAATTTCGTACACCCGAAAGATGGAGTGGACTCTGATGGTACTGCTCTTCTCTCAACTAAAAAAAAACACTCGAGTTAGGTTTATGAAAACCAATGAGAGTGTTTCTAAGGCAAACACTTACTTTTTGGATGTAACAAATGAGAAGACATGCCCACTATTTATAGGCTAAATAGTAAGGGCAAAATTGTCATTCCCAAGCATAATTTAATTCTATTTAAAATAGAATTAAATAGCCTTCAAACAATAGTTACAAATGAGCATTAACAACATTCCCCCACTAATGCGAAAGAATGAAGTTAGAACATGAGAAGAGCAATTGCTAGATTAGTTGTTTAAGCCCTAGTGAACGTATCTAGAACAAGAACATAGTGATGATGAGTAATTATTCTCTTAGATAAGTGAAAGAAATCTTCAACTTCTAAGATTAGGGTGAACTCATAACACACAACTAGCCCCTTCATCCACCGAAGTCCTCGATGTGTCTATAAAGTATATATACAAATGTATATATATAGCCCTTTTTCTTTAGGATTCTAGTAAGTGTGCTAGAAAAATGGCCCAACGTTTTTCGTAGAAGGTGTCTAGTCCTTTTCACTTACGTAGTTTATTTCATCAAGTTTATCTCAACATAAACCACCGAAATTTGGGCTATGAAATAATTAAGAGCTTTTACAACAACTCATCCTAACAATAAATAAGGTGAATTTTTTCAAGTTCAAAATGAACCACCCAAACTCTGGATAAGAAATCATTAAGAATAAATACCCAATCTCTTTAGTCGGTGAATTCAATAAGTTATTCTCAAATAGGATCACCCAAACTCTTGGGATTAAATTCATTAAGAGTTTAAGAAAACTCATCATTTCTAGCGGCAAGTTCATCTAGTCCTTCGCATTAGGACTACCCACTCAACACTGGGTTATAAACTTATTAAGAGTATATATTCATCCAAAATTAGCAAATTCATCAAGTCTTTCTCACTAAGACCACCCAAAGGCCGGGCTATCAATTTATTAAGAGCAAAAATGCTCATACTGTGCATGTCCAGTATTCGTCATAGGGATAGGTGGTAAAAATGTACACTATGAGTACTCTTCATGGTTTCGTTTGACCACATTGAACTTAGATAATTAAGTTGGGTATCCGCCCTCAATTCCTCAACCAATGGGCTTTAGATGCATCCTCCTCGACGAATCTAGAACCAACTTCCGACTTTAACCTTTGGTAAGCGGACCAACTAGGTTCCTCTATGACTTTAATAATCATTTTAAGACACCCCTACATTTCTAACATTTTAAGATAGAAATAAATTCATAAGTGTCTTGGACAATGTGTAAACAAATACTCAATCATACTAGAGTAAAGTTTGCTATGAGTTTTAATCGTAAAACTATGTTTTTAACAAACTCAAATCTTGTTTACACATGATTATTTTTTTCAAAGTTTTAAGAATTTACTAATCATTAAGATTAGTATGCATAATCTCAAATGATTATAAAATTCCTTTTATTTCATTTAAAGAGAATTTCAACTTTTTCCTAATTTGGAAAATTATGAACATTATGTAAATATTTGTGAGGACTTTCAACTTTTCCTAGCAAGAGGAAACCTATCTCAAGTTTATTACGAGAGAAGTCAACACAACTCCTAAGATAGACCATCTCTTTTCTTTCCTTTACTTAGGAAAAGAACTCAAAGAGATTTAATAGCTACAACATACTTTTAGTAGCACTAATGTCTATCATATTCTCATTCATATTATTCAACATATTGGCCTTAAAGAGACCATTACATATTTTATTTACTATGACTAAAGATGGTATTCTACTCAACCAAATTAATCCCAACTCTTTTAACTTCTACGAAGTATAACGAGATCTTATTTGTCATAGTATAAAAGTGAGCACATTAAAGAACAATGCACCAGGTAGGTTACTATAAAAGAGAGGTAGTGCACTAGACACACTTAAATACCAAGTCTTTCATAGAACCAATCCTAAACATGCATTTTCATAATGCTTTCCCATAAGCTATTTATGAATTTTCTCTTTCTTTAATTAAGGCATCTTAAAGAATTATGCTTGATACTTTTACTCACAATAGTATATTATTAAGCATACTTAAAATAAGGCTCACTACTTAGAAAAGCCATCAATTTGGCCTTAGTCTTTGCACTAATCTAAAACAGGCTCACAATTTACAGACTGGCTTAAAAGCTCAATAAAAATTCATGTATATAAAAGCATGAATTAATAGACAACAAGTCTAAATAATCTGACCTCGTAGGTAGAACCATAATATTCGGGTAGACTTGCTCATTCTTGCCATGCATGTGATCTTCACTCTTCACATCATATTGAACCAAAATTGGACAACCATTTAATTTGGAAAACCTTTCATTCCAGAGCTCTCAACTCCATATTTCTTTTTTTTCAAATTTATGTTGTCTTGCTGTCTTTCTAAATCTCTCAAAAGAAATTATTAGTGCAACAAAAATAATTCACAACCATTATCTTTGTTTTCATGAGCTAAATAATTTTTATTTCAGCCATGAACGAATGATTGCACATCATGAACCAAATATCACTTTTTGTTTAACCAATACAAGAGCAAGTATGTAAGGGCTATCATAAACTCGTGGTCACATTTCTAATCTTGTATTAACCCATCAAACCATATGGTTAATATATCAATATGCATTTACAAACACAAGCAATGCAAATGTTGTTTATTCTAAAAATACCAATCATATTACTTATTTGGTAATAAATGCTCACCAATAAATATCATTTATAAACGATATTATAAGCAGATGTTTACAAATGTATGTCTACTCATAAATCAAAACTGTAGACGTTTAAATTATAATACTTAAACTTATAATGCATTTCAAGAAAAATATAATCAATGTAAACATTTCGTAAATTATAGATTTGGTTTATAGAAACATCTTCAAAATCAAATACTTTCGATACATTTCTCAAGTTAACCAAAATCAATGTTTACCCAGTACACTCTTAAAGGTATTAAATTTAACATTTTAAAAATCAAATGTTAAAGATTGTACATTATAATGCATTACCTTTATTTACAGACATTAAAACAGTTTTCAAAATTTATTCAAGATATATGATTTAAACGGCTTATTCAAAAAATAAAGTCATTAAATACATTCTTAACATTCTTTAATTGTCCATTTCAAAAACTGCTAATAGCTACTAATATGTTCTAAATCTGTTGTGAAAACAATTATAATAAAACACTTTAAATTGTTTATCAAACAGATTGTAAACAAGGTTTAAAGCTATTAATAATAATTAAAATGTCATTATGATAAGACATTTACAGTGTACCTTAAAACGTTTTATAATATGCAATTAATTACACAAAAACGCATTAATCCAGTACACTAAACCGTGGAAACCTGAAATTTAAAATTCAGTTGATAACAATTATAATTGTTTACTCCGAATTTTAAAGGTTTTCATAGTTTTCTTCTCAACGTGTATTCACCTTTCTATTTATTATCAAACTAAAATTTCCTTTAGTCACTAAAAAATAAAGAAAAAATTTACCAGCCTCACTCGAATTCCCGTACAAACCTCGACAATCAACAACCATGAGAATTCTCCAGTTAATGTTGTTAATGCTCATTTGTAACTATTGTTTGAAGGCTTAAATTATGCTTGAAAATAACAATTTTGCCCTCACTATTTAGCCTATAAATAGTGGGCATATCTTCTCATTTGTTACATCCAAAAAGTAAGTGTTTGCTTTAAAAACACTCTCATTGGTTTTCATGAATCTACCCTGAGTGTTTTTTTGAGTTGAGAGAAGAGCAGTACCATCAGAGTCCACTCCATCTTTCGGGTGTACGAAATTTGGAGAGTCGTGCTAACCTTGGAGGCTATTCGTCCATTGTAGCGATTAAACACATCGGGGCAAATTCGCTTTTAAATTGTTGAAAAAATAGACTGCTGCAAAACGAAGCGTTAACACTCAATAGGAAATGATAAAATAATTAAACAAAACCAAACTGTGTCGTGGTATTAACCACTGCCTTAGAAGCGAATTCGCCCCGATGTGTGTAATCGCTACAATGGACGAATAGTCCCCAAGGTTAGCACGACTCTCCAAATTTCATACACTCGAAAGATGGAGTAGACTTTGATAGTACTGCTCTTCTCCCAACTCAAAAACAACACTCAGGGTAGGTTTATGAAAACCAATGAGAGTGTTTCTAAAGCAAGCACTTGCTTTTTGGATATAACAAATGAGAAGATATGCCCACTATTTATAGGCTAAACAGTGAGAGCAAAATCATCATTTCCAAGCATAATTTAATTCTATTTAAAATACAATTAAATAGCCTTCAAACAATAGTTACAAATGAGCATTAACAACACCCTTCCTTTGGAAAAAAAGGGATCTTCAACGAAATATCTTCATGGATTTTCTCCCGATACTAGATAACAATCTTCTAATTCTTTAAATGAAGTTGATTTTACATCTAGATACAGTGGTACAAGACATAAAGTGGACAATATTGGTTTTATACATTAAAGCAACAAGGTTTCAGGTGCAACTATATATGAACCTCCCAAATCCATGGAGCAAAGATCTATGAGTAGTCATTCAAGAGGTACCAACAGTATTATATGTTGCATTTTACATATAATATTGGTCTGATATGTCTTGCCAAGTATACTTGTTATGAAAATTTTTCATACTTTGAATAACATGTTTGGTTTACTTGTCACTCTTGCATTGCTTCCAAAGTGGGGGACACATTGGAGTTGATCGACCAAGATTATGTTCTTGTATCTGGACTTTCTATGGATGTGTCATCTTCTTCAGCTAGCACTTCCAAGCCAAACCATATTCCATACAAACAAGAGAGTCCACCCTGACCCCTTTTTTCATACTTTGAATAACATGTTTGGTTTACTAAGTTGTAATATATTTTTAAGTTACAATAAACTTCTGTTTTATTCATTTTTAAGTTTACTTACATTTGGTTCTTATCAAATCAAGTAATCAACAAAGAGTTTTTGATCTTCCCCCAATAAATTTTGGTCAAGTTAATAAAATTTGGTCAAGTTAATAAGAGAAAAAGACAAATTCATTCAAGTTATGGTGTAGTATACTTTACCCAAAAGATAATTAAAAATGGCTATGTTTTTTACGTGTAAAAATAGAAGCATAATATAACTGTCATTAAAAATGAATTTAAGTGTGTTAATTCTTATTAACTTAACAAATAATTTATATTGAATGAGTTAGTACTAAGCATATTGAATTATTACTAAGCATTGAATTATTTAACAAAATTTCAAACTTAGTAGTGTCAAATGAATATCTAAATCCAATCTTTCTTTATATATATATATTTAATTGGTTATATATATGTATATATAACAAAAATATTATTTAACACTTTAAATTGATTTAAAAATTAATAGTTTACATTTATCAACACTTTAAATTCATCAAATTATCAAATCATAGACTTCCTCGATTACATGTCAGGTAGGTATTTACCAAGCCAGGTCAATATTAGTTCAGGTTAACAACAAGTCAGGTTCAAAACAAGTTGGGTCAATTAACAAGTCAGGTTCAAAATTGGTCGGGTAAAATTGGATCTTGGGTCGATTCAATCGGGTAATATCGGTTATCTGCCAGGTCAATCTTAGGTTCACGTTTATTTCAGTCGAGTGCAAGTCGAGTTTCAGGTCCACAGTAACAGGTTCAATTCGAGTTTGGTTCGTTCTCGGTGGGATACAGGTCGGGTTTAGTTACTACAGTAACAAGTCCAACTTGGGTTTGGGTTAACAACAGTCGGTTATAAATCAGTTTCGGGTCATCGTATCCTCGGGTCAAACCAGGTTTTGAGTCGAGCATATTTCAATCGGGTTTTCAGGTCGGGTTAGCTTTTTAGATCCCTAGTTATCACCATGTTATATGCCTTTTATGTTTCATGGTTGTTTGGTTGTTAAGCTATGATAGATTGAATATGATTGCATGCTTAGTTCAGTGATGTGAATGTTCAAGGAGTGGATACATTTGGTCTAAGCTTTAAAATAATCTAATTTTAGTAATCAAATTAAGGAAAATGTTGGTACCTTAGTTTTAGTTAATTAGATTGATAATGTTCTTAAAGAATTCCTTTGCTCTTGGACCCTAATGTTTTGGTTGAACCTAGTAACTCTTGCCTCTAGCCGAACTCTATTATTGTCTTTGATTTTATGTATGGTATAAAAACGAACAAATGAAAGCTAGGAATCAAGATTAGGTTATTAAAGAGATTTAAAATGGATATATGTGTTAGAAGATAAGGATTTTCGAATTCTTATCAAATTGTAAGGTTTTAAATCAATCCTTGAAGTATGAAGTTTTGTGTTTGAATCAATATATGGCAGCTTACTTAAAGGGTCAATTTTTTTAATAACTTTGTGGTTTCGAAATAAGGGCTTACATATACTAAGCCAATCCTTGTTTGTTCTATAACACTTCCCAATTCGGTTTACTCCTAAACTAGGTTAGGGGTGTTACACTTTTTGGTATCAGAGCCAAGGTTTAGTTAATTTTAGGACTAAAGCGAGTCTTGTTGCATAATCATCTGTTACATGTGCCACCTAGGAGTTAAATTTGATAACTACTTGTGATCTATGCCTAATAAAAGCTCTCTTTTATGCGAATAGTCTTTAGGATTTCTAAAACAAATTTGGGCTGAGATAACAAAAGCGTGGTTGGCTCCTCCAATGAAGGGTGTAACATGTAACTCCCTCGACCCAGCCTAGACGCCAGACCGAACCGAACGAGCTACATTGGGTTAGTCAAAACAAACCCGTAAAGATTTAACTTGAATTATGTCCATTATTTTATTTTATCTAGATGCAACATTATAACCTATGGTGTACATACTGGCAGTGGGTGAAAACTCAACTCAATTGGGCGTCGAAACGACATCCAATTGCACGCACTTGCAATTTAGGGACCAAATTAAAATTCTGTAAAACTAAAGGAACTTAATCCATTTTGAAGTTATCAATCCTTAATTAGTCATGTTTCATGCTCACACCAAATTGAAATTCTGTAAAACTAGGTGTGATAGGTGGTCAACTACCAAATTTTCACTGCCTTTCTTGTCTCGGATCTCAAGGTCAAATTCTTATAGTAAAAGCGTCCATCGAATTAGTCTAGTCTTGGCATCCTTCTTTGCCAAGAGTTACTACAGTTCCGAATGATTTGCATACACCACAACTTTGTTACCAACTAAATAAGATCTAAATTTATTAAAAGCAAATACAACTGCAAGAAATTTTTTCTCAGTTGTGGAGTAATTCACCCGAGCTCTATTTACTATCTGGCTGGCATAGTAAATGGTATGAAAGACTTTGCCATGTCGTTGTCCCAACACTGCTCTAACGGTATAGTCCCTGGCATCACACATGAGCTCGAATGGCTCATTCCAATCCGGTGCCACGACTATATGGGCATTAATCAACCTCTCTTTAAGTTCTTGAAATGCTCTTAAACAAGAATCATCAAATGCAAAAGTGGCATTTTTCTAACAACAAGCATAAAGGTTTAGAAATTTTATAAAAGTCTTTGATAAAATGACGGTGAAAACCTGCATGTCCCAAAAAAATTCTAATACCTTTGACACTAGTCGATGGTGGCAATTTCTTGATTACCTCAACCTTTGCTTGATCAACCTCTAATCCCCTCTTGGTGACCTTGTGCCTGAGAAAAATTCCCTCCTTCACCATGAAGTGGCATTTCTCCCAGTTTAACACTAGGTTTGTCTCAATGCATCTCTTCAAGACTTGCTCCAAACTCTGAAGAAATTCCTCAAATGTTTTTCCAAACATTGAGAAATCATCCATGAATACTTTCAAATTATGCTCAATCATGTCAGAAAAAATGGACATCATGCAACGTTGAAACATTATCGGGGCATTATACAACCCGAATGGCATTCTTCTAAAGGTAAACATCCCATATGGACACATAAAGGTGGTATTCTCTTAATGATCAAAGGCGATGGCAATTTGGTTATTACCTGAATAACCATCCAAAAAATAATAAAAAGCTTTACCTGCCAGCCTGTCTAACATCTGATCGATGAAAGGCAATGAGAAGTGGTTTTTCCTTATAGCATTGTTCAGCTTTCTGTAGTCCATGCACACTCTCCATCTTGTGATAGTCCTGGAGGGAATCAATTCCTCTTTGATGCTTTGCACCACGGTCATGCCACCTTTTTTTGGCACGCATTACACCGGGCTGACCCACGAGCTATCGAAAATAGGATAGATTTTCCCAGCATCCAGCCACTTGATAATCTCTTTTTTAACAACTTCTTTCATGATCGGGTTTAATCTTCTCTGACCCTCAACGGTCTTTCCATGATATTATTCCAAGATGATTTTATGCATGCAAATGGTTGGGCTTATTCCTCGGATATCAGCCAAGGTCCATCCCAACGCTTGCTTGTAATTGCTTAGAAATTCCAGTAATCCTTCCTCCTGATCATGAGTGAGATCAGCATAATGATCATTGGCAAGGTTGAGTGTTTACATAGATAAGCATACTTAAGATGGTTTGACAATGGTTTCAACTCTAATTCTGGCGGTTATTCAATTGATAATTTCTCTGCCAACCAACTCTAGTGGCTCAAAATAGCTCACCTTTTTAGTCTCCAAATTTTCTTCAGGCTCCTTACTTATCTCATCATTTCCATCCAATTCCTTGGCATCATCATCTGCATCTTGGCACAGCTTTTCCACGTCCACTTTAAAAATGGACTCTATTATTTCATCAGCTTGGCATTCCTTAGCTTTATCAGCGCATTTAAGAGCTTGAAACACATTAAATTTAACATGTTGGTCATTAATGCGCATAGTAAGTTCACCTTTATGAACATCAATAAAAGCTCTACTTGTGGCAAGGAATGGTCTGCCCAATATAATTGGGACATTAACATCCACCTCATAATCTAAAATGATAAAAATCAGTTGGGAATATGAATTTGTCTACCTTTACCAACATATCCTCAATCTTACCCTTACGATGTGCAAAAGATTGGTTTGCCAGCTGGAGTGTCACCGTGGTAGGCCTTGCTTATTTGTCAAGCTTTATAAAAACAGACATTGGCATTAAATTGATGCTGGCTCCCAAGTCACAAAGTGCCTTACCCATAAATCTGTTTCCAATGGTACAAGGAATAGTAAAACTTCACGGATCTTTCAGCTTTGGTGGCAACCGATTGAGTATCATTGCACTGCTTCCCTTAGTGAGAGCTACAGTTTCGAAATCACCCAACTTTCTCTTTTTGGACAAGATGTTGTTGTCACTTAATTTTCACCTCATTATATTTTTATTGTTATTATTATTATTATTAAATATAACCCAAAAAATAAAATAAAAGGGGTCCATTTCAAATAAATAAAAAACCATGTACATAATAACCCACTCGGCCCAAATCAAAACCTAATCTAACCCTATTTTTATCCTATGTGCAGGCTTTAATCTCAGCCGTTAGATCTAGGATTAGAGATTTACCGGTCCAAATTGAACCGAAAAAAGGGGGAGGGACTATCCCACTCGCTCCACCATGCGCGGCTACCCCCGAGCGCGTGTGCACCATGCGTACACTCCCTAATCCATCATGCCATTTGGCCTTCGCTGCCACGCTACCAAGTTGCTCCGGCCGACCCTCCGCGATCATCAAACTCCGTCCACGCTTTGTGTGCCACCGTCGCCTCCTTCGCGTGCGTAAAGCTCCAAATGACTCGATCCTCGCATGGCGCGACACCGCGCAACCCCTCCACATCGCCGCTGTAATGCTGACGACCAGGACTCACCTTCGATGGACTGCCCACAACCACGCCGCCGCCGCCACTTTTCCCCTCGGTCGAAACCCTAAGAAGCAAAAGGGGAAAGTTAGGGTTAGGGTTTTTCATTCGAATATGGCAACAAGGAAAAAGAATCATATCATATTCAAATCAAAATTCAAATCAAATCTTCTTCAAATCGTATTTGAATCTGTATTGAATGAAAAGATGAAAGAATCACCCAAAGTTGCCCAAAATTCGAATAAAATCTACTCCAAATCGTATATGGATATGCATTAAATGGGAAAAAGGGGAAAATCACCCAAAAATAGGATTTTTTATTCCAAATTTCTGTATTTTTAGGTCAAAAAATACCTATATAAAGGGGTTCAAGCCTTTGTAACAGGATAGACACAATTCACTAGAGAGAAACACAGTTGATTTTAGAGAGTTTGAGAGTTTTTTTTTGAGAGAATTCTACACAATTTATGCTCAAGCTCTTGTACTTGGATTCAAAGTTGGAATAAAAGTTTGAAGCATCTTTCGAGGTATTCATTTACTTTTTTTATGTGTTCTTCTTGTTTAAGTGTATGCACAAAATTATTTTTTTATTTGATTTTTGTTCGTGTTTTTTTTAAAAGGTGGATGTTTGATCTATTTGCTTTGAAAAAAGAAATTTGAAAAGAGTTTTCTAATTGAGTTATTTACATTCAATTCACCATCTCCAATGATCCTTTAATCCTCGAGTTTTTAACTATTGTTTTAAATTTAGTGTAATATCATTAAAGTAGGCCTATGAGTATGTTACTACTTTTGATTCCTAAGAAGTTATTACAATATGCAACAAGGTGACTAAATTGAAGGTTTAGGACCGAAATGAATGAAATGAAAGGAATGATGCTCGTAAGGCACAGGGCTAAAATGAGTAATGTTCAAATACTTGAGTTTGCATGCAAAATTAACAAGATTTCAGGGATGTATACACATGTCACACTAATGGAGAGATATGTGGAAGGAGGATTTCAGCCATGAGCAAAAATGAAGGAGTTGTCTCCTTCCTTGGTCTTAACCGAAGCAAAAGTTTAAGAGAAAGAGAGGGAGAAAATAAAAACTCCATGAATACATGAGGAGTTAAGAACAAATTTGGTAGAACTCTTGAAGAACAATTCGTTTAGATCCAAGAGGAAGGTAAATTGCTCTTCCCTTCATTCTTTCAATTTGAATTACTTTGATGCCCCATAAGGATGGGTCCCTTTTGAATGATATCTATGGAATTACTCATGTTTAGAGATATTGTAATATGGTTATTTTGGCTGATTTGTTCGAAATTGAGTAATAGAGTAATTTGAAGATTTTAGTACTTTCGAATGATGTACATGCATAGGTAAATTTGCTTGAATTATTAGAGAATTAAATCCATGTTAAGAGTTGTAGACTCAATCGAATAATATATATATGCACCCATTGATTCTTGCTATGATTTTATGAGATTCGAAATGTAAAATGTGAGTTGTGAAATATAAGTTATGTTGGAGTAATAAGTGTCCAAATGAATCCTTTCTAGTGTTGTGTTTGATATTTGAGTTTGATTTAGCAAAGCTTCATGAATAATAGTGAAATGGGACTGTTTTGTGTGTAAATAAAAAGGGATATGAAATGCTTTGTGAAAAATGTAATCAAGAGATTATGGTATAAGAAAAATTAGGGGTTGTTCTGAATTTCTCTAGGAAAATACTAAACTGTTTTGATCAGTGTAAATTTATAAGCAAGCATGCTAGATTATTAGGCAAAGATAAGAATGTTTATGAGCTATTTTGGAATGTTAGGACAGGGCAGGGGTTGTATAACCAGTTTAAGGGCTGTTTTATACGATTAGGAGTCAGTTTTGTGCTCATGTAAGTATATAAATATATGACTATGGACTGTAAAGGAGATATATAAATAAGTTAAGGACAAATTTGATTTTTATAAGTATTGCCTAAAACTGCTTTGATCATGAGGCAGTAGGTAAATTGAAAACAGGGCAGATTTAAGATTATATAAACATGAGAAGGGTTGTTTTAGTGAGCTAACATACGTATAATTATAAATGTCATGTTTTGCTTGTTTTAGGTGCATGGTAAATTGTTTTGGTATTGATGAGTTTCTTATTTAATTAGAGGTGTATACCACGATAAGGAAATGGGTAATGGCGTGAAGGCTAAAAAGGGAATCAGTTAGGAATGATAGGGAAGTGTGGATTCAAGTATCCTGTAACTTCGAGATAACAGGTGAGTGTAGTTTAAAGTCTCGGGAATGGCTAGAATCCTTCCCGAGCACCTTTGTTGTTTTTAATTTTTCTATGTTACCCTTATACTATGCAATGCTTAATGAGCTTGGGTTGAGGTAAGTACCTTAACGGTAAGAACGTGATAAGGTGTGTTATGCTTGTTTTTGAAGATATTCTTGATGTGAAAACAAGATAAGCTTGTATATGCTTGTTGTTGTGGTGTTGTATCACTATTCGAATAAGATAAATGATGTAATTGAAAATTTACATGATTGGATTGTATACCTTACATGAATGAACAATAAGCTACGTTAAAAGGAGGAGATACATGGTTAATATGAAAGTTTGATGTGAAGCATGATTAGGTTTTTTTTTTATAAAAAAGCTTGATATGTTATGGCTGCTTGTTTGTTTTGAAAGCTAGATCTATGAATAGAAATGGTTGTTTTGCGCAATAATGAACAAATCCTTGATTATGCTTAACCTATGAGAAATTGATGTCTTAAATAAAAGATATATATATATATATATATATGATTTGGAAAAAGTGATTTTCTTTGGCTAAAAGGGCCAATCGAAATGAAGAAATGAAATTAACAAGTTCACAAGTGGTGAACATATCTTTATACCCATAATGAGAAAGGGGTAATGAAATATTGTTATGGCATTACGATGTGGAGCTATGCTCATTTTATGATTAAAGATGATAATGTTAAAGCCTTGGTCTCGAGTCAGTTTTAGGTATAGTTGGCATGCCATTGAGTCCATAGAGCTCAGTGTTGGGGGTGGACTATAGTCCGGTCCAATGGTCCTTAATTGGCGATTGAAGAGGGATGTTTTGTGGTCATTTGGCGACAGTAGGAGGGATTGACCGGTACTGCGAGTACCATTTTATGGATGACAGTTGGTTGGGGATTTGGGTACCTAGGCTTAAGTTCGATTCTTAAGGCTATGATAATAAGAATTCATGAATTATATGATTAAATAATGGAAGTATTGAAGTAACTTGCATAATAAGTAATACATATACTTTTGAATATGAAATATGCTTTTGAGTGAATAAAAAGATTGTAATTTTGATTATGGTTACAATGGAGTATATGATATACATTTTCATTGGTATTATTAACTAATCAAACCTATAAGCAAGTGCCTGTTTCGAAAATCTTGTGTATACTACTTAGCTTCTTAATTAAGTTATAGTTATATAAGATTAAAAGATTAAATAAAAGGAAAAATAGATGATCTATGAACTGAGTAAATCTTGGTTGTGAGTGGTTATGATTGATACCTTGTGTGATAAGCAATCCCTATATTGTTAAGTTATGTTTAATCAAGAAAATTAGGAAAGTTTATAAGATAAATAAGGAACTAAGGCAATGACTTGCTTAGCAATTAAAAATGTATCTTTTGATCAATGAGTGTTCTTGTGAGTGGGTAATTATGCTTGATAAAGAATCTATATACTTTTTATTGGTTTGAATACTTTTTGTTTACAATTTATTTGAATGTCCACGTACATAAGATAATGCCTAATACGAGCACTTTCGTACTTATATGATTGATGATTAAATGCTAAAAATGATATCGTATATGATAAAAAAAATTATGTCTAACTTAGGACATGATTGATAGCTTAAGGAGCAAGTAATACTTGACTACGTGAAGATATGTGTAAGGAGTTATGGGATATAAGTTGACTTAAGTATTCCTTGATAACATATCCAATAAGAAATGACCATTAATAAGATATTTGTATACCTAGTCGATCTAAGAAGACTGTTGTTTCTAAAATCGTGAGTAAAAAGTGGATTAGTATGATAAAAAGCTTGCCAATCGAATGGTTTCAAAGGAATCAGAAAGTTGTCACATTCAAACCTTATGGCATGGAATGATTCACATTTGTCCATGCTTGATACTTTCCTAGATCCGATGGTTTCTAATAAAGAATTGAGAGTTGCTAGCATAAAGCTTTGATGCATGCTTTTGGTGTTAAGCTACCTCACTAAGCAATTGCTTACTTTGTTTTACTCCATCACATTTCAGGGTATTTGTGCTTGCGGATTCCTTATGAGCTTAGTCGTGATTACAAGGATCTAAGTCTGCTTTGAATTAATATCTTTAGAACTCCTAGATGGTGGCACATAGTTTATGAGTTGGCATAGTGCATTTGGATTCCATCTTTGATTATACAAAAGTGTATAAGCTTTTGTAATTATTCCAAGTTTTGCAATCGGGCTTCTAATTATTTTGTGATCTCTTGCTTTATATGATGTGAATAGTTGTAGGATTTTTGTGATTGCTTGAATATCTTTAAGAACTTAGGCTGATAGATTACCTTGATGCCATATGTGTTGTGCAATGCTATACATTCATGCATTATCATGAGTTAAACCTTAAATACCATCAACGTAGTTTAATTACTAACTTAAAGGTTAAGTTAAATAATTGGTAAGAAGTCAAACTATGACTATTTGGTATTGTAAATGAAAGTCACGTATACTTGATCATGTTGTCATATGCTTTGGAATGATTTTGGTTCATTTGTCAAAGGTAGTTATTATCCTTTTGAAAAAGGGCTTTCTATATTTCTTTTGTTGCTAGATGATAAAGTTGTGTATGATATTAAACCGAATGATCGATTGTCAAATAAGCTAAGTTAGAATTGAATTGGAGTACCGATGCTATGGTTAAATGATTGTATGCGGTTTGTTATGTATAATGAAGAATTTTGAATAACAAGATTTGAAATTGAATGATACAACTTGTAAGCTTAATGATCACTAAACATTGGTTTGAAATTTCCGCTAATGATTTTTGATAATGCCTGATGTGCCTTAAAAATGGTTAGAAGTATACAACTATGCAAACTTTTAATCTGGAAGTTAATAATGTGTATGAAATTCATGTATTCTCGAGTATTGTAGAAGTAGAGTAATAACCCTATGGTCTGAAGTTTCTAGAATATAAAGATAGGCTACGAGTTAAAATTGGATGTATGTTTGTTAATGAAGGTATATTGATTAGGGTATGAATGTAGATTTAAATTTAGACCTACAAAAAGAATTTAAAAAAGGGTCTTGATTTCTCTTTCTTTTGGAATAATGTCATGATGCATAATGGAAAACCTTGTTTGTTTATGGTTATGCTTATGTAGTCCAACTCTTTGCGAATACGTACTTGAGTTCTTTGTAAATCTAAAAGATATAGAAATAAGTTCTTATTTTGAGCTTTCAATTAGTGCACTACGTAATAGTGTGAGATTGTTTGCTTGAATAAAAAACATTTCTAAAAAGTTTTGAATTTCCCTGATACCTGAATGTATGTCTATCATGAAGTGCTAAACCTTATTTGTTTGACTAAGTGTTGTTCTGAAACACTTATTAGGCCAGTTTAACTCCTAGACCGGGTAAGGGGTGTTTCATTTAGTCTCGGCTTTTTTGTTAAATTTGGAATTTTAATGGAATTAAACTTTTTTTAATCTTTTAAATCCTTTTCAAAATTAAAATTTGTACATATGTGTTTTTAAGAAACAAACCAACTTGATTAATAAATCTTGTTGACCCATTTTAGGGAAGGATACACATGCCTTTAAAAACGATTTTCTTTGTTCATTTTTTTACTAATTTATTTGAAGTATTTGTGTTTATTTAAATCTTGTAAATATGATTGTTTAATTTTAGTTTCTTTTTTAAGCTAGATCCTTTCCTAAAAATCCAAGTATTAAAGATTGTCTTAATTAAATTACTAGGTTAGATAAAGCCCCTAGGGTTAGGTACTAAATTACCTTAGTTAGAGCCTTTAAAATTAAAAAAAATAATAAAACTCCTCTTCACATTTAAAGTTCATAAAATACACTTAATCATATTTTAACCCTAATAGGTAAAATTTACTTAACAATATTTTAGGTTAATAATCACTAACTTAGGATAATTAAAAATCTCAGCACACTAATTCTTTCCTTTCTTGTCTGATAAAAAATAGAACTTAATTAAATGCGGTGTCCTATTGAAGGAAAGTGACGGGTTAGCGCCAGAAACGTTGACGGTGATTGCAATTCACTTTCTGGATATTAGGGCCGTTAAAATGAGATCATATTTATAAACGGACAATGAGTTGAATTTTATACGAACTTGAAAATTTCGACATTAAAACGTTTTGTAATTGGCTAGGTACCAATTGTAGGCGATGTGGGAGTGTTAATCCTTCCCCACGCGTAATCGACTCTGAACCCGTTTTCTGTTTTTCACAGACCAAAATGTTGTTTTGATAAAATAAAATAATTTTATTAAAATGACATATTTTTAGGTGATCCAATCACACATTTTTAAAACATTGGTGGCTACTCCGTTGTTTTTGTTTTAAAACGTCGAGCCTGAAAAAGGGTCGCGATAGCTTGGCGACTCCGCTGGGGATAACTTTTTGTTTTTACAAAAAAAGTGTCAAGCCACAAGCCGATTGCACTTTGTTTTACTGTCGGAATTTTCTAAGTTCATGTAAAATTTAGCTTAATTTTCCATTTATGAATATGATCTTATTTTACGCATTTAAAGCTTAATGAAGCTCTACACCCGAGCTTTGACCCAGTTGTTTAAGTGAGGGGAAAACGCTTTGCTCATGTAAGACTATTGATTCTCCGTATGAGCCTAGCGAGTACCTTCGGGATTCATGTGCCCTATGTCTTCGTAAGGATACCGATCTTTCGTGAAGACCTAAGAGGTGAGTCCTCCTAAGGTGAGCTTGATTCGTTCGAAGCCTATAATGGGTGAGAATCAGGGACCTTGCTACCCTTAGTAGGGGACAACAGGGACAACTTGGGTACCTTTCTAGAACCAAACCACGTATGAGAATCTAGGAGCCCATCCCATTAGAGCCATGTAAAAAACTTTAGGAACTAGAATTGGGTCAAAACCATTTCATATGAATAGCCCGTGTAGACATGTCCAGAAGTGTTGGAATGCGCTATCCAGTATTATTCATTACAATGAAATTGTTTTGGACCTCTTAAGTTTTATTTCTTATTAGGTGTACTAATCTTTTTCTCTTTTTTCTGTTTTATTTTGCATGCATCATTCTATATTTAGAAGGGATTGGATCTTGAGATACTTGCTCAAATAGAAAACAATTTTAGCCATGGATGAGAGGTACCTGTAAAAGGAAGAAGACAATGTAGATGTACGTCACTGGTCTAAGGTCAACCAGCACGCACATAGAGACAGTTTGATAGCCGGTCATGAGATAGAGACATCAGAGTATGCCCACATCAGTGTCAAACACAATGATTTTCGAGAGCTGCGAGAGATATGGGGACATTTTGACTATGCGACGAAGCAGTTGTTCTATGAGACCTATGACGATATGGCTTACTTGTTGTATGTAAAAGTAGATGAGCTATTACTTAATGCTCTATCTAGTTCTGGAATTCGGGATATTGTTGCTTTACCTTTAACGAGGAGGACATGATGCCCATATTTGATGAATATTTGGCCCTATTCAATATGCGCAAGGTAAAGAAGAACTAGGTATATGATAAACCTCCTAAAAGAAAAAATGTTCACTTAAGGCTCAAGTCTTTTGAGGGAATAGACGATGAATGGGTCAAAGGCTTGATAAAGAAGAGAGGAGGTAGCTTTTCTTTCCCCTGGTCGAGCATTTGGAAAATAATCCCTGCTCCTTCGGACAAGGAGAAGAGAATGGATCTTTTGGCTATAGCAGTTTACGGCTTGGTCATCTTTCCTAAGGTCCTGGGTATAATTGATGTGGCTCTACTAGACTTTATTGATCAATTGAAAAGGGAAGTTAATCCGGTACTAGCAGTACTTACAGAAACCTTCATCACTCTAAATGCTTGTCGAAAGATAGAAGATGTGCGTTTTGGAGGGTGTGCCCTTTGCTCCAAGTTTGGGCCCTTAGTCATTTCTGGAGGTGTTAGACTTTGACTTTGCCCAATTTGTTCTCCCTAAAATTCTCGCCGCTCCAGGAGTTTTTGGCAAAAGAATAGGCGACTGCCAAGAAGGGCAAATGGATCGATATTTTCAGGGATTGCCGTGATCAAGATATTGTATGGAGAGTTCCATGGATGGGCCACACCAAGGTCTTATACAGGTTCAGGTATTATAATTACTTGATTTTGTTAAGCCTATGGGGAGGAGTTGGTTGTGCTCCTTTACTTGTGTCTCGACAGTTCATCCCCTTTACTACGGGCCTTTGTTCGTCAGAGTTTGTATTCCAAGGGGAATTCAAGGAGAATGTCCAAATTATCAATGATTCTTGGAATCATTGCTATGTCATGAAGATAGAACACGATCGTGAGTGCATGATCTTCCCTGACTATGACGTGTGGAGGCATGTGAGGGTGAATGATGAAGTTCTACCACCAACTGGGCAGAATAAGCCTATTGAAGAGCATTTGAGGGTGGTACCATCAGAAGCTGACATTCTGAGGGTTGAGCTAAAAAGGGCCAAGGCTAAGATAGAGTCTATACAGGAATAGTATGTGAGAGACATGTACGAGGCAAGTCTAGAAGTGGGAAAATACAAGGGGAGACGAACAGGGTCGTGAAATTATACAAGTGTTTGGAAGAGAAGTTTGAGGTTCAAAGAGCCGATTTCCTCAAGTTTTAGGCAACAGTCCGAAATACAGATTTGTGAAAGATGCTTGAGCAGTGGAAGCAAGAAATTAAGAAAGTAGTAAGGAAAGAGAGGGAGCGCGACAAAAGAGACATTTTAAAGTACAAGCAGATACTGACAGATGAAAAGAAAAAAAGGAAAGAGAGGTCAAGAGAGCCTTCAAAAGAGAAAGAGAAAATGTGAATGCATGGAAGATGAAGGCCCATGACAACAAGATCCTTGTGTGAAAGCTACATAGCATGTACAACACGACCAATGAGAAGCTGAAGTAGAGCTAGGCCTTCGTTGCTGAGTTACAGACCAAGATGGCAGACTTGAGGCATTCTTTGCACAAGCTCCAGAATTATTACACCTATACGGAGTTCTAGGTCAGTAAAAGTGAGAATGAGGCCCTAAAAAAGCAATTAGCATATATAGAGACCATAATTCAGGAGTACATGACGAAGATTTTAGTCACCGAGGATGTCAATGAGGGAGGCAACGACTACTGGTTCACTCAGCTTAGGGATAATGCTAGAAGGTTTCGGGAGCGAGATAAATTTGACGAGATCGTCATGGTCCAGGTTCAGGACGTGGCTAAGCATGTGAGGATGTTAGAAACGGAAGACATAGACCTTTTCCAATACATCAAGCCACTAGGAAAGGTGGGACCAAGACTCATGTAGTTGATTGAAGAAATAAAGGAGCTAGGTGCTTAAGCTGAGATATACTCATAGAAAAGTAGGGATTTTATGTAATAAAGACCTTTAATATCCAATAAAGACTATTTATAGAGCAAAGACTCGTGTGATCAATGCCCTTCGCTTGCATTCATGCATCTTTATTTTGTTTGTTTTCATTGCATTAGCATAGTCAATCTCATTGCATACATCCACATGGAATTAACTAAGGTAAATGATATGACAGAACTTTCAAAATAGCTAAAACTTTACACAAGTACGGTACTCGTGCCCAAACCAAAGTAAAGGACATGGAGGGTAGATTGAAGACCCTATAAGTCAACCACCAAAGCACCTAGGATAGGCTAGACAAGATAGAAAATGACCTAAAGCAACATATTGAACTAGCCCACAAGAAAATTGTCAGCCAGATTGCAACCATGTTAGGATTTAAGGACCCGAATGGTATTGAAGCAATATAAGATGTTAATGCCCTATCTCGTCTTCCAGGGATTGCCTATGTTCACCCGGGAGCTCAAAAGGGAACAACCACATCCAAGGCTAAATTACTGCTTCATTCAAAGAAATATTTGGTTAGTATAACGGATAAGCTAGAAGTTAATGAGTGAGCTCAGGATGTTGAGGTGCCTGACCTTGACGAAGTTGATGATAAGGCCCATACAAACAAAAAGCTGAAGGACCATTGGAACAAATTGGAAGGGATCGTTAGGGCCTTCTAGGAAGAAAACATCCATTGCGGCATGGACACCAAAGACTTGAGCTTAGTGATTGATCTAGTGATTCCTCTGAAGCTCAAAACCCCTGACTTCGACAAATATGATGGAACTACCTGCCCTATGGCGCACCTGACCATGTACTGCCAAAGAATGTCAATGTATCTAGATAATGAGAAGCTCCTGATTCACATTTTTTAGGATAGCCTAATGGGATCTGCGTGGGGTAAATATACGAACATGGAGAGATCTGTCAAGAGCATTCAACGAGCAGTACAAGAATGTCACTAATATGATCCCGAATCGGCTCGTCTTACAAGGAATGGAGCAAAAATATAATGAGAGCTTCTGTCAATATACACAAAGATGGTGGGATATAGCCACACAAGTACAACCACTGTTGCTAGAAAATGAGATTACCCCTATGTTTATGGAAACCTTGAAGGGCATCTTCTATGACCAGATGATATACCATGCAACAAAGAGCTTTGTGGATATGCTGATGAATGGAGAGCTAATCCTAGCAGCTATCAAGAGTGGGAAACTTGATGGAGGTGATACGAAGAAATCGTATAAGAAGAGGGATAATAAGGTCAGGATAAAAAGTGTCTACGACACCAGCTACTCGAAGCGGTTGGTGCTTAGTAAACCCAATGTGCCGACATCAAATCTGGGCCCCCCAAATCTACCTAAAGATGGATGAAAGTATCAGGGGAATCAAAAGGCTTACTTCTCCCTCATTCTTATGACCTACACAGAGCTATTCTCAGAGCTGGTTGAAGCGCAAGTGGTGTTACCACAACATGTCCCTCATTTCTCACCCTCATACCCGCCATGGTATAATGAAAAGGCTGTGCAAATATTATGTATGAAATATGGGGTATACTATTGAAAATTGCACTACTTTCAAAAGAGTAGCAGAGAATCTATAGAAATCAGGTATGTTGTCATTTGAAACAATGGAAGAAAAGGGGAATCCCTTACTAAATCATCAGAAGGCTGGAGTAAATGCAGTGGCCGAAGATGACAGTAGATTTGTCAAAGAGTGTATCTTAGAGGTCAAGACACTCTTAAGACGGGTATGGGCCAAAATGATTAAGGCCGAAGTACTGAAGGTAGGAAACCAAGGTATGAGAGGTGACGATGAAGCAAACTGTGAGTATCATAGGGAAGGAGGGCATGAGATTCAGTTTTGACCAGAGTTTAGGTGGTTGGTCTAGACTAAGATGGACATCAATGAACTGGAATTCTTTGAGAAAGAAAACTTAAACTAGGTCCCATATATATGTGCGTCAGAAGAGTCTCTAAACAGAGGGAATTCTATGGGAGTTAAGCCCTTGGTGATCAAGGTCAAGGAAAAAGTCAATGAACCACCGAAGAATGCAACCTCAAGGGTAATAATAAAGGCACCATCCCTCTTTCCCGTATAAGGATAACATGCAAGTACCTTGGAGCTAAGCTTGCACGGTTACAACCTCAAGAAGTACATCGGCTAAAGATGAGCCTATGAAATAACCAGTAAATGAGGTAGGCAACTTAACAAGGAGTGAGAGGTGTTCCTCGCCACCAGTGGCTGAAGATAGGGATGCAACCCAAAGGAGGACTGTAGCCCATTAACAAGAAAAAGAGGCCAAGAATGATTTCTTTCTGGAATGACCCTCGATGTATCACGAGACAATGAAGGAATCAGAAGCTCAAGAGTTTCTGAAGATACTGAAGCACAGTGAGTATAGTGTGCTAAAACAACTTCATAAGCTTCCAGCTCAATTCTCTATGGTGTCATTACTGCCGAGCTCTGAGGGTCACCGAGATGCCCTTTTGAAGATCTTGAATCAAACGTTTGTGCCCAAGGAAATAACAACTGAAAAGATAGATAGGTTTGTCAGTAACATAATAGTGGACAATTTCATCTCATTTAGTGATGAAGAAATTCCAGAAGGTGTGAGATGGACGTACAAGACCCTCTATATCTCAACTCGGTGCAGATGACATATGCTGCCAGAAATCCTCATTGATAATGGGTCAACCCTAAATGTTCTACCCCTAGCAACCCCGAAGAAGTTTCTAGTTGATAGTACTCACATGAGGGCTTATCAAAACACCGTGAGAGCATTTGACGAAACCCAAAGAGATGTGTTGGGTAAAATAAAGGTGCCCCTACATATTGGACCATCTATTTTTGACATTGATTTCATGGTGATGGATATTAAACCCACGTACAGTTGTTTGTCTGGCCGCCCTTGGATCCATGCTGCAGGCGCAGTCCCTTCCACATTGCACCAAAAGCTAAAATTCATCTGGTAACCATCTATGCTGAAAAAGATATCATAGCTTCAGTGTCCATCGATGCTCTTTATATTTAGATTGATGAAAGTGCACTTGAGTGTTATTTTAGAACGTAGAGTTGATCAATGCTACATTTGTCACCGAATGGAGTAAGCTCCTTGAACCAAGACTATCTAACTGTGCCAAGATGCAAGTAAAGGAAACCCTTGGAAGAAGGGGCAGAAATTGGAAAAGGCTTTGGGAAGGAGCACCAAGGAAGGTTATGCCCTATGTTTGCCCCTGAAAAAAAGATCAGTTCGAATTGGGCTATAGGCCCAATGATAAGTGTTCAAAAGTACTATTTTTCTTACCCTTTTTACTCATATTACTGTTAGACTTAGGCTCATATTAGTTGCATAGTTAGTCATTCATGCATTAATCCATGTTTCCTTCAAACGTTGAACTTGATTACATAACTTGGTGATTTTTGTGGAAATAGATGCTGCTTTGGTGTGTTTTTGTGTGTGTATGTGCAGGATCACTTGCCAAAGCAATGCCGAGCTAGTTGCCAGGGCAGTGCATGAAGGAGACGCCGAGCTAGTTGCCATGGCATTTGTCGACAAAGACCAAAAGCAATATGGATGTCGAAATTCATGACTTTACAAGCCCAAGATGACATGGAGCAAGGCCCAAGCCCAAAGGAATTTGATTGCCATGCAGAGATTAAAGAAGAATTAAATTCCAAGAGGATAGGAGAAGTTCTAATAGGAATAAAATTATAATAAAGAATTATATTCTTTAAAGATAATTTAATTCCAACTCAAACTCCTCCTCAAAGAAGGACTTTGGCCTAGCCCTATAAATACCAAGGAGATTTCGACAAGATGAATAGAGAGAGCAAGAGGGAAATTTCGGCAAGTCCAAGTAGGGCAAGAGGAGAGAATTTTCGACAAGCATCAAGGGCAAGGAGGATTTCGACAAGCCTCTTCCTTCATCTTTGTTCGATTGGGTTCATACTAGGGATTAATTATCTTGTGTTTCTTGGGAACCTAGCCATGAACTAAATTTACTTGGCTATGGTTATTGTGTTTTGTGGTTGTGAGAAACTATTGGTTTTTGTTTAGGTAATAAGAGTTTGCACTTTTCTATTTCAAGGTTTATTCATTCTTGATTCTTATTATTGTTTGCGAGTGAATTGGGAGAGGATCTCGTGATTTCATCCATTTATCTAATATCGGGAGAGTTAGATTCAAGAAACGAATGAATATGATCTTTATGCAATCCAATGATGGTGAAGATTAATCCGGCTTAGGAATAAGTTAAGGATTTCAACGGCTAAGAGGAGCGCAAGATTGGTTGTTGTTCACCCTTGATTCACCTTGAGGATGTATTATCAAGGCATGCACAAGTAGCTAGAGTTTCGACTTAGGGATAAGAAGAAACCATTGAAGAACGCTCCGCCGAACCTTGAAGTTGCTGCCCGATCGCCCAAGTAGTTGCCCAACTAGTCGCCCAAGCAACCATCAATTAGTTGCCAAGGCAACCCCGTTGTGCAAGTCGCCACGGCAACTGAGTTGCCCATGCACTCTTTTACCAAGACAATCCAATCGGCTATCACACCTCAACTCACGATAACCTAGCCTATCTCTCTCAATTGAATTCATCTTTTATTTTATTTTATTGCTTTCTAGATTAGTAATTAGTTAAACTTCGATAATCCTTTACTTGTGTTTTTACTTTTTACGATTGCAAGAGACTAGATTCTTGAAGTGGCACCAATCCCTGTGGAGACGATATCTTTTATACTATAACTTGCGACGTGTATACTTGCACATTTGCGTAGCACTTATTACGCGCAACAAGTTTTTGGCGCCGTTGCCGGGGATTGGCAATAGCGACTTTGTTTTTACTTTCTTGCACTTTCTTTTTATTTTTCTTGTTTAAAATTCAAAGGGCTAACAAACTTTGGTTTTGCATTGGTATATGACCAGGGCGAGACCGACTTCACCAGAATATCCCTTTGATCCAGAAATCGAACGAACCTTACAAAGACTTAGACGAAGGATAAGAGAAGCAATGGCAAATCAAGACGGCAATATTAATCAAGATGTTCGAGCAGGAGGAGGAGTGATTCTTGCACGAAACAGAACTATTCGAGACTATCTTGAAGAAGATCTTGATGGACTTAACCCAGGAGTTGTCGCACCGAAATTGAAGCCGACCACTTTGAGTTGAAACGGTAATGTTTAATATGATCAACACAATAGGTCAATTTGGCGGCTCAGCAACTGGAAGATGCACGACAACATCTGAAATCTTTCCTCGAGATTTGCAACTCGTTCAAGATACACGGAGTCACCCCTGATGTCTTACGATTAAGATTATTCCCCTATTCACTGAGGGATAGGGCGAAAGCATGGCTAAATAGCATTCCTGCCGGATCCATAGCATCTTGGACTGATCTTTGTCGTGATTTCCTTGCTAGATTTAATCCTACAAATTTAATCGATAAGCCGTAACGACATTACTTCTTTTCGCAGGCGGATGATGAATCCATGTACGAGGCTTGGGAGCGATATAGAGAACTTCTACATAAATGCCCTCTACACGGATTCGGTGTGGACTCAAGTGACAATGTTTTACAATGCCGTGAATACACCAACAAGGATGATGCTAGACGCCTCGGCAAACGGCATACTCCTAGATAAGTCACCGGAAGAAGCAATGCAAATTTTAAACAGGCTGGCCAAGAATGATTATCAATTCCCATCTACTAGAAGAGGAGGAGTTAGATGCCAAGCCACAATACATGAACTAGGATCATCGATTCAATTTTCGCACAATTGGCCGCTTTAACCAAGATGGTCCGAACATGCAAAAACCAAACAACACACATGAAGTCAAGGTAATGGATTCTTTTTGTGAGTTATGTGGCGATAACCATAATTCTTTGAATGTATGCAGAATCCGGAATCTAGCTTCTATGTGGGGAATTACAATCGGGCAACAACATGATGTCAAATACATACAATCCAGCTTGGAAGAAGCACCCAAATTTTTCATGGAGTAATCCCAACAATGCTCTAAACCAGAACAATCAGAATGCACAAGCATCGGGATTCCAGCAGAATATGCCACGACAACAGATGCCGCAGCAACAACCGACGACATCTAGTTCTTTTGAAAATTCTCTAAATGCTTTTATGATGAAAACTGAATCTTATATGGCTGAGAATAGTAATTTCATAAAAAGAATCGATTTTTTATTAACAGACCGAGATGAGATTGCAAACCAAGAGGCGGCAATCAAATCATTGGAAAATCAAGTCGGACAATTTGCTCAAAATCAACACTAGACCACAAGGAGGTTTACCTAGCGATCATCAAGTCGCAAGAGGAACTGGCCATGAGCAATGTAAGGCAATCACCACCAGAAGTGGCCAACAACTTAGAGAGGTTCAAACCCGCTCGTCAAACAAAACTCCACAAAAAGAGCAAGACGAACCTAGCGGCAAAGTCTCAGATGCTGAACCAAGAATTGCTGCGGCAACCGGCAATAAGCATGCCTCGGCAACCAATGACGCCTCGGTAACTTGCGATAAGCACGCCGCGGCAACCCCAGTTGGTAACACATCGACAACTCCAGATGTCCCTGTAATGCCGTCAATCAGGTTTCAAACCAATGAAAAGATCGAAGATCGAAGATATCCGACTTCCACCACCATTCCCACAAAGGTTGAAGCGACAAAAGCAAGAATACCAATTCAAGAAGTTTCTTGATATCCTAAAGCAAGTCCACATCAACTTGCCATTGGTGGAAGCAATTGAACAAATGCCAAACTATGCCAAGTTTCTTAAAGACATTGTGTCCAAGAGAACAAGGCTAGGAGAGTTTGAAACAATTGCCGCAACAGAGGGATGCATGGCAATGTTGCACAATCGTATGCCGCCCAAGTTGAAGGATCCCGGAAGTTTCACAATACCCTGTTCTATTGGAAATCACTATGTCGGGAAAGCACTATGCGACCTAGGGGCTAGCATAAACTTGATGCCTAAATCGGTTTTCGAAACTAGGAATCGGGAAGGCAAGACCTACAATGATTATGCTACAGCTAGCCGACAGATCCTATGTGCATCCAGAGAGGAAAAATCGAGGACATCTTGGTAAAAGTTGATAAATTTATTTTTCCCGCTGACTTTATTGTTTTAGATTGTGAAGCGAGATGAGCATGCGCCTATCATTCTCGGAAGACCATTCCTAGCGATTGGGAGAACTTTGATTGATGTTGAAAAGGAGAACTCACAATGAGGGTGAATGACCAGCAGGTAAAACTAAATGTGTTCCAAACACTAAGGCATGCCGATGATCCGAAGAATGCCAACTACTTCATGCCACGGCAGAGTTTAACCGATGAGGAATTTAGTTGCCTCGCAACTACATTGCCGATCAAGAGGAACCCGAGGAGTATGAAGAACCGGTCGATGAGGAACAACCAGAAGAGGTAAATTGGCTAGTCAATCGACCAGGTACATACTTTGAACCACTGGACTACTCGGGTAAGGAAGGTAAGATCGAAAAACCCTCTATCGAAAATCCACCAATTCTTGAGTTGAAACAATTGCCAAAGCAATCAAATATGTATACTTAGGGACCGATAATACATTACTGTAATTATTTCTTCTAAATTACAGCCTGAGCAGGAAAAGAAGCTAATCAACATGTTGAAGCTACATAAAAAGGCAATAGGGTGGACAATTGCCGACTTGAAGGGAATTAGCCCTGGCGGTGTGCATGCACAAGATCTTGTTGGAAGATGATCACAAACCTTCAATTGAGGCCCAGAGGAGACTGAATCATGCCATGAAAGGGGTTGTAATGAAAGAAATCATCAAGTGGCTTGACGTAGGCATTATATACCCTATCTCCGATAGTACGGGTAAGTCCGGTACAATGTGTGCGAAAAGGGAGGTATAACAGTGGTGAGTAATGAAAATAATGAACTTATCCCAACCAGGACTGTGACCGGTTGGAGGGTTTGTATGGACTATCGAAAGCTAAACAAAGCCACTAGGAAAGATCACTTCCCATTACCCTTTATTGATCAAATGCTTGACCGTCTTACAGGTAAACCCTTTTACTATTTTCTTGATGGTTATTCAGGTTACAATCAGATTGCCATAGCACCAGAAGATCAAGAAAAGACAACCTTCACATGCCCCTACGGTACTTATGCCTTCCGAAGGATGCCGTTCGGATTGTGTAACGCCCCGGCAACCTTCCAAAGATGCATGATGGCGCTCTTTTCAGACATGGTCGAAGACTTCCTTGAGATCTTCATGGATGATTTTTCGGTTTTTGGTAATGACTTCGACGGCTGTCTCGGCAATTTAGAGAGGGTGTTGGCAAGATGCGAAGAAACAGATTTAGTCCTCAATTGGGAGAAATGCCACTTTATGGTAGATGAAGGAATAGTGCTCGGCCATAAGATCTCATCCAAGGGAATTGAAGTAGACAAAGCCAAGGTGGACGTGATCGAGAGATTACCCCCACCAAATTCGGTTAAAGGAATTCGAAGTTTTCTCGGACATGCAGGTTTTTACAGGAGGTTCATTCATAACTTTTCTAAAATCACTAAACCTTTGTGTAATCTGCTTGAACAGGATAAAGTCTTCGATTTTGATGATTCTTGCACTCAAGCATTTGAAACCCTAAAGAAAAAGCTTGCCTCGGCACCCATTGTTGTTCCACAGATTGACGCTACCTTTTGAGCTCATGTGTGATGCAAGTGATTTCGCGGTAGGAGCAGTCCTAGGCCAACGCACAGGTAAGACCTTCCATGTGATATACTACGCTAGTAAAACTCTTAACGATGCTCAAATGAATTACACAACAACGGAGAAAGAGTTACTAGCTGTAGTTTTCGCATTTGACAAGTTCCGATCCTATTTAATTGGTACAAAGGTAATTGTTCATACGGACCATTCGGCAATCAAATACTTATTTGCTAAAAAGGATGCTAAACCTCGTTTGATTCGTTGGATATTACTTTTACAAGAATTTGATATTGAAATTAAGGATGGAAAGGAACAGAAAATCAAGTGGCGATCACTTATCACGTTTGGAACGCAATAGGGAGGAGGACGCGGATCTAGAGATATGTGATGCATTTCGGATGAACAAATTCTAATCGCCTCGAAACCCTTGACGCCTCGGCAGCCCATGACGCCTCGGAAACCATGGAAGCACACGCCTCGGCAACTCTTGACGCCGCAGCAGTCTTTGACGAGCACGCCTCAGCAATTTTGGGAGCAGACACTACGGCAGACATGCCCCGGCAATACCCGTACGCAGATTTAGTTAACTTCCTTGTTTGTGGTATTTTTCCGTATGGCATTACTCACCAAGGGAAGAAGCGGTTCCGCCATAATGCTAAGCATTACTTTTGGGACGAGCCTCTTTTGTTTAAACAAGGTGCAGATCAGGTTATACGTCGATGTGTCCCACGAAGAAGAGCAACAGAATGTACTCGCGGCAATGCCATTCTTCACCCTATGGAGGACATTTTGGAGGAACTGTCGTACCGTGGCCAAAGTCTTGCAATCCGGTTTGTATTGGCCAACATTGTACAAAGATGCCCAAGACTTTTACAAGCAATGTGATCGTTGCGGGAGGACGGGCAATATCTCTAGGCGACATGAGATGCCACTCCGAACATCATCGAGGTGGAACTGTTCGATGTATGGGGATCGATTTTATGGGACCTTTTCCATCTTCATTCGGCAACCTCTACATCTTACTCGCCGTCGACTATGTGTCTAAATGGGTAGAGGCAGCATTTGCGGTTCCCAACGACGATTCCAAGACCGTGCAACGATTCTCGCAGAAAAACATATTTACACGGTTTGGGATGCCGAGAGCAATTATCAGCGACGGGGCAAGCATTTTGACAACAGACTAATTGCCAAGATGTTGCAACGCTTCGGCATATCACACAAGATCGCCACGGCATATCACCCACAAACCAACGGGCAAGCAGAAATTTCCAACCGGGAGTTGAAGGGAATACTCGAGAAAGTTGTAAATCCCGCAAGGAAGGATTGGTCATTAAGACTAGATGACGACTTTGGGCATATCACCTGCATTCAAAACACCATTAGGTATGTCCCCTTCCGGCTTGTCTATGGTAAAACATGTCATCTACCGGTGGAAATCGAGCACAAGGCGTACTGGGCAATCAAGACCGTGAATATGGATTGGGAAAGTGCCGGACAAAAGCGCTTGATGGATCTCAATGAGATAGAAGAATTTCGTGCACTCGCCTATAACAATGCACAAATCTACAAGGAGAAAACAAAGCGATGGCACGACAAGAAACTATTGCCACGACAATTCACGCCAGGGCAACTAGTTCTCCTATTCAATTCTCGGCTAAAACTTTTCCCGGGAAAGCTGAAATCAAGATGGTCAGGACCATTCAAAGTCGTCAAACCATTCTCTCATGGTGCCGTAATAATCAAGTCCATCTCTGACAATCATGAATTCAAAGTTAATGGACAAAGATTGAAGCACTACAATGGTGCCCATGTGGAACGTAACAAGGAAGTGGTCAACTTAGGAGATGCATGAGCATGCTCTCCTTTCAGTATTTCTTTTTTCTTTTTCTTTTTATTTTCATTTTTATTTTTAGGAGATATTTTATTTTTTCTTCATTATCTTTAGTTTTCAGGTTTTCTTTATTTTCTTTTTCACAACAAGACTCACAACTACTATGCTAAGGAAATTTACTGCCAAGATCCTTGCCACGGCAAAAAATGAAGAAGATGCCGCGGCAACCTACATCGTGCCTGCACAAGCTGATGCCACGGCAACTAACCATGAAGATGCCACGGCAACCAAAGCTCAAGACGTCCCGGCAACAAGAAAACAACCATCACGTTCAAGCAAGAAAATCAAGACGCCAACTAGAAGGAAACTAATCATCTACGATGACGAACTCTCGGAGTAAGTCCTCGTATGCATTTTATTTTTATTTTTCGTTATTTTTATGCATGCATTGAGGACAATGCCTCACTCGAGTTTGGGGGGGATTGTTATTAGTAATTACCATGTTTAGTTACATTAATCTTAAGCATTACATTTAGGATACATAAATTGCTTGCCATGCCTTTAATTGGAACAAGAATTGCTTAGATTTGATGAATATTCAATGATGACTTTACCAATGCACTTAATTGATAGAATTTTTATTCTAGGATAACCATGAAAAACTTAGAATTTTACTATGATGCTAAATTTGATGAAACTTGTTGTGGTTTGATTGATTTAAGGAGTTCTAGTAAACTTAGGTTGATAATTAACTAATTGGGGATTAGAATAAAAATTGGATGAATGCTAGAGGTGCCCAAAATTGGCTCTAGCATGTGCTAAAAATTGATCACTAGAGGTGCGAAAAACTGGCTCTAGGAGGCGTTAAAATTTTTCGGTTAACTAGAGGTGCGAAACCGGCTCTAGTCGATTAAATTAACTTAAGAAAACTAAAAATAAAACACTAGAGGTGCCCGAAATTGGCTCTAGTTAAAACATGTTAAAAAGAACCCCTCAAGTAATTTGAAAACCTATTGTTTGCATAGAATCCGAAAAATCAACTTGCACACAACTCCGCACACACTCACAAGCATTATAGTTTGATTCGAGTAATTCCTCAGTTTTTGAAAAATAAAAAGCCAATCATACTTTGTGCCCGGTTGAGAGAATTGAAATCAAGTTCAAAGCTAAGTTTGTGAAAATTTGAAGTCTTGGCAGGTAATTATGAGTTTGCATTGCTTGAGGACAAGCAATAGTTCGAGTTTGGGGTGTGATAAGTGTTCAAAAGTACTATTTTTCTTACCCTTTTACTCATATTCTTTGTTAGACTTAGGCTCATATTAGTTGCATAGTTAGTCATTCATGCATTAATCCATGTTTCCTTCAAACGTTGAACTTGATTACATAACTTGGTGATTTTGTGGAAATAGATGCTGCTTTGGTGTGTTTTTGTGTGTGTATGTGCAGGATCACTTGCCAAAGCAATGCCGAGCCTAGTTGCAGGCGGTGCATGAAGGAGGCGCCGAGCTAGTTGCCATGGCATTTGTCGACAAAGACCAAAAGCAATATGGATGTCGAAATTCATGACTTTACAAGCCCAAGATGACATGGAGCAAGGCCCAAGCCCAAAGGAATTTGATTGCCATGCAGAGATTAAAGAAGAATTAAATTCCAAGAGGATAGGAGAAGTTCTAATAGGAATAAAATTATAATAAAGAATTATATTCTTTAAAGATAATTTAATTCCAACTCAAACTCCTCCTCAAAGAAGGACTTTGGCCTAGCCCTATAAATACCAAGGAGATTTCGACAAGATGAATAGAGAGAGCAAGAGGAAATTTGGCAAGTCCAAGTAGGGCAAGAGGAGAGATTTTTCGACAAGCATCAAGGGCAAGGAGGATTTCGACAAGCCTCTTCCTTCATCTTTGTTCGATTGGGTTCATGCTAGGGATTAATTATCTTGTGTTTCTTTGGAACCTAGCCATGAACTAAATTTACTTGGCTATGGTTATTGTGTTTTGTGGTTGTGAGAAACTATTGGTTTTTGTTTAGGTAATAAGAGTTTGCACTTTTCTATTTCAAGGTTTATTCATTCTTGATTCTTATTATTGTTTGCGAGTGAATTGGGAGAGGATCTCGTGATTTCATCCATTTATCTAATATCGGGAGAGTTAGATTCAAGAAAGCGAATGAATATGATCTTTATGCAATCCAATGATGGTGAAGATTAATCCGGCTAGGAATAAGTTAAGGATTTCAACGGCTAAGAGGAGTGCAAGATTGGTTGTTGTTCACCCTTGATTCACTTGAGGATGTATTATCAAGGCATGCACAAGTAGCTAGAGTTTCGACTTAGGGATAAGAAGAAACCATTGAAGAACGCTCCGCCCGAACCTTGAAGTTGCTGCCCGATCGCCCAAGTAGTTGCCCAACTAGTCGCCCAAGCAACCATCAATTAGTTGCCAAGGCAACCCCGTTGTGCAAGTCGCCACGGCAACTGAGTTGCCCATGCACTCTTTTACCAAGACAATCCAATCGGCTATCACACCTCAACTCACGATAACCTAGCCTATCTCTCTCAATTGAATTCATCTTTTATTTTATTTTATTGCTTTCTAGATTAGTAATTAGTTAAACTTCGATAATCCTTTACTTGTGTTTTTACTTTTTACAGTGCAAGAGACTAGATTCTTGAAGTGGCACCAATCCCTGTGGAGACGATATCTTTTATACTATAACTTGCGACGTGTATACTTGCACATTTGCGTAGCACTTATTACGCGCAACACCCAACATTCTATAGAGGAATGTCGCGATGAAGAGAAAGCAGGAAAGAAGGAAGACTAGGTCAAGTGGAGAAGAAATTATATGGGAACCAATGACATTCCCACCTTTGAGTCATAGTTTCAAATTTGGAGGTTTCGTGAACCTTGATGTTGAGGAGGAGAAAGGAAAAAAGTAACTTGGATAAGATTTTTGGGGGCCTGAAAATCAATGCTGTGATGGACGAGGATAAAGGGAACAAGTACCTGTCTATAATTTACCCCTGCTCTGAGCTTAACAATTGGACTGCTGTAGTCACCTATTTTATCCGGCCCGTATTTATTTAGGTAGTTATTGTATATACATACATATCCGAAAATAAAAACAAAAAAAGATGATAGTTTATTCATTTGGTCTTTGTATATATTAAGGTCCAAAAATAAAACCCAAAAAATGAGAACCCAATGATACATGGTCCATGTTACAAAAAAGAGCCCATTTACAAACCCAACATAATAAAAAAAACCTAGAACCTAAGCCTTTTCTTTGTTGAGCTGCCACCCTCTCTCTACCGTTGGATCAAATTCGATCCAACGGTTCTGATCAAAACCCTAAAAATCTAGCCTTTTAGCCTAGTGCCGCACGCCTCAACACCGTTGGATCCAAGAAGGATCTGACGGCTCAGATCATGCAAGAGGATGTCATCGGGATCGCCACTCGCGCATGGCACGCACGTGCTTGACCTTTGGGCTTCTACTGACCCTCCATTTTCCCCGATCACTTTGTGGTTGATGCTGTCAGCCGCGTTTGTCGCCAACTCCACCGTTTTCGGCTGTCGTGACATACAAACAAAGAAAGAAGGGACTAGTGTTCAAATCTAAACAAAAAAAGAAAGGAAATGGATTTGAATCAAGTAATTTAGGGAAGAAATCGGCCAAAATCGACCAAACCAAAGCAAGTAAAATCGGCGTAAAGGTCAAGCAAAATTAGAGACAAATAAGGCAAGAATCAAATCATATCAAGCATGGAGATCAGGCCAAATCAGAACAAAACCGACAAGAAAATCCTTTAGATTTTAGGGCTTTAACCATTTGTAATCTGGGGAATTTCATTCCCATTTTGTTCATACTCTCTAATGGCTATAAAAGCCATTGATTCATCCGATGTAAAGACACAATTTTCAGAAGCAATATAAAAGCACTTTTTGGTCGAATTGTTAAAGGTATTTTCATACCTAAAATTTTCTTTTCGCACTTTTTGAGTTCGAATTAAAAGGAGGGCGCGGGTTACTAGTCTATTAGAGGAAGAGCCGCCGACAGAGGGCTGAACCGTTGTCACCATTGGAATCAGAAGCCAAAACTGAAGAGGGACGTTGCCGGACGTGGAGGAGCGCGGTGGTCTGACATCGAAATCTAGAAAAGCTGGTATTGTTCTTCATTCCATGAAGAACACCTTTGAATGTTTTCAAAGGATTTGGAAGAGGTGCATTTGATCCATTTGATCAAGAATGAAACAAATGAAATTTGTGTATGGTTTTAAGTTTTATACCAGACCCGTGGAGTGACCCAGATCTGACCCGCGTGAAGATGTGACTTGCGCCCTTCTTTCCTTCGTCTTATGCTTCAAGCCCACTGTTTGCATTTCTTTCACTTTAGTCCTTTTTATTTTAATTGAGTTCTTCAAATTTTTGTTTCATGCAATTTAATCCTTTCTTTGATTATTTGAATTGTGATCCATTTGCTATATGTTTGTTTATCTAACACCTTAATTTTTAGGGTAAAGATACTTCATTTTATTTAATAAAATTGGTTTTCTTGTGAATAAAAATGTATAATAATTAAAATAAACACTTTAGTTTAAATAATTAAAACACAAATAAATAAATAAATAAGGTAACCTTTAATATTAGTTGGCCTCATAGGCTTGAATTCTTTTAAATAACTTGTTCTCTTAATTAAATTTGGTAAATTTGCAAATAGAAAATTTAAATGCATAGTTAAGTTTAAAATCTGTTAGATAGAGCCTTTTTAGGAGTAGCTTCTTAAATCACTTAATAATTAGGGCTTAGAAATTAATAAAGGCAAATAAAATATCATTCATGAAAGATTTTTCTTGCATCATGAAAATGAGATGTATTTTCAATTAGGGTTAATTCGGTTTTCCCCTAGCCGTTGTGGGAATGGTCGAAACTCCTATACGAAAGCGCATTTCCAAATTTTAAGGATTAATACATTAATCCCCTTGAGTCTAGATTGATTCAGATTTTCTCAGCCGTGAGCGAGTTCGATCCAATTTTAGAACTTTGTGAATTTTTGTATTAACATTTGCATGCACGCATCCGAATTATAAAGAAAATATTTGTGATCAAGTAAGCACCGGTTTCCGGGCGTGATAAGGGTGCTAATCCTTCCCCGCACGTAACTGTGCCCCCGAACCCTTGAGATTTCGTAATCTCTGGTTTGTTTTTAGGTTTCTGGTCCGCCTAATATAATAAAAGGGACCGGTGGCGACTCCATTGTTACAACTTGGCGACTCCGTTAGGGACTGTTTAAGAGGGCACAACTTTTACTTGATCACGAATTATTTTCTTTACCAATCCGTTGCATTTCTGTGTGTGCATTTTCTTGGTGCTATAAACTGTTTGCATCATAACATAAGCCTTTTACCAGGCTTTATCAAACTTAAGTGGAAGAAAATAGCTATGCCTTCGTGAGTAATCCTCCGCATGGGCTAGTGAAAATCTTCTGGGGTCTAGAGTACTTATGCTTTCATGAGTAATCCTCCGCACAGGCATAACGGAAATGCATCCTCTCGAGCCGTGTTTGATTCGCAAGCCTGTAATGGGCCAAGATCAAACGTCTTATCCACCTTGGAGTAGGGGATGGACAGCCGAGAACCCTTTTCTATATCCAAACCCGCATGAATGAATGTTTTAGAAAGCCCACCCCAATAAGCCTTATGAAGCCATAGGTTTTACTTTCTGTTTTATTTATTACTTTACTTTCTGTATCTTACCCTTGTTGTTTTATCTCATTATTTGTACATACTAACACTTTTTTGAATTTCTTAGAGCATACATCACATTGCATCTAGTTGGTATTTCGAGATACTGTTCAGTCAGAGATCATGAGTATTCGGGTCGCATTATCTAGTTCTAAAGTTGTCCGCTTGAACACAGAGGTCCGAAGTGAGTCCACAGAGCTTCGACGCCAACATGGAGATAACGTACAGAATGAAACCATTGTAGACCTGCCGAAACAGGTACACATGGGATTGCCTCATAATCATTTGTCAGGATTGGTCATTGTATAGGAAAGCCTGGAAGCCCAAGATCGAGCCGTGTTCACCAAAAGATATAGAGATATAAACTTTTTATTCGAGGTGGAAATAGACAAGATGATATTGCTGACAGTCGTCGATTTTTGGGATTCGGCTTATTGTTGTTTCGTCTTTAATCAAGAGGACATGACTCCCACCATTGAAAAGTACATGGTCTTGCTATGCCTGGATCTAGAGAAACCTGATAAAATATACTGGAAGGAGAAAAACTTGGGGTATCGTAAGAAAAAGATGCCCATGTTGCCGAAAAGAATAAAAGCCCTTGCTTCACATTGGAGTTCATCTACGCCCAAATCATGAAGGATGTAAAGCACGAAAGAGTCTTCGACTTGCTCGCCTTGGCTATTTATGGGTTAGTGATATTTCCTAAAGTTCTGGGGCACATTGAGATAAACTTGGTTGACTTGCTAGCCTAGAAAAATATGAATTTGGTCTCAGCTATTCTGGCAAAAACCTTCAGGTCCCTGAATTTTTGCAAAACTCGAGGAAGGGGGCATTTCATCGGTTGCTCACAACTTCTCTACCTGTGGCTGCGAAGTCACTTTTGGGACAACGAGAAGATAAGCAGTCATCTCACATCCAAAGATCTGGTCCCGATCAAAGAGGTCACCAAAAAGCAGTGGTCGTGAAATGGGAAGCAAGAATAGTGGACAACATTCTTTAAAAACCTTATTGATGCTGACATAACATGGAGACCCCAATGGATGTACCTAGTGCCTATCTTGTACAAGTGCGAGAAGTTGGAGTGGGTTCCTCTCATAGGCCTATGGGGAGATACCAGTTATGCCCCTTTGGTCGTATAGCGCCAGTACAGTTCTCGACAGTTCATTCTTGTTACCCATGGGCTACGTGAGGAAGAATTCTCCTACACAGAAGTTAATTCCACAAGACAAGTCACGGAGTTGGCTAAAGAGTGGAAGCAGACATTTCAAATGGAAATAGCTCTATTTGCTGGTGTTGTACCCGAATATGCCAGTTGGAGAAAGCAAAGGGTGGACAACATAAGTGTACCAGTTTCGACGAGTGCATCGGATAATCCTCGGCCTAGCATCCTGCTAACTGAGCTAGAGATTTACAAACAAGACTTCGAAAAGGAAAAGGAAAAGCTATGGGACAGGGTGATTGAACTTGAAGGTAAACTCCTCGCAGAGCAAGTCCAAAGAGAAGTCTACCAGAAGAAGGTGAAAACTCTGTTGTCAAACCAAGAACTCTACCTAAAAGATGTTCAGGAATTAACGCAAGAAATCAATCACTTGAAAGCTCGAGGGGCACGAGCAGGCAGTTCCAATACCTCAAAGGAAGAAAAGGCATAGTTGGAGGAAATAAAGAAAGAATTAAAGGAATGGCAGCGTGAAGCCCGAAAGCATAAGGGAAAACCATATCGACTCACGAAATAAAAGCAACATTTGGAGGAGCGATATTCAAATGCTCGGCGTAACCTCAGAAAGTACCGTGACCAGAATCAAGAGCTCCAAGGGAAGTTGAAGGAAGAAGAGGCCAAGGGAGATGAAGTTGAGTTACTCTGTTTGGGTATCGAAGACTTGAAGAAACAGTTGTAGGCACATAAAGACCATATCCATACTCTCATTGATGATTGGGACTATGAGAAGATTCAGTAGGGTGATACTAAGTGAGCTTTGGACGTCGCATGCTTAGGTCAACATTTTTATATCGATCATCTGAAACGTCAAATTCAGAAAGCAGTCTCCAAGGCTCGAGAAATGAGGAATCGCACTAGAGCTCTAAGATCGATATTCCTCCCAACATGAGAGGATGGACAACACCTTTTGGATTTCCTGGATGAGGTGTTTGAGCAGTATCGGCAGTTTAGTCTTTTCTTTGGTAGGGTTTAGAACGAAATAGCACCGAGAAGAGAAGTTGAGCCACTAGCGTCAAAACGGCTCAAAGAAGCAGAATAGGATATTGTTTTACTTTCTTTTGATTTAAAATAATGTGTACTCGAAACTTTATGATCTATGAAGTGCACTATATTTCGGAATACCACTGGTCTTTTGCATCATTTGCATTTGCATTTGCATCTAAGGATCCATTCTACCTAATACCATGCATTAAAATAAATAATTAATATGGGAAGTTCAAATGCAGTTAACAAAATTATGCACTCGTACGGAACTCGCTCTCAAACCCGCAAAATGGATATGGAAAATAGAATGTCCGCCATGGAAGCTGGCTTGAAGGGTACACAGGATAAGCTAGAGAAGATTGAAGATGATTTGAAGAATGAGATTACCGGCGCCCAGGAAAATACAGTACTACAGATAGCAGCCATGCTTGGCAAGAGACCTGAAGTCATCAAGGCCCTTAAGGATGCAAGAGCAACAGTACCCCCACATGAAATGAACCGTGAGGCCCTCAAGGGGAAAGTTCAGATCCACTGTAACACCCTCAACCCGATTTGTAAGAAAACGAGAATCGAAGGTGTTACTGCAAAGAAAACTAGAGAATACTTTTACCAAAATTTAAAACTTTTCAAGATTTAACAGGGCAAGTTATTAAAATTCTTTTTATGATTCTCCTTCAGCATTTTATTATCACAAGAACTATATCAAGAGTCATTGGAATTATCAAATATTTTACCATTAGCTTTATACCGTTAGCCATTTTTATGATTTCTTGATTCGTTCTATCATATCTCAAAGATACCACTCTTAACAAGTTATCTTGTTAGACAGTTCGAATCAAAAATGACTTGATAGACGTGTATACTTTAATCGATCTCAATCCGCCATTCGAAACCTATTTATTATACCTTGATTAACCAGAATTCACTTTAATCACTTAATAGATATACAAGATTCATTAAACTAAACATTTAGGAAGCATGAGTGATTCCCAACCCGACTTAATAATAAACCATTAGAGGATTTTAGAATTCTCACTATCTTACAGCATTCAAGACTAAATTACTGCATTAATTTAACCCTTGTAAAACTGCATTTTTACTATTCTGCACTTTTCATTCTAATGAATTGCGTCTATAACTCAAATCTGCATTATTTGTTTACAGTTTCTGCACAGTTTTCATCTATATTTTCTGCACAGTTCCTTTTTGTTCTAAACTACACTTTTGTGAACTGTAAACCGCATACAATTGCCTTTAAACCATTTAATATTTTTCAAACTCAAAAGTGTCCCATACAAGTATATAATCTTTTCTTATAAATTGCAATAGTCCTTCGACAATAATTACACACATAGCATTCTCTTAGCTTACTAAATATTTCGGTAGTTTAATTAATGACCAAATAGTCTTTAATAGTCCAGTTTTAGTCATTCTGCTCAAATACTGTATTAACAACATGTACTCTTGTTTTAAGCAGTTCATGAATCATAGATTAATAACAAAATCCAATTATAAAATTGATACCACACTTAAAACATTCCTTCTCAAGGCTAAATAACTTTTAACCAAAATCCCCAATATCATTCAACCATAGTTAACAATTGTTTAATTATGACTTCCATACACTCAAACATTCAACAATTACACATAGAGAGACACAAACACATAAATTCACCATCTTTTCACGCCCTTATCTAAAGACATCATTGTTTAATTAACCAACATTGAAATTATTTTAATTACAAGGACATAATCATCTCTATTACATTAAGAAACATATATAATTATGACCAAATATACATGCATATCAAGAAAATGACTATATGCCTTGTACCTAATTAACGATTTGGTGCCACCATCCTGGGAGTATACTACTTAAAGAGAAATCTAACTCCACCTGGACTCCAAGTAATGACTTGCTATAACACCCCTTACCCGGGTTAGTAGTAACTCAGTCCGGGAGCGTTACTTAGCTAGCAAGCAAAGACAAGTCATGGCATTCGATATATACTAGATCATAGACAAGGCAAGGATAGTACATGCATTACAGGTTTAAACTTGAATAAAAAATCAAGCAATACATTCAACAATCAACCAAGAAGAAACAATCTTTCATACTTGATTTCTTAGCTAACAAGAAACACACACTTGACTTCTAAATTCTCCTAACATTCGAACTAATCAAGCAAAAAGAGAGCAAGCATTCAAACAAGGCATAAGCAACCATTCATGCATTTCTTTTCATGCAAGTAATCTCAAATGTATCTACCATTTCATCTTAAGCATTTGGCTATACTTACATTACCATTAGATTGATTTCTTTCTTGCTTACAATTCAAGCTACTACATACATGGTTCATATATCAACATTCAACCTTAGAAAGCCTATCCTATTTGACTATCCTGAAGTTCAAATATGCTTTCTTCATTTCATTGTTCATTGATGTATACATGTGTCATCTCTTACCTAAATTACTATCACAATTGATTGATCATTCAAATTTTCATGTTCAAGCTTGCATTCAAACCACATTCTAATCCTAACCATTCGGCCATTTACCTAAATGTATAACATGGCATGTAACTAGTTTCATTCATGCTTAATTCAATCCCATAAAATCGGAAATCACATCTACAAGCATGCATATCACACACAACAAGCATTGTTACATTCAAGTGACCCTATATTTCATGGCCATTCGATTAGGGTATAAGTAAGAATCTTGACTCATCATCCTAATTTCTAATTGAGCAAACAACATACAAGATCATAGCATTTGAAAGTCATCAAGATAGCTAGATTAACATTAAGTCATTTCGTCAACATATGTGCAACATCATTTAACCATATAAGTTAATTAAGTTCATTACAAACCATAATCTATATACAAATCATAGATAGGCTATCAAGCATTATAAACAATCCTTCAAAATGCATGTTCAAGCTACTTAGATACAAATTAGTGCCACCATTCTATGAGAATACAAAACAAGTATGGAATCATACTTTAACAAAGCTTGTGTAAGATGCTTCTTGCTCAAGGAATCAAGCTTCAAGATCAAGCAATGTTGAATCCTTTAACCTATAGGTTGGGAAGAATGAAAAAAGAGTGATAAGTACAAAATTGTACTTAGTGAGGTAGTAACTAGTCTATCCATTTTGTCATTTCATGTTTCATGTATTTAGATCAAGTGTAGACCTAACTAAGTCATCCAAGATTCATTTTATATCCTATCTAGGATTGCCTAGTTGTATCATAGTTACTACCTCACTAAGTAAGGTCATTTCATGTTAATCCCTTAGGCTATTGAGCCTTAGCTCAAAAGTCAAGTGGTTTCAAGATTCATTTCAACATGATGAGATAACATCATATCTCAAACAAGTCATTAGCATTCAATCATGTTGTATCATAGCACATACAAGCATTCAAGCTATCATCAATCATGCATAAGCATTTCTAATAGACATGTGTTCAATACTAGGATCATGTTTCATGTGTTTCTTTAATCATCCTTCCTTTATTAAGTCAAGTTCATGCTTAGATTCATTATCATAACAAGAATGTAACAAAATACTTTGGTTAGGACCTAGTCTTAACCGTAGAGGTAACTCACTCACAATACAATCCAAGCAAGCTAGCAATTTTCTTGTATGGCTATCCCCTTGTTCTTAGCCCTTGAATGATTTCCTTTTTCTTCCTCAATTTGTTTCCCTTGGTCTAGCAAGTATAAGACATACACATTTCATTAAAACAAGCACAAAATATCATACAATCATAGTAGCAATGTTATCACAATGTACCTAACATTTAGCTACTGGTTTTATACTTCCTTTTATGCATTTCTTACCAATTTATCTCCACATTTTTTATTACTTCATTTTAAAGCATAATTGGACAGACTACAATGTCCCAAAACTGTTTTGGAAACAGTTTACAACTAGGTGCAAAAACAGACTCAAACTGCCCAGGACACTGTTGCCTGACAGTTTGCACACTGTCCCTTTAAATGGCCATATCTTTTAATCCGTACGTCAGAATTTCGATTGCTATACACCTTTGGAAAGATAACAAATTTTCATATTAGACTGTGTAAGACTTGAATTTTAGTTCCTAGCCAATTAATACAATTTATTGTTCAAAGACAGGGCATTTACACTGTCTGGACAATTTGCACTGTCCAGCAATTCCTATTTACAGTTTCCAGTATAGGACCCAGTTTTCAGTTCTATTTTCACCTAATGAAAATAGGCATTCTAAGGATCATGTCATTAAAATTTCATCCATTAATTCAATCTACACAATATTTGGGGAATTTTCAAAGTGACTGCCCAGAACAGAGCAATTCTGGGCAGATTGCATCTAATTACATTTTAATGCCTTTAATCAATTTTAACCAATGTCTTGGCCCTATAATTCATTTCATATGATATTCTAAACATGTTAAGTTCATGTTAATCCTTTTTTCAAAGCTTCCAAAATAGGGAAAGTTGGTTACAATGCCTAATCTTTCATGTTTACTCAATTTCAATTCCACAAAACAGTTTCTAGCTTACATAACTATGTTCATACTTTTATCCTTACATTTCCAGCATTGTTTGCTATCAATTCAATTTGTTTAACATCTTCTATACATTAACTATTCATGACCATCATCAATTCATTAATTTCCATAGCTCAATTTTAGGTTCTAATCATTCAATTCCCACTTCAATATCACAATTCAATTTTCCAGCAACCTAGATTTGTTGCACTATCACAAAACACATGATTTCAGCTTTGTACCTAATGTTCATTCTTCAATTTTGTATAGTTCAACAACCATTCTATCATCTAACAGTACATTTAACGTCTAATTTCATCTATAATCTACAAAACAGTCCAATTCAACAATATAGTTGCCTATTCAATTAAACACAAGAAGAATCATACTTACTTTACTTCTTGCTTAATTTCAATGAAAAATTCCTATACATGCAAGCTAAATTTCTTCTTCAATGGCTGAATTTTCCAAGTATTCTCTCTCAATTTCTTTCTCTCTAGTTTTCGACTAAGAAGAATAGTGGAGAAGATGACAACATTGTTATCCACATTAGTGGAATTAGGATTTTACTAAACTAACCCTCAATTAGTTACTAATCATGTAATTAGTCAAGGGAAAATAAGAGAACCATGAAGTTTATCATGCATTCCTCTTTTTTCTTGTTTAATTCAGTGTAGTCATTCTAATTTGGTCACTTATTTCATTCATTCTTTCAATTAGGCCCTTGACTATTCAATTTAGCTTAATTATAGATTCAATTAAGCTATCAACCTATTCAATTTGGTTCTAATACTTCTAGGCTAGAATTTAGGGTGTTACAATTCTCCCCCCTTAAAATAAATTCATCCTCGAATTTACCTGAATCAAATAGATGGGGATATTGCTTTTTCATGATTTCTTCAGATTCCCAAGTAGCTTCTTCTATCTTGTGGTTTCCCCACAAAACTCTGACAAGAGGAACAATCTTGTTCCTAAGCTTTCAGGGTTTAACTCAACTTCTTCCGGTTCAAGAATATGGGATGGATCTGATCTGTATCTTCTGAGCATAGATACATGAAATAAATTGTGGATTCTATCGAATTCTTTAGGGAGAGCTAATCGATAGGCCACCGGTCCAATTCTTTCAGTGATTTTGAATGGACCAATGAATCGGGGACTGAGTTTCCCTTTTCTTCCAAATCGAAAGACTTTCTTCCAAGGTGAGACCTTCAGGAAGACTTTGTCTCCAATATCATACTGGATGTCTCTTCTTCTCAAGTCAGCATATGCTTTCTGTCTATCAAAAGCTACCTTCAATCGATCATGGATGATCTTTACTTGTTCTTCCGTTTCTCGAAGCAATTGAGGCCCTAGCACTTTATTTTTCCCCAATTCAGACCAGCATAAGGGAGTTCTACACTTCCTCCTGTATAGAGCTTCGAATGGTGCCATCTGAATAGATTCTTGGTAGCTGTTGTTGTAAGCAAACTCTACAAGGGGTAGAGATTTCTCCCAGTTCTTCCCGAACTCTATAACACAAGCACGAAGCATGTCTTCTAGTACTTGAATAGTGCTTTCAGATTGTCCATCAGACTGGGGATGGAAAGCTGTACTTAGATTTACTTTGGTTCCAAGAGCTTTCTGTAGAGACTTCCAAAATCGAGAAGCAAATCTAGGATCACGTTCAGAGATTATTGCTGTAGGTACACCATGTAGTCGAATCACTTCAAGGATCTATAGCTCGGCTAAGGTTTCCAAGCTCATGTTCATTCGAATAGGGATGAAGTGAGTAGACTTTGTGAATCTATCAATAATCACCCATACATCATCATTCTTTCTTGGAGTAGAAGGAAGACCAGTAACAAAATCCATTATAATTTGATCCCATTTCCACTAAGGGAATTCGATTGGCTGAAGTAATCCAGTAAGGACTCGATGTTCGGCTTTAACTCTTTGGCAAGTCAGACACTTCGATACGAAGTCTATGATAGCCGATTTCATACCCGGCCACCAGTATAATGGCTTTAAATCCTTGTACATCTTAACAGATCCTGGGTGAATCGAGAATGAGCTTTGGTGAGCATCTTATAACATTTCTTGTCTTAGTTCCTCACTGTTAGGAACACACACTCTATCCTTGAAATAGAGGAGTCCATTTGACTTAAGGGAGAAGTCAGAATTAGGCTCAGAAGCAAGCTTGGATATGATCTTCTGAAGATCTAGATCAATTTGTTGGAGTTCTTTAATTATTGAGATTAAACTGGATTGAACTTGAAGTTCAGACAAGAATTTTCGTCCTTTGGATAAACGGAAATGAGAATTGATAGCCGAAGTAGCTACAAGAATACATAGGATCATTAAGGAAAATTTTGAGTGGTTACTTGCAAAACAAGTAAGTGTTTGAATAGTTACTTTTGATTCAAGTAAGTTCGAATTTGATTGAAATATACTAGAATTTATATTTAGGAGTTTACCCGAATATGGTTTGTGACTAAGGGCATCAGCAACTACGTTTGCTTTCCCCGAATGGTAGTCGATAACCAAATCGTAGTCTTTAAGCAATTCAAGCCATCTTCTTTGTCTCATATTCAAATCTTTCTGAGTCAGGAGGTATTTGAGACTCTTGTGATCTGTGAACATATTACATTTCTCCCCGTACAAGTAATGTCTCCAAATTTTGAGAGCAAACACAATAGCTGCCAATTCTAGATCTTGTGTTGGATAGTTTGACTCGTGTGGTTTCAGTTGCCTTGAAGCATAAGCTACCACATTTCCATCTTGCATTAGGACACAATCGAGTCCTAAATGAGATGCATCACTATAGACAATGAATTATTTACCTGATTCTGGTTGGATAAGAACTGGTGCATGAGTCAGGGCTTGTTTAAGTTGATCGAAGATTCGTTGTTGGCTTTACGACCAAACAAAAGGTGTATTATTTCGGGTTAATTTTGTCAAAATTGCAGCAATTGAGGTAAAACCTTTGACAAATCGCTGATAATACCCAGCTAAACTGACAAAGCTTCTGATTTCACTAATATTCCTCGGAGGTCTCCAATCCAGGATGGACTAAATTTTCTTTGGGTCTACTTTAATCCCTTATGCCGAGATGACATGACCAAGGAACGAGACTTTCGATAGCCAAAATTCACACTTAGAGAACTTTGTGAACAATTGACGTTCTCGAAGAGTTTGCAATACAATTTTGAGATGTTCGGAGTGTTCTTCCTTGTTCGGAGCATTCGTTAGTCCGAATGGCATTACGAGAAATTCATAGTGGCCATATCGAATACGAAAGGCTGTCTTGGGCACTTCTTCTTCTTTTACCCTCATTTGATAGTATCCCGATCGAAGATCGATCTTTAAGAATACCGAAGCATCCTTAAGTTGATCGAAGAGATCTTCTGTTCTAGGAAGAGGATACCGATTCTTGATTGTAAACTTGTTCAATTTTCTATAATCAATACAGAGTCTCATATTCCCTTCCTTCTTCTTCACGAGCAAGACTGGAGCACCCCAAGAAGATGAACTAGGCTGTATGAAACCTTTATCTTGTAACTCTTGAAGTTGCTTCTTTAATTCTTTCAACCCAACAGGTGCCATTCGATAGGGTGTGATGGATACCAGAGTTGTTCCAGGCTGAACTTCAATCCCAAACTCTACTTCTCTGGTCGGAGGGACACCAGGGAGTTCCTTAGGAAAAACATCAGTGAATTCAGACACAATTGGCATACTAGGTAAACAAAATTCAATCTCATCTTGAATGATCATTTTAGCAAATATTGAGGTTGGTTTCTTGTCTATTAAGAGAATGGATTCTTTCCCTAAACCTCGGAGATACAATCTCCGATTTTGGCAATCTACCCAGGCCTCGTGTTTACTTAACCAATCTAGCCCTAATATCAAGTCAAATTCACAATATGGTAAGACATAAAGATCAATAGGAAAAGGTATGTTTTGAATGGTCAAGGAAGCTTGCTTGTGGATGGATTCGAAACTACAAGACTAGATTCAATAATTTCGAGTTTCAATTTTAACTTGTTAATCAAGGCATAACAAACAAATGAATGGGTAGACCCCAAATCAATTAAAGCATATGCAGGACTGGAATTTAACTTAACGGTAACTGCAATAACATCGAGAGCTTCTTCCTCATCTTTTCCACGAACGTGGTACATATGAGCAGGGGCTCGGGATTCCTGATGAATAGGGGCATTCGAATAGTTCCCCATGCTTCTCCCCTGATTCCCAGACTGGGCTGGTTTAGGACCCTTGTTTCGATTGGAAAGAGCTGAGCTTGCATTTCTAGGAGTTCGACTTGGAACCTTATTGGGATTCCGGGGTCAATCCCGGATATAGTGATCTAAGGCTCCACATAAGAAGCACAAGTTTTGTTGAGTTCTACATTGCCCGGTGTGGTGCTTCTGACAGAACTTGCAAGTAGAATACTGAACAGCTTTACCAGAATTCCCCGTACTATCAACTGAGATCATCGGGGCTGAGGATTTGATTATCGATTGAGGTTTTGGTATATAATTTCTCTTCTGGACATGAGTATAATTTGAAGAGTGATCTTTAGAATGCTTAGCTTTCTTTGACTGGCAGTGTAGCTTGTCATCATTTTTGGATCGTTTATCTTTCTAGAAGTTCCCACTTCTACGCTTCTCTGAGGCCTTCATCTTCACCTTTGTAGCAATGACTCGGTTTACCAAGTTTTGGAAGTCGATAATACCGAGAGTAGTGAATATAGGGCATAATTCATCATTTAACCTGTCAATGAACATTTGACTCTTGTCGGCCTCGGTTTTGATTTATTCTGACCCATATTTACAATACTTGAAGAAGTCGCTTACATACTGTTCAATAGGTCAGCCCCCTTGCTTGAGGTACAAGAAACATTTCTGGCACTCGGCCAAATACTGTTCACTGATCTTCCTGAATTCATCGAGGAAGAATTTCCACGTCACGACTTCTGTAGTGGCAATCAACGTAGTAGTTTCCCACCAGCTTAAGGCTTCATCAGCTAACAAAGCTATAGCACATTTGAGTTTGTGCTCATTGGGACAAGGTAGTTGCTTGGTAAGGGTTCGAGTAGTGGCTTCAAGCCAGAACTCAGCTACTTCTGGGTTTGCGTCATCGGTACCAGTGAAGGTATAAGCCTGATGTTGAGCCAGTTTATTAATCAGAGCTCGGTTTGGCACAATAATTGTAGGAGCAATTGGATGATCTTGCTTTAAGGCAGACACTAGATGATTAAGCATCTCCTTCATACTTAGAAGGCATTCGGGCTGCACAGGATTGATAGCAGGAGCTTTCTGTTGAGCAACAACTTGAGCTTGATGTTGAAGAGGAATCTGTTCCATCCTCACACTGTCTCCTTCATTTGAGAAGCCTTCAGGACTTTCATTATCCCAACCGAGTCTTGTTTTAGACATTCTATGTTCAAATAAATAGTTAAGGGTTCAGTTTAATAAGCAAGACACAAGCTATTCAATTCAACTCTCCTAGGTGGCGCAAGTATCTTATATGATGCATGATAGCCCGGTTTAGTCCAAGAATCGACTAAACCTAAAGCTCTGATTACCAATTTATATGTAACACCCCTTACCCAGGTTAGTAGTAATTCGGTTCGGGAGCGTTACTTAGCAAGCAAGAAAAGACAAGACAAGTCATGGCATTCGATCTATACTAGATCATAGATAAGGCAAGGACAATACAAGTATTACACATTTAAAATTGAATAAAAAATCAATCAATACATTCGGCAATCAACCAAAAAGAAACAATTTTTCATACTTGATTTCTTAGCTAACAAGAAACACACACTTGACTTCTAAATCATCCTAACATTCGAACTAAGCAAGCAAAAAGAGAGCAAGCATTCAAACGAGGCATAAGCAACCATTCATGCATTTCTTTTCATGCAAGTAATCTCAAATGTATCTACCATTTCATCTTAAGCATTTGGCTATACTTACATTACCATTAGATTGATTTCTTTTTTGCTTACAGTTCAAGTTGCTACATACATGGTTCTTATATCAACATTCAACCTTAGAAAGCCTATCCTATTCGACTATCCTGAAGTTCAAATATGCTTTCTTCATTTCATTGTTCATTGATGTATACATGTGTCATCTCTTACCTAAATTACTATCACAATTGATTGATCATTCAAATTTTCACGTTCAAGCTTGCATTCAAACCAAATTCTAATCCTAACCATTCGGCCATTTACCTAAATTTATAACATGGCATGTAACTAGTTTCATTCATGCTTAATTCAAACCCATACAATCGGCAATCACATCTACATGCATGCATATCACACAACAAGCATTGTTATATTCAAGTGACCCTATATATCATGGCCATTCGATTAGGGTACAAGTAAGCATCTTGACTCAACATCCTACTTTCTAATTAAGCAAACCACATACATGATAGTAGCATTTGAAAGCCATCAAGATAGCTAGATTTAACATTAAGCCATTCCATCAACATATGCGCAACATCATTCAACCATAAAAGTTAATTAAGTTCATTACAAACCATAATCTATATACAAATCATAGATAGGCTATCAAGCATTATAAACAATCCTTCAAAATGCATGTTCAAGCTACTTAGATACAAACTAGTGCCACCATTCTAGGAGAATGCAAAAAAAGTATGGAATCATACTTTAACAATGCTTGTGTAGGATGCTTCTTGCTCAAGGAATCAAGCTTCAATATCAAGCAATGTTGAATCCTTTAACCTGTAGGTTGGGAAGAATGAAAGAAGAGTGATAAGTACAAAATTGTACTTAGTGAGGTAGTAACTAGTCTATCCATTTTGTTATTTCATGTTTCATGTCTTTTAGATCAAATGTAGACCTAGCTAAGGCTTCCAAGCATTAAAGTAGACTTAGCTAGTCTTTCAAGTATCAAGAGTGACCTTATCTGGTCTTTCAAGCATCAAGAATATCCTATCTAGGATAAGATGCAATTCGGCCAACAAGATTCGGCAACAAGAAATCATAAATCATTAATCAAGCAACAAGCTTGCAAAACAAGTAACCAAGGAGTCATGCTTCCAAATCAAGCAACATACATTTCATGGCAATACAAGACAAGTATCATGTATAATTGAGTCTTATTTCATTTGTTATTTCATTAAACAACCCCCTTGATACTTAGTTTGTATAGGTAATCGAGTCTACAACCAACTGTCGCCACAATATGCACCGTAGTGGTGGTCAACCCTCCTACTGTCGCCAAAGACCATATACGTACCCTTCATCTGTCGCCAAATAGGGGGCTTAGCCTTGTACCGTAGTCCACCCGTACACAATGAGCTCTAGACTCTAAGGCATGCCTTTCTACCTAATCCAACTAGCTACCAAGGTTGTTCGAATTACCATTTATTCATGCTATCAAGTTCAAGATCATGTTCATGTCAAGTAAGATCATTTCATGTTAAGCCCTTAGGCTATTGAGCCTTAGCTCACAAGTCAAGTGGTTTCAAGATTCATTTCAAAATGATGAGATAACATCATATCTCAAACAAGTCATTAGCATTCAATCATGTTGTATCATAGCACATACAAGCATTCAAGCTATCATCAATCATGCATAAGCATTTCGAATAGACATGTGTTCAATACTAGAATCATGTTTCATGTGTTTCTTTAATCATCCTTCCCTTATTAAGTCAAGTTCATGCTTATATTCATTATCATAATAAGAATGTAACAAAATACATTGGCTAGGACCTAGTCCTAACCCTAGAGGTAACTACACTCACAATACAATCCAAGCAAGCTAGCAATTTTCTTGTATGGCTATCCCCTTGTTCTTAGCCCTTGAATGATTTCCTTTTTATTCCTCAATTTGCTGCCCTTGGTCTAGCAAGCATAACACATGCACATTTCATCAAAACAAGCATAATATATCATACAATCATAGTAGCAATGTTATCACAATGTACCTAACATTTAGCTATTGTTTTTATACTTCCTTTTAATAATTTCTTACCGATTTATCTCCACATTGTTATTACTTCATTTTAAAGAATAACTGGACAGACTACAATGTCCCAAAAACTGTTTTGGAAACAGTTTACAACTAGGTGCAAAAACAGTCCCAAACTGCTCGGGACACTGCTGCCTGGTAGTTTGCACACTGTCCCTTTAAATGGCCATATCTTTTAATCCGTACGTCATAATTTCGATTTCTATACACCGTTTGAAAAATAAAAAAATTTCCTATAATACCATGTAAGACTTGCATTTTAGTTCTTAGCAAATTAATACAGTTTATTGTTCAAAGACAGAGAATTTACACTGCCTGGACAGTTTGCACTGTCCAACAATTCCTATTTACAGTTTCCAGCATAGAGCCCAGTTTTCAGTTCTGTTTTCACCTAATGAAAATAGACATTCTAAGGATCATGTCATTAAAATATCAGCCCTGAATTCAATCTACACAATTTTTGGTGAATTTTCAAAGTGCTTTCCAGAACAGAGCAATTTTGGGCATATTGCATCTAATTACATTTGAATGCTTTTAATCCATTTTATCCAATGTCTTGGCCCTATAATTCATTTCATATGAAATTCTAAACATGTTAATTTCATGTTAATCCAATTTTCAAAGCTTCCAAAACAGGGCAAGTTGGTTACAATGCCTAATCTTTCATGTTTACTCAATTTCAATTCCACAAGACAGTTTCTAGCTTACATAACTATGTTCATACTTTTATCCTTACATTTCCAGCATTGTTTGCTATCAATTCAATTTGTTTAACATCTTCTATGCATTACCCATTCATGATCATCATCAATTCATTAATTTCCATAGCTCAATTTTAGGTTCTAATCATTCAATTCCCACTTCAATATCACAATTCAATTTTCCAGCAACCTAGATTTGTTACACTATCAAAAACACATGATTTCATCTTTGTACCTAATGTTCATTCTTCAATTTTGTATAGTTCAACAACCATTCTATCATCTAACAACACTTTCAAAGTCTAATTTCATCTATAATCAACAAAACAGTCCAATTTCAACAATATACTTGCCTATTCAATTAAACACAAGAAGAATCATACTTACTTTACTTCTTGCTTAATTTCAATGAAAAATTCCTATACATGCAAGCTAAATTTATTCTTCAATGGCTGAATTTTCCAAGCATTCTCTCTCAATTTCTTTCTCTCTAGTTTTCGACTAAGAAGAATAGTGGAGAAGATGACAACATTGTTATCCACATTAGTGGAATTAGGATTTTACTAAACTAACCCTCAATTAGTTACTAATCATGTAATTAGTCAAAGGCAAATAAGAGAACCATGAATTTTATCACACATTCCTCTTCTTTCTTGTTTAATTCAATTTAGTCATTCTAATTTGGTCACTTATTTCATTCATTGTTTCAATTAGGCCCTTGACTATTCAATTTAGCTTAATTCTAGATTTAATTAAGCTATCAACTTATTCAATTTGGTTCTAATACTTCTAGGCTAGAATTTAGGGTGTTACACTTGCAACTTTAAATCACGATTAGATTACACGAGCTTTATATGACCTGCAATGCATGATAATGAATGCATTAGGCTTATATAGCCTAAGTGAGGTAGTGACGACATAGTAACAAACAATAATGATCAAGGGTATTAAAGAAATAAAAACTGAGTAGTTCAAGCATATAGTCATACAAGAGTTTTCTTATAAATTAAGTTAGCTTAACATGACTTATTATTTCAAAGCTTATTAGAGATTTTGACCTTTCATGCTACATTCATAATTCCTTTTCGGAAATTAAGCTTATACCATTCATGTGCTCACCAAGAGCTTACCAAGTCTTATGCTCACCGAGAGCTTTACAAAACTTATGCTCACCGAGAGCTTACTAAGTCTTATGCTCACCAAGAGCTTTATTATGATCCATAACCCATTCAAGATTCTCTTTTGAATTTGTTATTCAATTTCTTATAGTATGCCTGTCTTTTAAAATGTTTGCCTTGGATCACACTTGGTAATGAATTACATTGGCCCGTGTTTGACCGTATTGGTCCAAGCGATACATAGCCTAGACCACATAGCAATGGCTTGTATCAGAAACATAACATTCCTAACTTCTCAACTATCCAACCAACTGTCGCCAATCTCCGTACATCTCCAATGTTACCTCCTACTGTCGCCAATATACTTATCACATATAAATAGGGCATCCCCCTAGCCGTAGCTCGTGGACTGTAGTACCAAAGTATACCATGCATCATACCAATGTGTCCAAGGGCTTCCATTGTAAGCAACTTACGTATTTTATCTGATATTTGATATTTGAGGAAGTATCTTATTTCACAAGTAACAAGCTTAAGGTTGATCAATTCTTAAATCTTTATAACAACTTTAGTTAGTAGTTAGCCTTAAAGCTTCCACAATGTATACATGTTCAAATACCACAATAATATATCAAGCAAGGCATAACATACTCACGTGATGCATACATAATATAAATGTTTATTTGAATGCCATGCTTATGAATGCTTACTCATGTTATGCTCTAAGCGAGCTTTATGCTTATGCTTAACATTAGGTCATAACGAATCGTAAAACCAGATTTGAGATGACACTGTGTCACCCGAGACAATAACAACTACGCTCACCTCTTATCCCGAAGTTACGGGATACCTGAGTCCACAAATTCCTTAGCTTCCATTAACTCTTATCTTCTAGTCAACCAACCATGATATATACCTCAAGCAAAATAGAAAATCATTGAAACTATCCAAATTTAATCACCTTACAAAACAGCCCCTAAACTTGTATATATATATCCACATACAAACACAAAGAAATCCCAATTTCTTTGTATACAAATGTGTATATTAAAACAGACCACTACATTATCATTAATCAATGATTTCTACTTCAAGCTCAAGCATTCAACCTAATACAACATACATTCTTAAATTTATTTTTTTTAACAATCACAAAACTGCACTTATACACCAAACTACACATTCAAAACTATGCATATTGCACTTTAAATTCTGTATACATTTTGAACATGTAAATCTGTTTTTATCACCTAAAACTGTATTTCCCTTTAACTATTAAAATTACCTTTCTATCATTTGAATTTTTCATCAAGGCAAAACCATCTAACAAACATTATTTTAAATGCCAAAACAGTTTAGTTTCATCACAATACAGTCATTATTTATACATATATAAATATGTGCTCCTAAACAGTTTACTATACCTTTAAGTATACTCAAATAGTCCCAAAATTTCATTACATAGTGCAGTCCAGTTTTAAAAGCAAAACTGCCCAGTTTTTAAGTTTGCAAAACAATCTAGTAACTTGGTAAAACAGCCCCATTAATCAGGTTTTTAGTAAAACCATCCAAACACATCCTTGTTTCATCTAATACCAACAGATTCAATTATTAACAACCACTGTAACTCAAAAATCAAATTTGTTTCAACATTTAACACATAATAATTCAGTGTTTAAGCCTATCCAAATTTATCCAAAACAGGGCATATATTTAAAGCATTAGATTGCATCGATTTTGCATTAAACTAGTTATCAAGATCCATTTCTGATTTAAGCATGCTTCAAGAACTCACTCAAAGTGGAAATTCAATTGCTCGACTAATTCTATTAACTTAGAACTCATATATAATCAAGGCAACATTCTAACAATGCCACAAGATCCTACATGCATGCCAGTTCCTATTTTATCCATAACACATGATTTCCAACATTGCATTTTTGCTCATTTGACTCGTCTAAACCTTCAAGACAGCATTCATTAATTCAAATTAAAACATTGCCAGTATTCCAATAGCCTTTAAACTACTTAATAACTTTGTTCATAATTTTTAAACCAATCGGCAGTCCACACAATATCTCAAAATATGTTCTCAACTATAATTCTATGAAAGGTTGTATGACTAACATAAAAGCTCAAATGATGCAATCAATTTCCATAACTTAACATCACCACACAAAGTTCTATTTCTTTACAATCTAACAATCTTGAACATAATCAATTACCAATATTAACTTCCTTGCAAGATTGAATCAAGTTCTAAGAGAGTTTAAGAAATGATTTTTACCTTTAATAACCAACCATTCAAAGGATTTAGCTAAAATTCCAAAACTATGACTTCCAACATGGATGTTCCACCTTCACTCTCCAATTCTCCTCACTAAAAGCCGTCCATGAAGAAGATGATGGAAAAGAGCCCCCTCTTCTCTTTATTATCCCGAGACCCCTAATACACATGTTCAACCTCTCGGTTGACATGTGGATGGTCCCCAAACAAATGTTTTTGTTACATGCAAATACACCATATCCTTTGGTGTTCATTTTAACCCTTTGCATATTAAACTTCTTTTCTTTAAATTTCTCTTTCTAGTCCTAAACTTTTAATTAATCTAATAAATGACAATTCCATAACAACTTAGCTAGTAGTCAATTGTAACAAACTCCTAAGACCTTTTTAGGGATATTACATCCACATTCCAGGAACTTCGACTAATGCCTTGGTGGAGTCCGAGGCAGGTCAAGGTGATGAACGAGATTTTGAGGTGTCTGACCTTGATGAGATGGCAAGCAAGATTTGCTCAGACAAGAAATTAGAAGACCGTTGTGAAAAACTTGAAGGAGTTGGTAAGGCCCTACAAGGAGTTAGTATTCATCGAGGCCTAGATGTTAGAGATCTCAGCCTGGTGACAGACTTGGTCATTCCCCCAAAATTTAAAACGTCACACTTTGAGAAATATGATGGAACTACATGCCCTTTATCATATCTGATAATGTACTGTAGAAAAATGTCATATTATCTCGATAACAAAATTTGCTCATACATTGCTTCCAGGACAGCCTGTCTAGATCAGCTGCTCGATGGTATACACAATTAAATCGAGCCAGCATAAAAAAATGGTTGGATCTATCGAAAGCTTTCCTTGAGCAATATAAACATGTGACAGACATGGTTTTGAATAGGATGGTACTACAGGGGATGGAACAAAGAACCAACGAGAGCTTCCGCTAATATGCCCAAAGGTGGCGAGACGTGGCAGCCCAGGTCCAGCCTCTGTTACTAGAGAATGAGATCACGCCCATGTTCGTAGAAGCATTGAAAGGGTACTTCTATGATCGTATGATAAATCACGCGACTAAGAGCTTCACAAACATGCTGATGAATGACGAACTAATCTTGGAAGCATTAAAGAGCGGAAAGCTTGATGGATGGGATTCAAAGAAACCTTGCAGAAAAGGGGAAATGAGGTGAACATGACTTCAGCTTATAATCAGAATTTCTTAAAAGGGGTGGTGATTAACAAACCAAACGTGGCTAATACGAGTTTAGCAGCTCAAAACCCACTGATGTTTGAAATAAGAAATCAATTAAACAAGCCGATCTTTACCCCTATACCAGTAACTTATGTAGAATTATTTTCGTAATTGGTTGAGTCCCAGTTGGTGGTGCCACAACACCTCACCCCCGATGTTACCGACATACCTCTGTTGGTATGACCCAAGTGCCAAGTGTGAGTACCATGCTGGAATAATAGGATATACGATCAAAATTGTATAGCCTTCAAAAAGGTAGTGGATAATCCGCAGAAGACAAGAATGTTGTTATTTGAAGCTATAGAGGAAAAAGGAAAACCCCTTCCAAACCATCAGGGTGTTTGTGTGAATGCTATATTGAAGGAAGAAGGCAAGCAGGTAAAGACACAGATAGCTGATGTTAAAACACCACTACAGTGGGTGTGGTCGATGATGATGGATGCTGGAGTACTGATCAAGAATGCTAAAGTTCAAACCTCAAGAAACAGGCCCTATTGTGAGTATCATGGGGTAGAAGGTCATGAGATTCAATGGTGTATAGAGTTTAGACAATTGGTTTAGACCAAGATGGACAATGGTGAAGTAGAGTTCTTTGAAAAGAAAGGCATGAACAACATACCTGAAATATGCGCATCAGATGAATCTCCGATGAGGAATCTTGTTAAGATTAAGCCCTTGGTCATTAGAACCAAGGTAAAAGCTGATAAAGTAGCAAATAAGATGACTCTGTGATTGGTGATAAGAGTACCAACACCCTTTCCCTACGATGATAGCAAAAGAATACCTTAGAATTACGCATGTACCACAGTGACACCGAAAGACCCAAGGCATGCTGAGGTAGAGGCCAAGGAATGAATGATTAATGAAGTTGGCCACTTTATGAGAAGTGGGAGATGTTGTGTACCACCTACTGGAGAGGATCAAGACGCAGTTCAAAGAAAGAACGCTCTAGAAAAAGAGCCAAGGAAGAATTTCTATGAAGAATGCCTGGCAAAATTACTCGAGCCTGTGAAAGAATCTGAGGCTCAGGAATTTTTAAAGATCCTCAAGCACAGTGAATACAGTGTGGTGGAACAACTGCATAAGCTCCTTGCGCACATATCTATGTTATCGCTATTGCTGAGTTTAGAGGGGCACTGTGATGCATTACTCAAGGTTCTCAACCAAACCTTTATGCCAAAGGAAATAACCACTGACAATTTGGATAGGTTGGTCGAAAACATTGTTGTTGATAACTTCATTTCTTTTAATGATGAAGAGATTTCAAAGGGAGGAATGGGCACATATAAATCTCTCCATATCACCACTCGTTGCAAAAGACATGTGCTCCTAGAAGCCCTTAGAGACAATAGTTCAGCCTTAAATGTTTTGCCTATGACCACGTTGAAGAAGTTGCCAATAGACGATTCCTACATAAAGGCTTACCAGAATACAGTTCGAGCTTTTGACGGAACACAAAGAGAGGTGCTAGGAAAGATAGAGGTTCCCCTACAAATTGGACCCTCTATCTTCGAGGTCAATTTCGTGGTAATGGATATTCGACCTACCTATAGTTACCTTATGGGGCGTCCGTGGATTCATACCGCCGGTGCAGTTCCATCTATGCTGCACCAAAAGTTAAAATACATGGTCGATGGACAGTTAATAACTATTGGTACAGAGGAGAATATTATCACCTCAATGACACCTAATGCTCCTTATATTGAGATCGATGCATGGGCATTGGAATGCTCTTTCAAGTCATTGGAGTTAGTAAGCGCGACCTTTATTGCTGAAGGGAATGAGATTCGAAGGCTAGGTTTGTCCAAATTCGCGAAGATGCAAGTGAGAGAAACTTTGGGTAAGGGTGCTGAAGCAGGAAAAGGATTTGGGAAGCATCACCAAGGTAGGTTGTACCCTGTAACCATTTCCGAAAAGAATGACATATTCGGGTTAGGATTTAAGCCCAACGTGGCCTAGAGAAGAGCTGCCATAATGAAGAACCAAGAAAGAAGGAAAAGCAGACTCAAATGGGAGGATTTTGCATGGGATCTGATGACATTTCCACCCCTTAATTTCACCTTTACCTCAGGAGGATTTGTGAACCTCGGCTTGACCCAGGACGAGAAGGAAGATGATGAAATTGCAGAGATGTTTAGCAAGTTGAGCATCAATGCGGTACTAGATGTAACACCCCTCACCCGGGTTAAGAGTAACCCGGCCAAGGAGTGTTAAAACAAGCAACATAGCAAGCACACAAGTATTCAAGCTATTTAAAACTTTTGAACTCATCCCTATTAGATGAGTTACTTACCTAACAAGAAACCCAAACAAGCAACAATAACATGTTTTTCAAACCTTATAACTTACCAAATATAAACATAGGCCTCCAAGTGTCAATCAAGGAGATATAAACATAGTCAATTATACATGTAGGCAATCGAATACACTCAAGGCAAGATTCAATTTCATTTCAAGCTTAGTCATGTATGTTCAGCTTTGATCCATTTCAAGACAATGTCAAACATGGTTTCAATGTCATATTCATGTCAAGTTAACTAAGCATGATCTTCTAACATTTTACATTCAAGACAAGGATACATATAATGTTGGTTACTCGACATGGTCACAATTGTATTTATTTGAATCATATCACCATCAACATGCCTTCAAGTAAGCTTAACATCATCTAGAAATCATGGCTAATTTATCATGACCTTAATTACTTGAACTAGAAGCAACCTAATTGACCAAATGATCAATACGAATAGAGCATTCAGGAGTTAAGCACATAGTGTCCCATTGTTAAGCGTATTCGAACATAACTAGATCATGTAACCAAGTACCATTTTCCATATTCAACAAGTCATGCGTAATTCATTCATATAGCATCTGGATATCATGGGCATCAAGCATTGCCAACCAATTCTTTACAAGCTTCTAAAGGTCAAGGCCATATATATACAAACTTCAAAATGAACAAGATGCATGGTCTAGCTTAATTATGTACATATCTAGGTGCCACCAACTAGGAGAGTTACAAAAATAAATTCGAAGTCATACTTTTAGTTCTTCTTGTGTCTTGCTTCGAACTCAAGGAAGATAGCTTTAAGATCTCTTTAAACCGGTGGTTTGGGAAGAACGGAAACAAGAGTCATAAGTACATAATGTACTTAGTGAGGTAGCACTATTTACTAGCCAATTATCAAGTTTAGATAGTCTTTAATCAAGTTCAACCTAACTAAGGTTTGAGCATGTGAGGTCAAGTCTTGTAACACCCCAAATCCTAGCTTAGAAGTATTGGAATTAAATTGCATAAGTTGATAGCTTAATTGAATTTAGAATTAAGCTAAATTGAATAATCAAGGGCCTAATTGAAAGAATGAATGAATTAAGTGATCAATTTAAAAGTGACTACATTGAATTAAAGGATAAATATGGGGAATGCATGCTAAATTTATCATTTCCCCTAATGCCCTTGATTAAGTTAATATTAAGGATTAAGTAAGGGGCAATTTAGACAATACACAATTCCAATAACATGGATTTGTTGTTGTCATCTTCTCCACTATCCTCCATCTAGCCGAAAATAGAAGAGAAATTTTGAGAGAGAAACCTTGAGAGAATTCAGCCATTGAAGAGGAAAATTAAGCTTGCATGTGAAGTGATTTTCCATTGAAATTAAGCTAGAAGCAAAGTAAGTATAATTCTTCTTGTGTTCAATTGATTAGGCAAATATATTGTTGAATTGGACTGATGTTGATGACGTTAGATGGAATTATATATGGAGTATATGATTAGATGATTATATGGTTGTAGAATCATGCAAATTGAAGAATGAAAACTAGGTATAATGCTGGAAATTATGTGTTTATGCTAGTGTAATAAACTAGGTTGCAGGAAAATTGATTTGTAATGTTGAAGTGGAAATTGAATGATTAGAACTTAAAATTGAGCTATAGAATTAATGAATTGATTATGATCATGAATAGGTAATGTTTAGAAGGTGTCAAACAAATTGAATTGTTAGCAAACAATGTTGGAAATGGAAGATAAAAGCATAAACAAAGTTATGTAACATAGAAACTATTTTGTGGAATTGAAATTGAGTAAACATGCAAGATTAGGCATTATAACCAACTTGCTCTGTTTTGAAAGCCTTGTATATTGGATTAAAATTGACTTAACATGTTTAGGATATCATATGAAATGAATTATAGGGCCAAGACATTGGTTAAAATTGATTAAAGGCATTAAAATGTAATTAGATGCAATCTGCCCAGAATTGCTCTGTTCTGGGCAGTTACTTTGAAAATTCACCAAAAATTGTATAGATTGAATTCAGGGAGGAAATTTTAATGAAATGATTCTTAGAATGTCAATTTCCATTAGGTAAAAACAGAACTGAAAACTGGGTCCTATGCTGGAAACTGTAAATAGGAATTGCTGGACAGTGCAAACTGTCCATGCAGTGTAAATGCCCTGTCTTTGAACAATAAACTGTATTAATTGCATAGTAAATAAAATGCAAGTATTCCATGGTATTGTAGGAAATTTTGTTATCTTTCCAACGGTGTATAGAAATCGAAATTCCGACATATGGCCATTTAAAGGGACAGTGTGCAAACTGCCAGGCAGCAGTGTCCTGAGCAGTTTGGGACTATTTTTGCACCTAAATGCAAACTGTTTCTAAAACAGTTTTGGGACATTGTAATCTGTCCAATTATGTATTAAAATGAAGTAATAACAATGTGGAGATAAATTGGTAAGAAATGCTTTAAAGGAAGCATAAAAACAGTAGCTAAATGTTAGGTAAAATGTGATAACATTGCTACTATGATTGTATGATGCTATGTGCTTGTTTTGATGATATGTGTATGTGTTATGCTTGCTAGACCAATGACAACAAGTTGGGGAAGAAGAGGATAGGAATGGACATCCCAAAGCTAGAGGCAAAGGGATTTGGATTCAAGACATTTGAATTGCTAGGAGTATTGTGAGTGTAACTATCCTTAGGGTTGGGACTTAGGTCCTAACCAACCTTGTTAATGTCTAAATGCAATGTCAATTCCATGTAACATGACTTAAAGTATATTTGGCTAATTAAGGGAAGAAAGAAATGTATGAAAACTTGATTGATGTCGTGATCTTTGTGTTTACTTGGGTGTTAAGCAAATGTTATCAAATGCTTGTCATGTTGCATTGCTTATGCCTAAGGTATGAAATGGCATGCTTGCTTGGAGAATAAGGTACGCACATTGCATACATATGCTTGTGTTTGTGAATGTTATACATGGCTAATTGAAATGAATTGAATAAGGATACTACTTTGTATTCATACTATTCGAATGGCATGGATAGTTTTGTATTGGGAGTTAAGACTCCATAAGCCTAAGGGCTTGGCCTTTGAATGGCATATTGTTGAATTGAATAAAGAATTGTACAAAGCTTAAATGAAATGGATAATCAACAACCTTGGTAGCTAGTTTGATAGATAGGAGGGCATGCCTTAGAATCTTGAGCTCATATTGTCACTACGGTGCATATTGGCACTTCGGTGCATATTGGCACTTTGGTGCATATTGTTAAGATTTGATTATCTAGTAAGCTACTTACCAAGGATGTTGAAAGATGACTTAATAATTCAAATGATCATTGCTTGTATTGTAAGAAACTTGTATGAACTTCCTTGATTTGAAAGTAGACACATGAATGGATGTATAACTAGTTACTTATCAAGAAAGAAACGTATAGATGATGGCTTTGTGTATGAGTGCCTAATTGGTGATTAGAGTTTTTGATTGCTTGTCACCTAAGCAAGATGATCGAATGGTACATGTGTATTATGATGTATGTTGCTTGTTTTCTAAGCAATGTGTTTGAATGATATACTATGATTACATGATGGATGTTGCTATGATTGAATGGATGATATGTGAAACTTTCCTATGTTTTCCTCCTTGCAATTCGAATTGTACATGTTTTATGGTGATGATCTTGATTCCTTGGATTACATGTAAACTTGGACTTATATGCTTTGAAATTTGTTAGATTTAGTGTTACCTCACTAAGTACATAACTTGTACTTACCACTTGACTCTTCATTCTTCCCATAACAGATTAAAGATTACATCAAGAGGATATCTTGGGTTTGAAGCAACACTTGAGGCAAGCTTAAAAGTATAAATTCATACTCTTTGTATACTCCTAGTTTGGTGTCACTAGATTTTGTAATAGGTAGCCTTGATCATGCATATGAATATGTGTTTAAGACTAGTTTGTGTAATGTTTTGATGGGCCTATTATGTAACCTATTTTAATGATTTAATCTATGTATATGAACCATGAAAATATGTATATATAAAGTAGTTGTTGCGCATATTGTGATGGAAATTCAATTGATTGATGAATCTTTGTATGAATCGAATGTTAGACCAAAGTTGTATGATCATGCATTTGTTCTTATGGTCATTAGCATGATTCGGCTATGTGGAGTTTGAGTCTAAGGTATGTTAAGCATGCATCATCAATGTATTAGCCAAGTTGTTCGAATAGATGCATGAATGTGCAATAAGATGTAAGTTGTATGCTTTGTAATGATCATGTTAAATGATTGAATAAGTAGTTTCTTAAGATGCAAGTAAGCTAGTTAAGACATGCTTGTTGACCACCTAGTGTATTCGAATATGGCATTGAAATTATAGTAAGAATGAAAGTTGAAATATGTTGAATAGTAACTTAAAATGAAGTATGCCACACTTGTGTTTGTTGTTTGAATGATGTATGTAATTTGAATGGATTGATAACATGATAATAGTAACTTAGGTTATAAGTATGAAATAAAACAAAATGGTACCTAAATTAGTATGCTATGTATGTTGGTTTGTTTAATGTGAATTGTTGTATGTATTGATTGTATTGAAAGGTTTAGTTTAGGTTACTTGTGCCATAAGTTATGCATTTCGAGGTTACTTGTTCGACAAGTAACCTATCAATTGTTTTGCTTTCGTTCTGGTAACGCTCCGGAACCGGGTTACAGCTAACCCGGGGATGGGGTGTTACAAGTCTAGCATAAGGTTTCAAGTATTTCAAGCCAAGTAGGGAGTCAAGTAGTCATGTATAGCTATTACCATTTATATACATCATTACAAGCACAAGAACATATAACAAGGTCTCAATCTCAAGTAATATACACTATTCCATGCTTCAACACCATTCGCATAGCAATTTACAGGAAGGATGTTTCCGTTTCAAGTTTGATCAAGTATTAAACCAAGACAAGAGGCGTGTTCATGCATATCAATTCGAGTATGATCACTTTTCAAGTATCATGTAAGCAAGCAAATTCAAGGTATCAAGTCAAGTATCATTCAAGCTTTAGGCCATGTTATTCTTTCTTGCTTATTCATTTTAGATTAGGCCTTGGTACATAGTTATATCTAGGTAATCGAGTCACCAACCAAAGTGTCGCCAAAACAAGGAATTGGTCATATCCCTCCTACTATCGCCAGTGACCATAATACACATCCCTTGGCCTAGGGCCGTAGTCCACCCAATCACAATGAGCTCTAGGCTCTATGGCATGCCATTCTACCTAGGACTAACTAGCAACCAAGGCTTTGTTTGATTTACTTGTCAAATAATTAAGCTTCAATATTTCAAGTCAAGGTAAGTACACATAACAAGATCAAGGTAAGTTAGTAGCTTATTCAAAGCATCTCTTTCAAGTGTTTATCTATCAAGGTCAAGATAGCCCTTAGGCCATTTGAGCCTTAGCTCAATATATCATGCATTCATTGTATTTCGAGCAAGTTTGCATTTCATGTCATCATTAGCATCAAGCATGATCATGTCTAAGCATTCTTGATTCATTCGAATAGGTCAATACAAGAAACCATAGAAGATCAATCCATTGTTACATGATCCATTTGCATTACCAATTCATATATCAAGCATATCTTACTACCAAGTTTCCATTTAAGCCATTCTTCCCTTTATTCATTTCTAAGCATAGTTTAGATTCATTTCGTGGCATGAACATATCAATGGAATAGTATTCATGCATATTTGGTTAGGACCTAAGTCCTAACCCTATGTAAAAGCTACACTCACTAGTCCTCCAAGCTAGTTTTGATCCTTGATCCAAATCCCTTTTTGCTTGTTACTAGGTTGCCCAACTCTATCTTCTTCAAAAAGATCCACTCCTTGTTCTAACATACATCCAATATAATGGAATCAAAATCAACAACCAAACAATGCATTTCAAGAAATCCAGGTTCACAAGAAACTAGAGTCAAGCATTGTATTTCCAACAATCAAACAATTTAAGCATTTCTATTTAGCATTTTCATTCATGTTAACTTAGCCATTGTATAACATTGTAAAACAATTTTATCCTTTCAACCTATTAAAACAGTTTTGCCCTGGTCTTAAACTGCCCAAAACAATCCCATTTTAACTATATTTACAATGTTATACAAAATAGCCCCAACAGTCCAATTTTTTGCTAAAATAGTCCACTAAAACAATTTGCAATTACACCATTCTATTTGTTCTACAAACAGCCCAAATTGTGATTATCTCATACAATTCATATTAACAAGCTTTTAATCTAACTTCCCTGTTTTTAAGTCACTGTTTCCAGCCCCTAATTCATGCAATCCCTAGATTATTCATGGTTTCTCTAGTATCTAATTCACATACATCTCAACAAGCATCTTAAAATAGTCCAGTTGATCATTATTCAAGCAATTCAATCAATCAAGCATTTAAATTAACTTTCCCCTGTTTTAAATTCATAAATTTCATCCCTCAATTCTGTCAAAACAGTCAAAGGTTTATCAATTCTTTCAAAATAGTCCCTAGTTAGCCATTTAACAATCAAATGTGACTAGTTTCATTTTCAAGCTAAATTTTCACTATCCAAACATGATTTTCAATTGTTTAACATCTCAATTTAGTATGTTCTAAATTTCCAGCAAGCTTTTTACTCAATTCAAGTCCCAATTAATGGACAATTCGAATTACCTTATCAAATTACATGATCAATCAAACAATGGTTTCATTCATGTAAATATACCATTCAGTCAAGCATAATTTCATCCTATTTTCAATAACATTTCAACCACAATTCAAGCTACAATCCAAGATAGTTTCAAGCATAACATCTAACATACAATTCTATAAATCCAAGTTCAATTACTATTAACAATCAATCATTCGAACAAGTTTGCTATGGAGGAAAGACTTAGAAATCACTTACAATCTTCCTAGATTTCCAATTTCATAAAAGATAATATCACATGCAAGCTTCCAATCTTTCTACAATGGTGGCTTTTCTTGTTCTAAAAGGGTTGAGAGGGTTTCGGTCAAGGAAGGAGAAAGGGAGAGTGGAGAAGATGATGAGAAAATGGACACCTATCCATGTTGTTCTACCTTGGTTGACCGAGTGTCTCCACTTGGCAATTCAAGGGTCTAATTGCTTCATAACTCCTTAGTTACAAGTTCTAATTGCATGCAAAACAACATTTAAACATTGTTACTATTTGGTCCATCATGATTCGGACATTTAATTATCGAAACCATCTAATTTGGTCACTAGCTTTAATCAATTTTTTAATTTGTAGAACGTTTGTACAATTAAGTTCTAATTAGTTTGTGACATGTTACTAGGCCATAATTTGGGGTATTACACTAGAAGAGCAAGAAGAAAAGGGTGGATATCTGCCAATGACTTGTCCATGTGATGAGCTTAATAATTGGACTCTAGAAGAACTTCTTGTAGTTTTTAAATCTCTTTCAGAGTAATTTTTCAAAACTAACCCTATGTTTTAGCCTGAAAACAGTAAGGGATCACTTATGTAAGGGCACATGCTAAAACAATTATGGTTCCCATTCAATAAAGTGCATTTTCTTTCAGTGAACCTTGTATGACAAACATTTAAGTATCTAACACAAACCAAAACGCAACAAAATAAAAAAACATTTCATTCCTTTTTCTTTTGCCCAACGTCAATATATTCATATTCCTCTTTTTTACAGGTGGCTAGATATCAATGACATAAGTAATATTGAGTCTGAATCGCAAGTTAATTTCGAGCAACCCATATGTCTAGAAGGATTCGAAGATCCTGATGATGAGGTTGAGGCTGATATCCCAGAAGATTTACTCTGACTGATGAAGAGTGAGGAAAAGCAGATTGTTCCCTACAAAGAGCCGCTGGAAATTTTGAACCTCGAAACTGAAGAAGAAAGGCGCGAAGTAAAGATTGGCACTATAATCCCTGCACAGACGTGACAAAGTTTGGTTGAACTTTTACACAATTACAAAGATGTGTTTGCCTGGTCTTACCAAGACATACCTGGTTTGGATACAGATATTGTGGTTCATCGCCTACCAATAAAGTCAGGGTGTAACACCCCATACCCCGGGTTAATAGCAAACCGGCCCGGAAGCGTTACCAAGCAAGAACATTACATTACAAGCAAGAATAGATTAACTCATCCCTATTAGATGAGTTACTTAACTAGCAAGAAACCTCACATTTTGATTTCAAGACATCATAGGTTACCAAACAATTTAATTCACATCATCATACAACCCTAATTCGAATAGCCTAAGTGTGCAAACATACTTTCATTTCATTTCGTTGTTCCTTAGTTTGATACATAATACATCTCATACCTAAATTTACTAAACATGATTATTTGAACATACAGTTTCATGTAACTTGTTTCCAAACAACTATACCATTCGGCATACACCATACAATCACATAACAACACCTACATCATGGTATATTCACACAAGACTATATCATTCCACAAGGCATTCGAATAGCAATATAAGCTAGATCAATCACTTGATCATTCCACATATATATTCATATATGCGCAGCAACTACTTATACATTACATATAATTTGAGTTCAATACAAGCTTGTTTCACATTGTCAACCAAGTTCATAACATAGTAGGCCTATTCAAGAACACATATATACAAGTATTCAAAATATCAAGTAGCCATGTTCATGCATATATACAATCCTCCCAAAACAAACAAGATGCATGGTCTTGTTCTAGCTACATATATGTGTCTAGGTGCCACCAACTAGGAGCAATACAAAACAAGTATGAACCATACTTTAGCTATGCTTGTGTCTTGCTTCGAGCTCAAGAAATAAGGCTTCAAGATCAAGCAACAATCGAATCTTTTATCTTGTTGTTAGGAAGAATGAAAATAAGAGTGATAAGTACAAGAATGTACTTAGTGAGGTAGTATCTAGTTCTAACCAATTGTTATATCAAGTTAAGTGTCAATTAGACAAGAATGATCCTAGCTAAGGATTGCAAGCATTCGACTAGCATAAGAAGAAAGAGAGTCATAATTCATGCTTACATAACAAGAAATCAATCAAAACATGCTTACATAACAAGTAATCAAGCAAATCATGCATACATGACAAGTAATCAAGCTATTTATGCTTATTAGTTCATTTATATTCTTTTATCACAATCCTTGGTTCATAGTTTGTCTAGGTAATCGAGTCTCCAACCAACTATTACCACAAGATGTACCGTAATACTGGTCAACCCTCCTACTATCGCCAAAGACCACATACGTACCCTCCGTCTGTCGCCAATTAGGGGCCTTAGCCCTGGACCGTAGTCCACCCTGACACAATGAGCTCTAGACTCTAAGGCATGCCCTTCTACCTATTCAACTAGCAACCAATGTTGTTTGATTACACTTCATTTTTTCAAGGATTTCAAGCTTTACAAGTTCAAGATCATGTATCATTCAAGTGTACAAGTTCATGTCAAGCATTATCTTTATTTCAAGAGTCATTTTGAATATTGCATGGCAAGTTTATACATGCATTAAGACCTTAGGCCAATAGAGTCATAACTCTTCATTTCAAGTGTTCATTGCATCATCTAGGCTCAAGCATTCAGTTTAAGCAATTGATCACAATACCATGTCATACATACAAGCACCAATGTTACCATATATACATGCTAGCATTCTACTTATACAATACTTCAAGGATGTAGTCAAGTTTCATGTAAAATATCTTATTTCATACTTCCCTTATTAGGTCAAGATCATATTAATTCCAATTAGCAATTCAAGAATTTAGACATGCTTGCTTTAGTTAGGGCCTAGTCCTAACTCTAGAATAAACTACACTCACAATACTCCCCAAGCTAGCTAGTCTCGAAAGACTATTCCTTTTTGCTTGTCCCTTTAATGCTCGACTTTAGATCCTTCTCCAAAGTCCTCTCCTTGCTCTGGTAAATCACATAGATAGAACAAGATTAAAACATGTAATCACAAAGTCATTCAACATGGCAACAAGGTTAATACATCACATATACAAGACAAGACAAATAGCATCTTATGTACACACCTTAATGCACATTACCAAACTGCCTACACTCCATATTAAGGCAAAACAGGGTAGTAATTAAACTGTCCCAAAACTGTTTGCAAAACAGTTTACCAAACTGTATACAAAACTGTGTACAATTACCTAAACTGCTGCTACCAGGCAGCATGTATTATGCTCACTTAAACATCCATAACTTTCATTCTATACGTTAGAATTTCAATTGGTTTACACCATTGGAAAGCTAACTTAATTGTATTTCTAACCATATATGCCCTGCATTTTAATTCTTTTCCAATTAATACCGTTTTTAACTTAAAGACAATGCAATTTATAACACTAGATAGTTTGCACTGTCCATAGTGTTTCTTCTTTACAATTCATTCTACAATCCAGATTCAGTTCTGTTTTCTCCTAATGAATTTAGACATGTTAATTCATTGTCCATAAAAATTTCATCCTTAAATTCCTTTTATACAATTTATGGTGATTTTTCAAAGTTACTGCCCATAAGAGTGTATTCTGGGCAGATTACACTAGGTTGAGCTTCTAGCTTCATAATTCATCTAAACAAGATTCTAACATTGTAATTCAACTTATTTCATGTTCTTACATTTCTAGGTCAGTCTACTTCACCTATCAATGTGATTATAACAGGGATTATAGTGCTATGTTCAATCTGATCCATTTGATCAGCAACATACCTCTAATTCACCATTTGAGCAGTCCATTACCTAGCTTTAACTAATCCAATTATATGCATTCATTTTCCAGCAAGCTATTTACTCTATTCAAGTCTCGATTCATCTAACAACATGATCAAAATAGGGCATTATATACAACTAGCATGTTTACACATTTTCACCTAGCAAAACAGTCCCAAATCAAAACTAGTTTCAATCATAATCCCTATTCTCAATTTCCACTAACGATACACATTCTCTTTAGCAATTTGGCTACTAAAACTCACAATTTTAAGTATCATTAGAAGCTAACATCATTCTATTTCACTTTCCATGTATCTATTTACAAGAATGCTATTCATATACTAAGTTCTATTAACTAAAGCATGCCATCATCTAAAGTTCAAGCAAACAAAACTGGTTCTCTTGTTATATTCAAACAAACAAAAAAATAGGAATTAGCAAGAGAACTTACTTTTATACACATGCAAACAACAATTTGAGCACCAAAACAAGCATCACTTCAAGAAATCCAACTAGTTAGCCATGAAATTCTCTCTTTTCTTAATCTTGGTTTCGGTTCATCCATATAACAATGGGGATGATAGAATTTGATCTAATGGTCCCTTTTTACACTAAAATTCTTTATCCTATGTGTAATATGCCATCACTTGCCACATGTTCAAGCCATTTTAATTTAGTTCCTTAACATGAAATACTCGGTTATTTCATAAGGTTCATATTGGTCACTTCAATTTTGGTATTCTAACTTGTTGGCTATAACATTTTAGTTCTTTAGTTATTTGCTAGCTAATGCTCCTTCTTCTTTAATTTGATTGGCACATAATTCAATTAGTCTATATCTTAAATAGTGGTAACCTTCCTAGGCCAATTTTAGGGTTTTACAGAAGGTGTCGACCCGTGCAACAAAAACTATGAAGAATGAAGACTGATATGCTCTTAAAGATCAAGGATGAGGTGAAAAAGCAATATGACGCAGGTTTCCTACAAGAAGCCTAATATCCTGAGTGGGTGGCTAACATTGTTCCAATCCCAAAGAAAGATGGGAAAGTTTGCATGCATGTTGATTATAGAGACCTCAACCGAGTGAGCCCAAAAGACAACTTCCCACTTCCACACATCGATACCTTGGTAGATAATATCGATGGCCATTCCCTATTCTCATTTATGGATGGTTTCTCTGGCTACAATCAAATCAATAAGTGCCCCAAATACATGGAAAAGACTACGTTTGTAACACAATGGGGAACCTTTTGCTATAAGGTAATGCCCTTCGGATTAAAAATGATGGGGAAACTTATCAGAGGACCATGGTGAATTTGTTTCACGATATGATTCATCAAGAGATCGAGGTATATGTGGACGACATGATTGCCAAATCGCGAACAGAAGAAGAGCACATTGTGAATCTAGGAAGCTCTTCAAAAGATTGAGAAAGTTTCAATTGAAGCTTAATCCCGCCAAATGCACTTTCGAGGTAACTTCAGGAAAACTCTTAGGCTTCATAGTAAGTGAAAAGGGGATAGAGGTAGACCCTGACAAAGTGAAAGCAATACAACAGCTTCCACCTTCACAAACACAAAAAGAGTTTCAGGGTTTCCTAGGTAGGCTCAATTATATTGCCGGATTCATCTCCCAACTGATAGAAAAATGTAGCCCGGTGTTCAGACTACCCAGGAAGGAGAATCCCGGAGAGTGGAATGAAGAATGCCAAATTGCCTTTGAGCAAATTAAAAAGTAGTTGACAAATTCACTGGTACTAGTGCCACCAGTCCCAAGAAGGCCCTTAATCCTATATTTGACTATACAAGAGAATTCATTGGGATGTGTGTTGGGGTAGCACGACGAGACGGGTCGAAAAGAAAGGGCGATCTATTACTTGAGCAAGAAATTCACAGATTGTGAATCAAGGTATCCTCAGATCGAAAAGGTGTGTTACGCTCTGGTTTGAGCATCAAAAAGGCTCAGACAGTACCTTTTATACCACACCATGTGGTTGATATCTAAGCTCAATTCGTTAAAATTTATGATGGAAGCACCGAAATTATCGGGAAGGGTATCTCACTGGCAAATGCTGCTAACAGAATTTGACATCCAATATGTTAGCCAAAAGGCAGTAAAAGGAAGTGCCATAGCAGACTTTTTAGCAAACTGCACCTTCGATGATTATGAAGCTTTAGAGTTTGACTTCCCTAATGAACACTTGATGTGTGTTACAGTTGAAGATAACCCATGGAATCTTAATTTTGATGGAGCTTCTAACGCCCTAGGCCACGATATTGGGGCAGTCCTGGTTTCTCTAAAGGGCGGTCATTACCCATACACTAGTCGTCTAAAGTTTTTCTGCACCAACAATACGGCAGAGTACGAAGCCTACATTATGGGATTACGAGCGGCCATAGAGAAAAAGGTCAGGGTCCTAAAAGTCTACGGAGACTCAACTCTGGTCATCTATCAAATTCACGAAGAATTGGAAACGAAAAATTTAAAATTAATTGAGTATCAGAAGCTAGTCATCGAATTGATCAAAGAATTTGTGAAAATTACCTTTAACTACCTCCCGAGGGAAGAAAACCAAATGGCAGATGCTTTGGCCATGTTGTCAGCAACTTTTAAAGCAAGTGAAGATGCAAAAGTGATGCATATACAAATCTAGGTTTCAGAATTGCATGTGCATTGTAGAAGAGGAAGAAGATGGTCTCCCATGGTACCATGACATACGGCAGTACAACAAGTTTCAAGAGTATCCAGCTCAAGCAACTGAGAATGACAAAAGAAAACTTCAAAGAATGACTGCAAGATTTTTGGATGGAGAAACCTTGTACAAAAAGAGCCGAGACCAAGTTCTGCTGAGATGCGTAGGCGCCAAAGAAGCCCAATTGATCTTAGAAGAAGTTCACGAAGGGGTATGCGTGACTCATCCTAGTAGGTTTACCATGGCTAGAAGAATCATGCGACTGGGCTATTATTGATCTACCATGGAAGGAGACCACATCAATTATACACAGAAACGTCATAAGTGTCAAATTTATTCTGATAAATACAGGCTCCACCGTAATCTCTTCATATGATGACTTCGTCGTGGCTCTTCTCGAGATGGGGCATAGATGTGATTGGACAAACTTACCTGAAAGCCTCCAATGGACATAGATTTATCTTGCTGGCAATTGATATTTCACCAAATGGGTTGAAGAGGTGTCATACGCAAATGTCACTAGATCCACAGTCTACAAATTCCTCAAGAAGGAAATTATCTACCGTTACGGGCTACTTGAAAGCATTATCACTGACAATGCTTCAAATTTGAACAACAAAATGATAGCTGCAATCTGTGAGCAATTTAAAATCAAGCACCACAATTCGGTGACCTATCGCCCAAAGATGAGTGGGGCAGTAGAGGCTGCCAACAAGAATATCAAGAAAATAATATCCAAAATGATGGGCACTTACAAGGACTGACATGAAAAGTTATCATTCACCCTATATGCTTACCAAACGGCCGTGCGAATATCTATAGGGGCAACACCATTTTCTTTGGTCTATGGCATGGAGGCCGTATTGACAATTAAAGTTGAGATTTTGTCACTTCGTGTCCTAATAGAAGCAAAAATGGATGAAGCTGAGTGGATTCAAGCACGTTATGATCAGTTGAATTTAATTGAAGAAATGAGATTGAAAGAAATTTGCCATGGCCAGATGTACCATAAGAGGATGATACGAGCTTATAATAAGAAAGTTCACCCAAGAGAATTTCAAGAAGGGGACCTGGTTCTAAAAATGAAGCTGCCAATTCAAAAGGATTCCCGTGGAAAGTGGACACCTAACTGGGAAGGACCCTATATGGTGACTAAAGCATTCTCCAGAAGGGCTTTAATTTTGGTTGAGATGGATGGGGATAAATTGGAAAAACCCATGAATTCGAATTCAGTCAAATGCTATTACACATTAAAAAAGAGAGAAAAAGGAAAGTCCAAGATGAAAACCCAAAAAGGGCGTCTTGAGACTATGATGGATTCAAGTTGAAACCCGTAAAGGGCAGCTTGAATATTTAAAGCATGAATGTTTAATTGGCAGTTCGTTCAGCATTCTTAGGACCTTTGGAGCATTCTTAGCTGTGGGTGCACCCGAAAGAACTACCGACGAATTGACTCATAACACTTTGGTCTTTGATATTTGGACACCTTGTCCTTCCTTTTTGTGATCACTTCCTTCATTCCCATAATAAATGAACTTTTTCTCTCGGAACTTCCCTTTTGTACCCCTTCTTGCACATTGAAATGGGAACCAATGGATTTTCATTCATACAGCATAAGAGTTTTTTTTAAATATCACTATGAACGTGACTTAAGAAAAACAAGAATTACAATGCATTCCATTATTTCGGCTCTGATCATATCATTAGCATAAGCATCGAATTTCATGCATATTAAGGCATGGTCCTATGAACATCAAATACCATTCTAAGACTTTCAAGGTGGAAATAAGCTTTACTGCAAGGATTCCCATATAAGGGGTTCGAAGGTGATCATAAGAAGCTTCGAAGAGCCAGAAGACTGCCCAACTCATTTGGAGTACAAGATTACTAGATTGAGTGAACAAATATGCTTGGATCAAATTTGAAACATACGACTTATTTAAAGATTAGTCAATAAGTTTCGGAATGACATAACCGTTATTCGATTTGTTTCTACCGCTCCGGAGAAACAGGTCATTTGGAGTCATTGCCTCTTTAAAATGACACACCAGTTATTCAATTTGTTTCTACAGCTCCAGAGAAATAGGTCCTTTGAAGTCATTACCGCTTCGGAATGATAAATCAGTCATGCGATTTGTTTTTGTCGCTCTAGAGAAATAGGCCATTTAAAGTCATTGCCGCTTTGGAATGATAAATCAATTGTTCGATTTGTTTTTGCCATTCTAGAGAAACAGGTTCTTTCATCAAATAAAGCCATTTGGTCTATTCACTACCGCTTTAGAGGAATAGGCCAGTTGAAGAGTCATCGATGATTAGTTTGTTTTTGCCGCTCCAAAAAGACAAGCTGCGTTCAGCCATTTGGCCGGATAAAATTGGTGCCTTTTATTCTTTGCTCTATTCCAGTTTCACCGACATGAGCAAAGAGGGGTAGCTGTAGTCACCTATTTTATCCGGCCTGTATTTATTTAGTTAGTTCTTACATATACATACATATCCAAAAATAAAAACAAAAAAGATGATAGTATATTCTTTTGGTCTTTGTATATATTAGGGTCCAAAAATAAAACCCAAAAAATGAGACCCCAATGATACATGGTCCATGTTACAAAAAAGAGCCCATTTACAAACCCAACATAATAAAAAAAATCCTAGAACCTAAGCCATTTTCTTTGTTGAGCCGCCACCATCTCTCTACTGTTGGATCAAATTCGATCCAACGGTCATGATCAAAACCCTAAAAATCCAGCCCTTTTAGCCTAGTATTGTACGCCTCAGCATTGTTGGATCCAGGAAGGATCTGACGGCTAAAATCACGTAAGAGGATGTCACCAGTATCACCACTCGCGCGTGGCAACTCGCGCATGGCACGCACGAGCTTAACCTTTGGGCTTTTGTTGACCCTCTATCTTCCCCGATCACTCTGTGGTTGACGCTGACAATCACGTTTGTCGCTATATCCACCATTTTTGACCGCCGTGAAATGCAAACAAAGAAAGAAGGGATTAGTGTTCAAATCTAAACAAAAAGGAAAGGAAATGGATTTGAATCAAGTAATTTAGGGAAGAAATCAGCCAAAATCGACTGAACCAAAGAAAGTAAAATCGGCGTAGAGGTTAAGCAAAATTAGAGACAAATAAGGCAAGAATCAAAGCATATCAGGCATGGAGATCAAGCCTGTAGCAATGGGGAGTCGACGCGTTCTTACAAAAAATTGGTTTTGAATGGAGTCACCATCAATCTTCTTATTTAGGTGAGATTGGATCACCTAAAAACCCGATTATTTTAATAAAACATGTTTTTCTTATTTTTATTAAAACAACAAGTTTTGGTCTACGAAACTAGAAAAATAGGTTCGGGAGTCAGTTACGCGTGGGGAAGGATGAGCACCCCCACAACGCCCAAAATCGATACCTTAGTCGATTATTTAGTGTCTAAACGAGGGCAATTAATAATTCAACTTTAATTTAAAATTTTTGATCCCTTTGAAATATTTAAAAATATTTTTGTATGAAAGAAATTTACACCCCAACACCCGGAGCATAATTTCCATTAGATTCCCTAATGAAGGGAACCTATTTTAAAAATTATAATTTAGAAAAATTATGAAATTTGCACCCCAACACCCGGAGCATAATTTCTATTACGTTTCAAAATGAATAAAATATATTTTAAAAGTTATAGTTTACAATAAAAAATCATAGAAATTTACACCCCAATACTCGGGGTATAATTTCTGTTAGATTCCTGAACGAGAAAAATCTATTTTGAAAATTATAGAAATAAAAATTTACACCCCAATACCCATGGTATAATTTCTGTTAGATTCCCGAACGAGGGAAATCTATTTTGAAAATTATAATTAGAAATAAAAATTTTGTCACACCCCAAAAACCGGTCTAGTCAGGGTAAGTTCCAGTGATCGAATATTTTGTACCGGTTAAATAATTAGCTCGATCTTGTACCTAATTTGAAGCAATAAAGGTCGCGAGCAAACGGATGATCCTGATGTGATTACAGGTATGGTGGAGTAATGTTCTGAACTTGTTTATGCTTTGATAGACCCAGGCACCACGCACTTTTTTATTAGTGAACCCTTTATTTAAAAGTATGTTTTAGAATGTGAAGATGTTACTTCTAAGATACTTATAGTGTGGCTATTCGAATAATCTGTAGAACTTGTCCCCTAAGGATCCAAGGGATCCCATTTTCAGCCAACTTGATGGCTTTTCCCTTCCATGAGTTCGACCTTATTCTAGGCCTCGACTGGCTAGCTGAACATCAAGCGTGGGTGGATTGTTCAAAGAAGAAATTATATCTCTGTGGACTCAATAAGGAAAGCATAACCTTGATAAAGTTCGAACCCGAGCCTAAAAAGAGTCTCATGTATGCCATTGAGTCTAAGAAAGACTTGAAAGTCAAAGACGTACCCATGGTGAAAACATTTCCCAATGTGTTTCCCGGTGAACTTCTGGGACTCCCTCATATCCGTGAAGTAGAATTCGGGATAGAAGTACAACTTGGAACCACTCCGGTCTCCACTACTTTGTATAGAATGGCTCTGGTGGAGATGAAGGACTTAAAAGCTCAGATTCAAGACCTTCAAGATAAGTGATTCATTCGACCGAGTTCCACACCTTGGGGAGCACCGGTTTTGTTCGTCAAGAAAAAGAATGGATCGATGCGTCTATGCATTGACTATCGTCAACTGAATAAAGTGACGATCAAGAACAAGTACCCACTTCCAAGGATAGATGACCTCTTTGATCAGTTGAAGGATGCTTCTGTCTTTTCCAAGACAGATCTTCAGTCTGGATACTACCAAATGTTGGTGAAAGAGTCTAATGTTCCAAAGACTGCCTTTCGCACCAGATATGGTCACTATGAATTTCTGGTGATGCCTTTTGGGCTCACGAATGCACCTCCAGCCTTCATAGACCTGATGAATCATGTATTCCAGCCCTATCTTGATAAGTTTGTGGTTGTCTTTATAGACAAAATTCTAATCTATTCTAAAGACTTTGCTTCTCATGAAGAACATCTTCAGATTGTGCTTAAGACCCTTCGGGAGAAACAGCTCTATGCCAAGTTTAGTAAATGTGAATTTTGGCTATCTGAAGTATCCTTTCTTGGCCATGTAATCTCTTTTGCGGGAATTCAAGTGGACCCAAAGAAGATTCAAGCAATCCTTGATTGGACTCCTCCGAATAATGTGGGAGAAGTTCATAGTTTTCTGGGCCTTGCAGGCTATTACCGTAGATTCATTAAGGGATTCTCATTGCGTGCAGCACCCTTAACGAAGCTTCTCTGCAAAGATACTCCTTTTGTGTGGACTGTTGATTAGTAAAGGAGTTTCGACCAGCTCAAGCAAGTCCTTACTCATGCCCCTATGTTAGTGCAACCCGAGTCGGGAAAAGATTTCACCTTGTACAGTGATGCATCCCTTCTGGGATTAGGCTATGTTCTGATGCAAGAAGGCAAAGTCATAGCTTATGCCTCACGTTAACTCAAGCCTCATGAGCTAAATTACGCGACCCATGATCTGGAACTTGCCGCAATTGTGTATGCTTTGAAGATTTGGCGGCATTATCTTTTCGGTGAGAAGTGTTATCTCTACACTGATCACAAAAGCATGAAATATCTCTTAACTCAGAAAGAGTTAAACCTTCATCAACGTTGATGGATGGAGCTATTGAAAGATTATGATTTAGTCATTGACTACCATCCCGGTAAATCCAATATAGTGGCTAACGCTCTTAGCCGGAAGCCCACTTCTTCTCCGAGATGCTTGAATGCTCACTTCCAACTCAGAAAGCATGGCAAATTGTTAGCTGAGTTAAGAGTTCATTCGACCATTGTATATCGAATTAAGGCACTCCAAGAAACTGACAAGGAGTTGCAACCCTTTATTGCTAAGGTCAAGGATAGCTCAGATCCTGACTTTGCTTTGAATTCTGAAGGGTTACTCTGTTTCTGCAACCGTATTTGTGTTCCTGATGATGATGATCTTTGAAACCAAATCCTAAGTGAAGCTCATTCTAGCCCTTTCTCTGTTCACCCTGGAGCTATCAAAATGTACAAAGATCTAAAGGAGATCTATTGGTGGTCTGGTATGAAGAATGAAATCACAGACTACGTAGCTAGGTGTTTGACTTGCCAACTGGTCAAAGCCGAGCACAAGGTACCTACAGGCCTTCTGTAGCCCATTAAACTTCCGCAATAGAAATGAGAGCATATCACAATGGACTTCGTAAGTGGTCTACCTTTGACTCCAAATAAAAATGATGTCGTTTGGGTCATTGTGGACCGATTCACCAAGTTTTCTCACTTTCTTCCAGTAAGAATGGATTTCAGCTTGCCTAAGCTCGCGGAGCTGTACATCTGAGAAGTTATTTGTTTACATGGAATTCTGGTATCTATCAGCTCTGATCGTGTCCCACGATTTACATCTCGATTTTGGAGGACCTTACACGAGGCCTTGGGAACGCGAGTGCATCTTAGCACTACTTTCCATCCTCAAACTGACGGCCAATCTGAAAATGTTATTCAGATTCTGAAAGATATCCTTCGAGCCTATGTCATTGACTTCAGGAATACATGGGAGAAATCTCTGCCCTTGGTCGAGTTTGCTTACAACAATAGTTATCAGACTTCGATTCAAATGGCTCCATATGAAGCTCTCTATGGAATGAGGTGTAGAACTCCTCTTTGTTGGACTGAACTCGGTGAGGGTAAGATGTTAGGTCCTAACTTACTTTGGGAAACCAAAGGAAAGACTACCATTATTCGTGATCGGCTTAAGGCTGCCTTCGATCGACACAAGTCCTATGTCAATCTGGGTAGGAGAGATATTCAGTACGAGGTTGGTGAGATGGTATTCCTCAAAGTACCTCCGTGGAAGAAGATTCTTCGTTTTGGAAAGAAATGAAAGCTAAGTCTTCGCTTCATTGGATTTATAATGTCTTCCATATATCTATGCTACGCAAGTACTGTTCAGATCCTTCCCATGTGATCGAACCGGAGTCTGTGGAAATCTAATCTAATCTGACGTATGAGGAAGAACTTGTTCAGGTCCTTGCACGAGAAGTTAAATAGCTTTGTAACAAGATTGTACCCTTAGTGAAAGTTTTATGGCGAAGTCCCTCCGTTGAAAAGGCAATATGGGAACCTGAGGAGACTATGCAGAAACAGTATCCTCATCTGTTCGCCTGAAATGAAAATTTGAGGAAGGATTTTCTTAAGGGGGAAGAGTTGTCATACCCCGAAAATCGGTCTAGTCGGGGTTAAGTTTCGGTGATCGAATATTTTGTACCGGTTAAATAATTAGCTCGATCTTGTACCTAATTGAAGCAATAAAGGTTATTCGGGCTAACTGTATCAGTTTACTAAAAAATAATAATATATGTGTCGTTAGTAGGGGACCCACGATAATTCCTTCAATTAAAGGAAATGTCGTGAATCTCCCTACAATTGGGGATGATTTGGCACGGCACAAGGGGACAAGGTTTCCACTACGTGGCCCTTGTGGCATTACATGCCCACCACGTGGGCCAAGCCAAGGGAATTATTTCCCTAAAATTTGCCACGGCTCCAATCCTACGAGGAAGATTGAAGGGAAATTGAGGGAATCGGCCATTATGTATAAATAGGGGGAGAGCCTTGCACAAGCGATACAAAGAAAGTAAGGAGCAGATAAATCGGTTCAGTGATAGGTTGGTAAGCTCGAGTTTTACAGTTCGACAATTCGAATCCTCGCTATCGATTGGGAGTTAATAAGGAACAACCGTCATCTCTTCCAAAAGCCACAGATAAAGGCATTGTTATCTGAGAACCTTAAAAGCATCAGGTTGTCGAGGTGAGTGTAGTTGTGCCAAGGGATAGGCTCGGTGCCATCCCGTTGCATTATTTTGTGGTTATGTTTGTAATTGTTTAAGGGCTCCCGTAGAGCGACTATGTTGAATTCGATTGGCAAATCCGGTAAGTACCTACATTGCTTTGATATCTGCAAAAAAGACTATGATAAGCTATACATATGTGATATATGAAAATAATATGAAATGTGACATGATATGGAGCTAATGCTCATTTTGATATTTGATATGATATAACTTGAAAAATGTGGACTATGTGAATTTGTGTAATTATGGACATTGGATACAATTTGCATGGCATATGATTATTGAGCTCGGTTAAGTAAAGGAGGACTACGGTCCAGGGCTACGGCCTATATATGGGGGAAATAAGGTCGACTGTGTAAGGGATATATCTTCGAAGCTACGGCTCAAGGGTTACCGCCCACTCTCTGTTATATGTGTTGGTGTACAGGGGAATCCTTGTATCCAATGGTACCTAATGTGATATGTGCCTAGGAATTGTGCTATGACAATATGATTATGATATAACTATATGACATGTAACATGTGAATATGAAAGCATGAGAATATGTGTAATAAGCATGAATTGTGCATAGTATAATATGACTACTTGTATATTTGATTATCATGAATTAATCATTCATTGTAATTGTTATAACTACCTCATTAGGCTATGTAAGCCTAACATGTGTGTCTCATGCATTTTTCAGGACCTTAAGCAATTCCGAGCCTTGATCGTGTTGTTGCGGTTGCAAGTCACATCATCTATATATGTATGCTATCGTTTGCTATAAACTCCTAGTAAAGTGGCATATGGACCAACTTGTTTTGTATAATCCTTTCTATGGTTGTATGATGACTTAGCAATGTAGTTTTGTTGTATGCTTATAATGACTAGATTTGAATAGGTTAAAAAGTGCCTAAAATGAGCCTGAGGTGAAAACTTGGTAAATGGATTACGAACGCCCTAAAATGTGATGTACCAATAGGAAATGATTTGTAAGTGTACTGGTAAAATTTGGTAAGGTTTGAAAATCACCTGATAGGTTAATCCGAATAACAAAATAGTTTTGAACAGTTTACAAAATTGTCACTGAATATTGTATCATCTAATCAGATAGGTAAATGACCTCCGTTAGTAATGAAATTTCACAGGCTAATAATTAGTATGATAACCTGAATTTTGGCTAAGGACCTTTAAAATTGTAAAATTTACAATTTAGTCCCTAAGGTTAAGAAAAGTTTAAAAATGACCCCAACTCCGATTAAGTTTAGTAACCAACAAGTGGATAAGTCTTAAGAATAATCAATATGATACTTAGATTAGGTTTTGAACTCTGAAACTTTTTTCGAACCTCTGAATAGTCTTCTGATAACACTATCCGACCTGAATCTCTACCAGACCGAGAAAGGGGTGTTTCAAATTTACACCCCAAAACCCAAGGCTTAATTCCCGTTAGGTACCCAATAAAGGGAACCTATTTTTGAAAATTAATTTTAAAATTAAAAATTATATTTGGGGGTAGAGATTATCGGAAAGCGGCACCTTTACGTTCGGGTACGTTTTTCACAATAATCACTAATAAAAGAGTTTTAATTTAAAAAATCAATTAAACAATATATAAATATATTTTATTCATACAACACAAATGTAACTTAAAATATAAAAGCATGTCATTGATAAAAACACATTATAAACAATTCATACAATAAATATAACATACAAGATATTTTATTAGAAAAACATGCCCACAATTACATATATTTAAAGATAAAGATCGAAAGTTACCCTACAAGAAGCTCAAAAAAAGAACTTTGACCGACCCCTAACAAGATCTCCGCATCATCTTGCCAAGGCTCCAAAATCTATTCGAACGAACCTCAGCAAGGTCTCTAATCAAACGAACTATCGAGAAAAAATATTCCCGATGAGAGCACTGCTCTCGAACCTCAAAGGGCACTGCCTCAAACTTTACCAATTTCATGGCCATTTACGTTTGGCCATAAATTTCAATTGTTTTTTGCCAGTTTTTGGCTTCAATTACTTGCTTTTGCCAAGCCTCCCCCTCCCCCCACGCGCCTTTTATAGGTAATTTGGGGGGAGAGGTGGCAATATAGTGTGGTGGACGCCATGCAAGCGTCCACCTATTTTCCCCCTTTTTTACAATAGGATATAACAATACTATATAATAATACTATATTTGAACAAAATATAATTACCGTCCGGACATAAAATAGGTATTATAGCAGCCCCTATTTGCTCATTGTTGTGTAATAGGAATAGAGCAAAGACAAAAGAATAACAATTTTATGTCCGGACAGGTTTGGGTTCCTTTCTCCGGCCACCGCTCCTTTTTGGGATTTACTTGATCTGTTTGGCCACTATTGTAAGGAAAATCTTCAAAATAGGGTGATTTGGAGAAAATTTGACCTAGCTGCAACACTGATGAGGAGGCAAGGTCTGGGAAACTTTATCCAGCTACAACACTGATAAAGAGGCAGGATCTAATGAAGGCTCTGATGTTTGATCCAGCTGCAACACTGACCAAGAGGCAGGATCAAATGAAGGCTTTGATGTTTGATCTAGCTACAACACTGACGAAGAGGCAGGATCGAATGAAGGCTTTGATGTTTGATTCATCTACAACACTGATGAAGAGGCAGGATCGAATGAAGGCTCTAATGTTTGATCAAACTACAACACTAACGAAGAGGCAGGATTGAATGAAGGCCTTGATTCTTGATCCAGCTACAACACTGACGAAGAGGCAGGATCAAATGAAGGCTCTAATGTTTTGTCACACCCCAAAAATCGGTCTAGTTGGGGTTAAGTTCTGGTGATCAAATATTTTGTACCAGTTATATAATTATCTCGATCTTGTACCAAATTTAAAGCAATGAAGGTTATTCAGGCTAACCATATCATTTTATTATTATTGTATTTATTAAAAAGAGATAAATGTCGTGAGTGAGGGGGGCCACAAAAAGTTCCTTCAATTGAAGGGAATTGACGTGCACTTCCCACGTTGGTGAAAGCGTGGCCCCTTGTGGCACAATTGCCCACCACGTGGGCAAGCCAAGAAGGGCATTATACCCTAACATGCCACGGCCCCATAAACGTGGAACATGGGGAATCAATTTGGGGGTCGGCCAAATTGGGTATAAAAAGGGAGGGGTGTGCGCAAGATATAAGGGAAGTAGAGAACAAACAAATCAATTCAGTGATAGGGTGGTAAGCTTGAGTGTTTTGGTTTAATAAATTTGAGTCCTTACTATCGATCGGATAAGCTCAACTCCTTGGTTAATATTTCTGTATTGATTCGATGTCGTTTTCTCGATTCTAATCAATTTCTGTTGGTTAACCTAGCTCAAGAGATTGATAAAGAACAATCGTCATCTCTTCTGAAAGCCAAGAATAAAGATGTCGTTATCCGATAGTCTTAAAGACATTAGGTTGTCGAGGTTAGTGTAGTTGTGTCAAGGGATAGGCTCGGTGACATCCCGTTGCATTATTTTGTTCTTATGTTTGTATTTGTTTAAGGGCTCCCGTAAAGCAACTATGTTGAAATCGATTGGCAAATCCGGTAAGTGCCTTGCATTGCTTTGATATGTGCAAATATGACTATGATATGCTAGATGTATGTGATATATGAAATTAATATGAAATATTACATGATATGAAGTTATGGCTCATTTTGATATTTGATACGATATAAATTGAAAATTTTATGGACTATGAGAATTTGTGCAATTATGGACATTGGATACAATTGGCATGCCATAGGATTATTGAGCTCGGTTAAGTAAGAGAGGACTACAGTCCAGGGCTACGGCCTATATGTAGGGGAAATAAGGTCGGCTGTGTAAGGGATATATCTCCGAAGCTACGGCTCAAGGGCTACGGCCCACTCTCCGTTATATGTGTTGGTGTATAGGGGAATCTGTGTATCCAATGGTACCTAATGTGATATGTGCCTATGAATTGTGCTATGACAATATGATTATGATATGACTATGTGACATTTAATATGTGAATATGAAAGCATGAGAATATGTGTAATAAGCATGAATTGTGCATAGTATAACTACTTGTATATTTGATTAGCATTCATTTCATTCATTATAATTGCTATAACTACCTCACTAGGCTATGTAAGCCTAACATGTGTGTCTCATGTATTTCCAGGACCTTGATCAATTCCAAGCCTTGATCGTCTTATTGCGGTTGCAAGTCACGTCCCTGCCATATATGTATGTTATCTTTTGCTATAAACTCCTAGTGAAGTGGCATATGGTCCAACTTGTTTTGTATAAGCCTTCTATGGTTGTCTGATGACTTGGTAACGTGGTTTTGTTGTATGCCTAGATTTGGATAGGTTAAAATGGTTAAAGGTGCCTAAAATGAGCCTAAGGTGAAAACTTGGTAAATGGATTTCCGAATGCCCTAAAATTTGATGTATCAATAGGAACATGGTTTATAAGCGTACTGGTGAAATTTGGTAAATTTAGTTAACTCACAAAATTGATTTTCGTAAAAAGTCTCAAATTGGTTTAATTGGCTTAGTAATTCGATAGGTTCTAATAATGAAAACCTTAGATCAAGAATTGGAGAGTTTAATTTCAATTGGTAATACGAAATCGTATTAAAATCAATAACTGGTAAAAATTTAGAACTTAGTCCCTAAGGTTAAGAAAAGTTTAAAATTGACCCAACCCCGATTAAGTTTAGTAACCAAAAAAGTGGATAAGTCTTAAGAATAATCAATATGATACTTATATTAGGTTTTGAACTCTAAAATTTGGTTTGAACCTTCGATTAGTCTTCCGATAACACTATCCAACCCGGATCCCTGTTAGACCGAGAAGGGGTGTTACAATTTTAGTATCAGAGCCTAGGTTTAGTCGATTCTAGGACTAACCAGGCATCCGTTATTAGTCTGTGTCTACATATGCCACCTAGGAGTTTATCTGTATATATTATCTATGACTTACAACTTACACGATTTAAATTCTTTCTCTATGATTAGATCTAAAAATGTTTACGCCTAACGATAGATGTGTTGCAATAAAAACATGTCTAGGCTCTACGTATCCCTTTATTAGTGAACCGTTGATTAAAAAGTATGCTCTAGAATCTGAACCGGTTACCTCTAAGGTTATTGTCTCTAACCCAGTAGGAGACAGTGTGGTTATACGATTGATCTGTAGAGCTTGTCCCCTAAGGATCCAAGGGATCCCATTTTCGGCCAACTTGATGGCTTTGCCCTTCCATGAGTTCGATCTCATCCTAGGCCTCGATTGGCTAGCTAAACATCAAGCGTGGGTGGATTGATCAAAGAAGAAATTATATCTCTCTAGACTCGGTAAGGGGAGCATAACCTTGATGAAGTCTGAACCCGAGCCTAAAAAGAGTCTCATGTATGCTATGGAGTCTAAGAAATATTTGAAAATCAAAGATGTAACTGTGGTGAAAGAATTTCTCGATGTGTTTCTCGATGAACTTCCGGGACTCCCTCCCACCCGTGAAGTAGAATTCATGATAGAAGTGCAACCTGGAACTACTCTGGTCTCCACTACTCCGTATAGAATGGCTCCGGTAGAGTTGAAGAAGTTAAAAGCTCAAATTCAAGACCTTCAAGATAAGGGATTCATCCGACTGAGTTCCTCATCCTGGGGAGCACCGGTTTTGTTCGTCAAAAAAAAGGATAGATCGATGCGCCTATGCATTGACTATCGTCAATTGAGTAAAGTGGCGATCAAGAACAAGTATCCACTTCCAAGGATAGATGACATCTTTGATCAGTTGAAGGATGCTTCTATTTTTTTCAAGATAGATCTTCGATCTAGATACTACCAAATGTTGGTGAAATAGTCTGATGTTCCAAATACTTCCTTTTGCACTAGATATGGCCACTATGAATTTCTTGTGATGCCTTTTGGGCTCGCGAATGCACATGCAGCCTTCATGGACCTAATGAATCGTGTATTTTGGCCCTATCTAGATAAGTTTGTAGTTGTCTTTATAGATGACATTCTTTTCTATTCTAAAGACTCTGCTTCTCATGAATAACATCTCTGAATCGTGCTTTAGACCGTTCGGGAGAAACAACTCTATGCCAAGTTCAGTAAATATAAATTCTTACTGTCTGAAGTATCCTTCCTTGGCCATGTGATTTCTTCTGCGGGAATCCAGGTAGACCCAAAAAGATTCAAGCAATCCTTGATTAAACTCCTTCGAAGAATGTGGGAGAAGTTCATAGTTTTCTGGGCCTTGCAAGCTATTATCGTAGATTCGTTAAGGGATTCTCGTTGCTTGCAACACCCTTGCGAAGCTTCTCTACAAGGATACTCTTTTTGTGTGGACTTTTGATTAGCAAAGGATTTTCGATCGGCTTAACCAAGTCCTCACGTATGCCCCTGTCTTGGTGCAACCCGAGTCAGACAAAAATTTCACCGTGTACAATGATGCATCCCACCTGGGATTAGGATGTGTTCTGATGCAAGAAGGCAAAGCCATAGCTTATGCCTCATGTCAACTCAAGCCTCATGAGCTAAATTACCCGACTCATGATCTGGAACTTGTCGTAATTGTGTTTGCTTTGAAGATTTGGCGGCATTATCTTTATGGTGAGAAGTGTTATCTTTACACTGATCACAAAAGCTTGAAATATCTCATAACCTAGAAAGAGTTAAACCTTTTTCAATGCCGATGGATGGAGCTATTGAAAGATTATGATTTAGTCTTTGACTACCATCCCGGTAAAGCCAATGTGGTGGCTGACGCTCTTAGTCGGAAGCCCACTTCTTCTCTGAGATGCTTGAATGCTCACTTTCGACTCAGAAAGCATAGCAAATTGTTAACTGAGCTGAGAGTTCACTCCACCATTGTATTTCGAATTAAGGCACTCCAAGAAACTGATGAGGAGTTAAAACCCCTTATTGTTAAGGTCAATGATAGCTCAGGTCCTGACTTTGCATTGAATTTTGAAGGTTTACTGTGTTTCTGCAATTGGATTTGTGTTCCCGATAATGATGATCTTTGGAACCAAATCCTAAGTGAAGCTCATTCTAGCCTTTTCTCTGTTCACCCTGGAGCTATCAAAATGGACAAAGATCTGAAGGAGATCTATTGGTGGTCTAGTATGAAGAATGAAATCACGAACTACGTAGCTAGGTGTTTGACTTGCCAATGGGTCAAAGCCGAGCACAAAGTGCCTACTGGCCTCCTTCAGCCTATCGAGCTTCAACAATGGAAATGGGAGCGTATCACGATGGACTTCGTAAGTGGTCTACCTTTGACTCCAAAGAAAAATGATGTTGTTTGGGTCATTGTGGACCGATTCACCAAGTTTGCTCACTTTCTTCCAATAAGAATGGATTTTAGCTTTCCTAAGCTCGCGGAGTTGTACATCCATAAAGTTATTTGTTTACACGGAATTTTGGTATCTATCATCTCTGATCGTGACCCATGATTTATGTCTCGGTTTTGGAGGACCTTATATGAGGCCTTGGGAACGCGAGTGCATCTTAGCACTACTTTCCTTCCTCAAACTGACGGCCAACCTGAAAGAGTTATTCAGGTAACTCTAAACCTTTCTCTAAGTTATGTGAATAAGTATTTGTACCCATCATAAATCTTCCTTGTAGATTCTGGAAATTATGCTCCGAGCCTGTGTCATTGACTTTGAGAATACGTGGGAGAAATCCTTACCCTTGGTCGAGTTTGCTTACAACGATAGTTACCAGGCTTCAATTCAAATGGCTCCGTATGAAGCTCTCTATGGAAGGAGGTGTAGGACTCCTCTTTGTTGGACTGAACTCGGTGAAGGCAAAATGCTAGGTACTGGCTTACTTCGAGAAACTGAAGAAATGACAACCATTATCTGTGATCAACTTAAGGCTGCCTTCGGCCGACATAAGTCCTATGCCGATCTGGGCATGAGACATATTCAGTACGAGGTTGGTAAAAAGGCCTTCCTCAAGGTATCTCCGTGGAAGAAGATTATTCGTTTCGGAAAAAAAGGAAAGCTAAGTCCTTGCTTCATTGGTCATTCGAGGTGATGGAAAAGGTTGGACATGTTTCTTACCGATTAGCCTTTCCCAAGGAATTAAGTCGAATTCACAATGTCTTCCATGTATCTATGCTACGCAAGTACCAGTCAGATCCTTCTCATGTAATTGAACCAGAGTCTGTGGAAATCGAATCTAATCTGACATACGAGGAAGAACCTGTTCAGATCCTCGCACGAGAGACCAAGAGTCTTCGTAACAAGACTGTTCCCTTACTGAAAGTTTTGTGGCGAAGTCATTCCATTGAAGAGGCAACATGGGAACCCGAGGAGACTATGCATAAATAGTATCCTCATCTGTTCGCCTGAAATGAAAATTCGAGGACGAATTTTCTTAAGAAGGAGAGTTGTCACTCCCTGAAAACTGGTCTAGTTGGGGTTAAATTCCAGTGATCAAATATTTTGTAACGGTTATATAATTAGCTCGATCTTGTACCAAATTTAAAGCAATGAAGTTTATTTGGGCTAACCGTATCAGTTTATTATTATTATTATATTTATTAAAAAAATAAAAAATAAAAAAAGGATAAATGTTGTGAGTGGGGGGCCTACGGAAAATTCCTTCAATTGAAGGGATTTGTCATGCCTTTCCCACGTTGGTGAAAAAGTGGCCCATTGTGGCACAATTACCCACCACGTGGGGAAGCCAAGAAGGGCATTATGCCCCAACATGTCACGGCCCCATAATCGTGGAACATGGGGAATCAATCTCGGGGCTGGTCAAATTGGGTATAAAAAGGGAGGGAGTGTGCGCAAGATATAGAGGAAGTAGGGAACAAATAAATTGGTTCAGTGATAGGATGGTAAGCTCGAATTTTTCGGTTTAATAAATTTGAGTCTTTGCTATCGATCGAGTAAGCTCAACTCCTTGGATAATATTTCCGTATTGATTCGATGTTGTTTTGTCGATTCTAACCAATTTCTATTGGTTAACCTAGCTCAAGAGGTTGATAAAGAATAACCGTCACCTCTTCCAAAAGCCAAGAAATAAGGCACCGCTATCCGAGAGTCTTAAAGACATCAAGTTGTCTAGGTGAGTGAGTTGTGTCAAGGGATAGGCTCGGTGCCATCTCGTTGCATTATTTTGTTCTTATGTTTGTATTTGTTTAAGGGCTCCCGTAAAGCAACTATGTTGAAATCGATTGGCAAATCCAGTAAGTGCCTTGCATTTCTTTGATATGTGCAAATATGACCATGATATACTACATGTATGTGATATATGAAATTAATATGAAATATTACATGATATGAAGCTAAGGCTCATTTTGATATTTGATATGATATAAATTGAAAATTTTATAGACTATGTGAGTTTGTTCAATTATGGACATTGGATACAATTGGCATGCCATGGGATTATTGAGCTCGGTTCAGTAAGAGGGGACTACGGTCCAGGGCTACGGCCTATATGTGGGGGAAATAAGGTCGGCTGTGTAAGGGATATATCTCCGAAGCTACTGCTCAAGGGTTACGGCCCACTCTTCGTTATATGTGTTGGTGTACAGGGAAATCCATGTATCCAATGGTACCTAATGTGATATGTGCCTATGAATTGTGCTATGACAATATGATTATGATATGACTATGTGACATGTAATATGTGAATATAAAAGTATAAGAATATGTGTAATAAGCATGAATTGTGCATAGTATAACTACTTGTATATTTGATTATCATGCATTTCATTCATTATAATTGTTATAACTACCTCACTAGGCTATGTAAGCTAACATGTGTGTCTCATGCATTTTTAGGACCTTGATCAATTCCGAACCTTGATCATGTTATTGTGGTTGCAAGTCACGTCCCTGCCATATATGTATGTTATCTTTTGCTATAAACTCTTAGTGAAGTGGCATATGGTCCAACTTGTTTTGTATAAGCCTTCTATGGTTGTCTGATGACTTGGTAACGTGGTTTTGTTGTATGCCTAGATTTGTATAGGTTAAAATGGTTAAAAGGTGCCTAAAATGATCCTAAGGTGAAAACTTGGTAAATGGATTTCCGAACGCCCTAAAATTTGATGTATCAATAGGAACATGGTTTATAAGCGTACTGGTGAAATTTGGTAAATTTAGTTAAGTCACAAAACTGTTTTTCGTAAAAAGTCTCAAATTGGTTTAATTGGCTTATTAATTCGATAGGTTCTAATAATGAAACCCTTAGATCAATAATTGGAGTGTTTAATTTCAATTGGTAATACGAAATCGGATTAAAATCAATAACTGGTAAAAAATTGCAACTTAGTCCCTAAGGTTAAGAAAATTTTAAAATTGACCCAACCCTGATTAAGTTTAGTAACCAACAAAGTGGATAAGTCTTAAGAATAATCAATATGATACATAGATTAGGTTTTGAACTCTGAAACTTTGTCTGAACCTTCGATTAGTCTCCTGATAACACTATCTGACCCGAATCCCTACCAAACCGAGAAGGGGTGTTACATGTTTGATCCAGCTGCAACATTGACGAAGAGGCGAGATCGAATGAAGGCTTTGATGTTTGATCTAGCTACAACAGTGACGAAGAGGCAGGATCAAATGAAGGGCTTGATGTTTGATCCCGCTACAACATTGACGCAGAGGCAAGATCTAGGGAGAAAGTTTGATGTGCTACACCATGTTACGGGTGAGATAGGATGAAACTTGTTGACAACTATCTATTCCTTCCTATTTGAGGATGCCAGACCTGTGAATTTCGTGTCCTTCAAGAAGAAAATAGAGTTGGTTTAAGACAAGATCCAATTATGCAAATTTGTTTTCAGAAGAATATCCTTGTGAAAAGATTGAATCAAGAAATTCATATTTTGAGAAAAACATCCTTATGAAAGGGTAGAATTAAGAAATTCTTGTTTTGAGAAAAAAGTCCTTAGGAAAGGATGGAATTATGAAATTCCTAATTTTGAGGAGAAGTCTTTAGGAAAGAATGGAATTATGAAATTCCTGATTTTGAGGAAAATGTATCCTTATGAAAAGATGGAATTAAGGAATTCCAGTTTTGAGGAAAATGTATCATTTTGAAAGGATAGAATTAAGGAATTCCTGTTTTTGAGAAAAATGTCCTTATGAAATGACAGAGTTAAGAAACTCTTGTTTTTTTATGAAAATGTCATCAGGGTGAAGGAACTCCCTATTTTTGAGGAAAATGTCCTTAAGAAATGACGGAGTTAAGAAACTCATGTTTTTTAGAAAAATGTCCTTAAGGAAGGACGAAGTTAAGAAACTCATATTTTTAAGGAGAAATATCTTTATGAAAGGACGGAATTAAGAAAAACTTGTTTTGAGAAAATGTTCTTATGAAATGATGGATTTTAGAAAATTTCTTTAAGTAACAAGTGCATAGTTTTCGGTGATGTATTTGTGCAAATGACATACATGTGTATGCTTTCATGATGATGCAGAGATGCGTGAAATTCTTGTTGAAATCTTAAAGTTATGGATGCTCTTTGAAAAATTAGATGCCATGATATATGAACATGTTTGATGATGCACTGGTGCATATGCTTTCCTGATGGATGAAAATGCATGGACTAGATGTCATGATCCATGAACAAGTTTGGTGAGGCACTGATGCATATGCTTTCCTGATGGATGAAAATGCATGGACTAGATTTCATGATACATGAACAAGTTCGATGATGCAATGATGCATATACTTTCATGTATGCCTTCATGATGAATGAAAATGAATGGATTTGTTGCAAAAGTCTTTCTCTAGCTCAACTTGGTCTTCTAGTTCATTTTTGTTCAAAATTTGTCATAGCAAAAGCTTGCCCCCCCCCCAAATTTTGTTGTTCTTATTCTGGATTCGAACTTTTGAGCTGAATGATCTTGATGCCATATCTTTTTTTTTCTCGAGGGAAAAAAATTGATCGAAACTTGAATGCCCCACTTATTTTTGGGCTGGAATACCATTTTCGTTTAATACCTTCGAAGGCTTTTGATCTGAGAGGACACGCCTTAGGTCCATGTACTTTAAATCTCTAAAATAGTAAACCAAGAACTCTTTTGTTTCCTAAAAATGCAATATGTTTATGAGAAAAGAACAGTTATTCTTTCAAAAGTATGATGATTTTTCAAAAATAGGGGCCCTCGAATATCTTGTTTAGGAGCGTCTTCATACTTACTTGCCGAGGGACATCCCAAGTGTAGTCTGTGTCTAAAGGACTTCGAACGTTGAGTTGATGCCTGAAGATGTGAAGCGCCTTTCAAGTTATTACGCTTTCTAGAAGATCATTCCCCATATGCCTAATTTCTGACCAGTTTGGGTGGCTCTCTTTGGCTCACGCACTCCCCATTCTAGCTTTCCCTCTTTTCTAATCGCGATCAAGCGATAGAAGTTTCAAATCTTTGAATAAAGGATAACTCCATAAGGCGGAATGTAGTCTGAAGACAATATCTTCCATTTTAGATACCCATGTATAATCATAATGGTCTTTGGAGACATATGATGTAGGCCAGAGCTTGCAATTACGAACGAGATGATGTTCCTATAGTGTTTGCTTTGAATATGCTTAGGTATGCATTTTTCTTGTTTGATTTTTTTTTTCCTTTTTTGGATCTCTCTTGACTGCCCATTTTCAGGTTTTCACCCTAGAGTTCATTTCCTTTCTTTCTCTTAGAAACTTGCAGTTTAAGCAAACTTGTACTCTAACTGAACATCAGTATTTGCTCCGATTTTGTAGATGAGCAGCCCTCTAAATCTCTTATAGATGAAAGTTTTCTGCACTTGCTTCTCCCATAAAGGCTTCAGTCTTTGACTTTTTATTTCGCATTTCTTTTTTTCTTTTCTTTGCTCTGCTCTTTCTTTTTGGAATTTTCCTTTTGATTTTTTGATTTTTTTGTTTGGTTTTTTTCTTTGATGCTTTCGAGTTCAGGACTTCAATTTAATTTGGCATGTTCTTCAAGTACAGACTACCTATTGGGGTTTGATGTGCATCTTATTGTCTCCTTGATGAACATTGTTTTTCAGATATCTTAGGACTATTCATCTTCCACTTGAAGGTGCGTTTCTTTTCTCTTGCCCCCACTATAGTGGTGATCATGTGATACATAGACATCATCGAGGAAGAGCATGCCTTCAGTTGGATAGATGTTTTGAGTTAACACGGTATTCAAAAATCTTAGACAACAACGCTTGAGAGAAAACATTCACTCAAAATTTGTGTTTGAGACCTTTCTATCACTCCCTAGGCACTCAGTAATCCTTTTGTCGACCTAAGTAGTTTGGAAGATAGGTCACATCCCCCATCTTCACACTTTTCAATTTCTCTAGACACATAATTGCTCAGAATTAGCCATCAGATTGGAATCGATGCCACTCCTGAAAAATAAATATGTATGTATGTGCAAAAAAACTCATGACAAATGCTTAAATTTTGAGCAACGAAAGAAAAAGAATGCATCATTTATTAAAAGAAAATAGACACATGCCCTTTACAAAAGTTTCCCTTTTGCCTTCGGGCTTAGGCAATAGGTGCATTATTCAAAAAGAGAGTTAAACTACAAAGACTTCCAGACATGTCTGACATTATCCTCTTTTTAGTTCATCTTAGGGACTCCGTTACAGAATTTCAAAATGTCGTTTTCAAACTTTGCTCCATGTCATTCTTTATATCTTTGCACAATTTTTCAACCATTTCCAAACGCCCCTCCATTTCTTCAACTTTTCTTCGAATAAAATCAATGTTGATTCGGCTGACTCGGATGCCCCACAAACATTGTGCTCGAAATTCTCTCAAAATTAGAAGCCCGATGCAGAAATGATTATGCAGCATGATATGATGGAAATGTATGAAAAATGAGACGTTAATGGAAAGAAAAACAAAATAAATGAATTAGTACGGATTAAATAATCAATAGTTTAATACAAAAAATTAAAAATGTATAAAACCTATAAATAGACAGGCTCTACTTGGATAAGAGAATCCTACCCAATCATGCTTTCTACCTGTATATTGGATAAAAAGTGGGTCCTACCCAAACATATTTTTCTACCCGCATACTAGAAAAAGTGGGCCCTACCCAAACATGCTTTTCTACCCGCATACTTGTTTCGCATAAATAAAATATAGACATGATATGTAATTATTGGGGAATAAATAAACAAATAAATAATACTGAAATTAAAGGGCATAATTGAAAGAAATTAAAACTCCTTACTCTCTCTACTATGCACCTATCGGGTGATTCTCTAAACGGACAGAGGTTCGGTATGGCTTTAAATGGTAGGCTCTTATGGTTCACTACATGTGGTTTAGGTTCTAAAGTAACGGTGCCCGAACTGCCGCTAGGACATCGATTCGGGAGGATACCATTCCCTAGGGAATTACAAAATAAATTAAAACGAATTTATAGTTTTCACTCGTTAAGACAAAAAGAAATCGACCGGTGGCTCGACTCTCGAAAAAAGTAGTCCCCAACGGAGTTGCCAAGTTGTAACAACAGGGAGTTGAGCGTTCTTACGAAAAATTGGTTTTGAATGGATTCGCCACCAATCTTCTTATTTAGGTGAGATTGGATCACCTGAAAACCCAGTTATTTTAATAAAACTTGTTTTTCTTGTTTTTATTAAAACAACGAGTTTTGGTCTACGAAACCAGAAAAATAGGTTCGGGAGTCAATTACGCGTAGGAAGGATGAGCACCCCCACAACGCCCAAAATCGGTACCATGGTCCATTATTTAGTGTCTAAACGAGGGAAATTAATAATTCGAATTTAATTTAAAATTTGTGATCCCTTGAAATATTTAAAAACATTTTTGTATAAAAGAAATTTACACCTCAACACCCGGAGCATAATTTCTATTAGGTTTCAAAATGAATAAAATATATTTTAAAAATTATAGTTTAGAATAAAAAAATCATAGAAATTTACACCCCAATACTCAGGGTTTAATTTCTGCTAGATTCCCAAATAAAGGGAATCTATTTTTGAAAATTAATTTTAAAATTAAAAATTATATTTGGCGGTAGAGATTATCGTAAAGTGGCACATTTACGTTCGGGTACGTTTTTCACAATAATCACTAATAAAAGAGTTTTAATTTTAAAAATCAATTAAACAATATATAAATATGTTTTATTCATACAACGAATTCATACAAAACAAACGTAACTTAAAATATAAAAGCATGTCAATAATAAAAAAAACATTATAAACAATTCATACAATAAATATAACATACAAGATATTTTATTATAAAAACATGCCCATAATTACATATATTTATCGAAAGTTACCCTACAAGAAGCTCAAATAAAGAACTTTGACCGACCCCTAACAAGATCTCCGCATCATCTTGCCAAGGCTCCAAAATCTATCGAACGAACCTCAACAGGGTCTCTGATTAAACGAACCATCGAGAAAAAATATTCCCGATGAGAGAATTGCCCTCGAACCTCAAAGGGCACTCCCTCGAACTTTACCAATTTCATGGCCATTTACGTTTGGCCATAAATTGGCAATTGCTTTTTGCCATTTTTGGCTTCAATTGCTTGCTTTTGCCAAGCCTCCCCCCCCCGGCACGCCTTTTATAGGTAATTTGGGGAGGGGTGAGGTGGCAATATAGTGTGGTGGACGCCATGCATGCCTCCATCTATTTTCCCTTTTTTTACAATAGGATATAACAATACTATATAATAATACTATATTTGAACAAAATATGATTATCGTCTGGAAATAAAATGGGTATTACAAAGCCAAATCAGAACAAAACCGACACGAAAATCCTTCAGATTTTAGGGCTTTAGCCATTTGTAATCTGGGGAATTTCATTCCCATTTTGTTCATACTCTGTAATAGCTATAAAAGCCATTGATTTACTCGATGTAAAGACACAATTTTTAGAAGCAATATACAACCAGTTTCTGGTCGAATTGCTAAAGGTATTTTCATACCTAAATTTTTCTTTTTGCATTTTTTGAATTCAAATCAAAATGGGGGCGCGGGTTACCAGTTTGTTAGAGGACGAGCCGCCGACGGAGGGCAGAACCGTTGTCGCCATTGGAATCAGATGCCAAAACCAAGGAGGGACGTTTCCGAAGAATAGCCGCCGACCGAAGGCCACAGCAGCCGACGTGGAGGGGCACGGTGGTCCGACATTGGAATCTAGAAAAGCTGGCATTGTTCTTCATTCTGTGAAGAACACCTTTGAATGTTTTCAGAGGATTTGGAATAGGTGCATTGATCCATTTGATCAAGAATGAAACAAATGAAATTTTTTTCTGGTTTTAAGTTTTATACCAAACCCGTGGAGTGACCCGAATCTGACCCGCGTGAAGATGTGACCTGCGCTCTTCTTTCCTCCGTCTTCTACTTCAAGCCCACTATTTGCATTTCTTTCACTTTAGTCATTTTTATTTTAATTAGGTTCTTTAAATTTTTGTTTCATGCAATTTAATCCTTTCTTTGATTGTTTGAATTGTGATCCATTTGCCATTTGTTTTTTTATCTAACACCTTGATTTTTAGGGTAAAGATACTTCATTTTATTTAATAAAATTGGTTTTCTTGTGAATAAAAATGTATAATAATTAAAATAAACACTTTAGTTAAAACAATTAAAACACAAATAAATAAATAAGGTAACCTTTAATATTAGTTGGCCTCATACGCTTGGGTTCTTTTAAATAACTTGTTCTCTTAATTAAATTTGGTAAATTTGCAAATAGAAAATTTAAATACATAGTTAAGTTTAAAATCTGTTAGATAGAGCCTTTTAGGAGTAGCTTCTTAAATCACTTAATAATTAGGGCTTACAAATAAATAAAGGCAAATAAAATATAATTCATGAAAGATTTTTCTTGCATCATGAAAATGAGATGTATTTTCAATTAGAGTTAATTCAGTCTTCGCCTAGCCTTTGTGGGAATAGTCAAAACTATTATACAAAAGTGCATTTTTGAATTTTAAGGATTGATACCTTAATCCACTTGAGCCTAGATTGATTCGGATTTTCTCAGCCGTGAGCGAGTTCAATCCAATTTTATAACTTTGTGGATTTTTGTATTAACCTTTGCATGCATGCATCCGGATTATAAGGAAAATATTTGTGATCAACTAAGTGTCGGTTTCTGGGTGTGATGGGGGTGCTAATCCTTCCCCACACGTAACCGTGCCCCTGAACCCTTGAGATTTCGTAATCTCTGGTTTGTTTTTAGGTTTCCGGTCTGCCTAATATAGTAAAAGGGACCGGTGGTGACTCCGCTGTTACAACTGCTTAAGAGATTCTTGTAGTCTTTAAATCATTGACTGAGTAGTTCCCAAAACCAACACTTTTGTCTTAGGCCCATTGCAATAAGGGATCTTTTGTAAAGGGCCTATGTTAAACCATTATGGTCACTATCATCAATAAAAGATGCATTCCCTTTTTCCAAGTGGCGAACGTTTCATTTTTTCATTCATTACATACAAAACATCCATTTCTCTTCCAAAATACATCTTTTTTGCAGAGCCCCTATTATTGATTGTATGAATGATTCTTGAATCTAATCCCGAGATAGAAGGGCAATAAAGTGTGTTCAGGATTAATGGGGAGATCCCCATTTTGAGTGAATTTTTCCTCTCAGACATTGTTGTTAGGGTCCTTGAATGAAGTGATAATTCTAAAACATCTACCAACTGAATATTGTTTCTCTTCGATGATATTTGTGTGTGAAATTACATTTGGCATTCCTTCATTTCCCTTCACAAATAAGAAAATAAAAAATATCCATGGTTGTCCCTCTGAGCTTGATATTTTTCTTGTGATTAAACCCTAACCAAGGATCAATCCCCATACTGGGGGCGCAAAGAGGATGAAAGATTGTTTGCAAGCACGAAAGAAAACATATTAGATCAAGTTGAATGTCCTAAATTCAAAATAAAATGACAAAAAGAAAAACAAAAAGAAAGGAAAAGAGAAAAAATAGAAGAAATGAAGCTGAAATACGAATGAAAATTTGAAACAAGAGAAAAACATCTTTCAAATGATGATATGTGCCAAGAAAGGAAATAAACTCTAGGGTGAAAACCCAAAATGGGCAGTCTAGAGTGATCCAGAGAATAAAAAAAGAACAGAGATTTCATCAAGAAAGATTGATCCTTGGTTTAATCACCCTCAAGCATGTATTTAAGCCTATATGTCCTTTTTTTTGTAGCCCGAGCCTAGCCTACATTACAAGCCTTTAAAGACAATTTGGATCACACATGAATATTAGAGAAAAGGAGTTGGTTTTTAGAACACATTCCACCTAATTGAGTTAACCTTTCTTCAGGGGCCTCTAAACTTCTAATGTCTGATTGAGATTAGAAAAGTGAGAAGATTGAAATTTGGGGAGTTGGTGAGTTAAAGAGAGCCACCTAAAAGCGGGACATTATCCGGTTGATGGATTTGTGAATCATTCATACTATGAATTTTGAGGCATCTAACTTTGTTTTTTTTTTCATGTTTGCCATGATGTTAATGAAGTTTTCTTTTTCAAAGACTTTTCTTGCTCACATTTTCCCTTGCATAAGCATCTGATATTGGGATTAGAGTCATTTGGTTAACATCGTTAGAATTTGCAAAAGATTTTTGTACATTGCTCTGAAAATGGTCTAAAAAGTATAGGGACTCTAACGTAGTCTGTTGCTAAGTTTCGAGCTATAGATAAGAGATTCTGCTTGATAAATGTGCCATAGTTGGGGCAATTCATGCCAACATAAGATTCCTCGATGACAATAGGCATGATGGAAAGGATTAAAATGCAAAAATCACTCAAAAATATCCAGGATGGAAATTCACTCTATGAATCGCTTGGAAACTCACAGGAGCCTTGAAAGGGGGATAGGTGTGTTTCAAGGGACATACAAAGCTAAAAGCTTTCATAATTGGATAGGAGATGCCTTTCACTTAATATTGATGTATTAACTACAGTGATAGTAGGATTTGTGGGAATGTGAGACATTGGTGTGCGAGAACCAGATGTTTCTATGAAACAAAGAGGTACAAGGAATGAGAATAGCGGAGCATAGACAGTGGAGATGATTACTTCACCGGGTTAAACAAGCAAAGAAAAAAGAAAATATAAAACCAACATGCATTCATGTTTTAGACAACTTTAGGTGCATGATCATCATAGTTGCATCAATCATTGGATTTTGACAAGTATATAAAAGCTTTCACAACAAAAGGAAGAAGTCCTATATCCGTTCAGACGTAAGGAGAATGGAACCCGTTTATGAAACCTGCTTATCCGTTCGAGCGTAAGGATAATGGAACCCATCTATCCGTTTAGAGGTAAGGAGAATGGAACCCGCTTCTTTATTTAGAAATAAGGAGAATTGTAAAACCAAAGTTTGATTTTAATATAACAAATTGTTTAAGGGCATATTTGTAAAAGAAAATAAATTTTTAAGTATCTTAAAGACTCACAATTGACAAGGATTTTTCAAGTACAAAATTATTCAAAATCAAAACTTAAACCCTATAGATTTTTCTAAGTGTTTTAAAGCCAAATTCAACTTTTACGCCCAAGGCATATCGATACGCCATCGAGCATTTCGATATGGGCTTGACTTAAAAGGCCACTCTAAGAATCTGTTTTGATACAGGAAAACCTGTTCCAATACGGGTGTTTCCATACGATTCCCTCTATTTCGATATGGCCTTCATATAGGCTAAGGTTTTTACTCATACGTTTCGATACGGTGCCATCCGTTTCGATACGGCTTTCATACCAGGTTTAAGACTTAAGAACAGCATATTGATACGGCTACCACCGTATTGATACGGGGTTAAGATTTTTCTAATTTTTTAATTTATTATTCGAGCGTTGCCTTGTCAGTTATTGTGGATACGTAATTTTGAAAATCAGTTAACCTGTATCGATACGCCTACGTGGCATACCGAAACAGGTTTTAGCAATAGCCCAAGTGAGCAAAATTGTATCGATACAGCCTTTCCCGTTTCGATATGCCCCTTGTTTTGCACTAAGAACGTACCGATACGTCTTCCCGCATATTGATACGCCCCCTATATTTTTTACACAACAGCTCTTTCTATTTTGAGATAGGTATCAATATGGTTGTTCATGTACCGATACAGTAGGTTGTATAAGTGCATTAATGGTGGGAAAGAGAGTCCAATGGCTCTATTGATGATGCCAACTACCCAAACAGATAAAAATCAATGAAAGGGTATAAAAGCAAACCTAAAAAGCTACAACAACAGCAATTGAACAAGTCAAGCACTTTCAAGCAAAAATCTAATCCTTTTAAGCCTTATAGAGTTAAATTCTTGTAACCCTCTTGAGATATTTTATTGTATTCCTTTTTATTCAAGTTTGGGTTTGTGTGAACTTGTAATTGGATAAACTTATCTACCTTTGAGAGGCATTTTTTGTTTACCACAATTTCTCTTTGTAAGAGTGTCTTTGATCAAGATTATATAAAGCTTTGATCGATTGTAATGGTTTCCTCTTAAGCCGAGAAAAGGGGACGAATTCATTGAGTGGATTGTTGAAATCCTTAGTAGGGTGCTGAGGTAGTGGATGTAGATCTTGTTCTAAGCTTGAACCATTCTAAAATTTCTTGTGTCCAGTTTTTATATTTCCATCTTGCACCCTTCAACTTTTAAGTAGCCAATTCACCCTTCAACTTTTAAGTAGCCAATTCACCCATCTCTTGGCCAATTGCCATTGTTTAATCAACTCAACAATTGGTATCAGAGCTACACAAATTGGAAGGATTAAAATAATCTTGAGTCGATCTTGGAGAAGTTGATCAACCGCACATCAAGCTACAATCAAGCCATTGAATCTACCTCAGGTCAAAGCTTGTACGAGTCATAATCCATCACGAAACCACCCTTCTTCAATGGGGACAACTACCCATATTAGAAGAAGTAGATGAGGCTATTCATCAAATCCAAGGTCGATGACAAAGCCTTGCACATTCTCTTTTGTGCGTTCAGACCAGATATGTACTCAAAGATGTCTTCATGTACGAGTGCAAATGAGGAGTGGGACACTCTAGAGACCACTTACGAGGGCACCAACGATGTTAAGAAGACTAAGATTGGACTCTTCAACATGAGCTACAAAAATTTCAAGATGGATCCTGATGAGAGTGTCACAAAGATGTTTGACCGCTTCTCGATCATTGTAATTGGTCTCAAAGGCTTCGGTGAGGTTATTCCCGAAGACAAACTTGTCTAAAAACATATCTACTCTCTTCCTGAGTCATGGGATGGGAAAAGAGTTGCGATCATCGAGGTAAAAAATTTGAAGACACTAAAGCTCGATGCTCTCAATGATCTCTTCTCACTCATGAGATAATGAAGTAAGGAATAGATGAAGAAAAAAAGTGAGGAGAAGAAGATAGAGAAAAATAAGGTAGAAAAAAAGAAACTCGGAATTTCTCTCAAAGCTTCTTTTGATGAGAGTGATTTGAATGAGGAGAAAGACGAAGAGATAGCTATGTTAGCCAAATGATTCACTCGGTTCATAAAGTCTAACCGGGGAAGAAAGTTTAAACGAAGAGGAGATTTCAAGAACAAAAACAAAGAGGAAGATAAGAACCAACTCATATGCTATGAGTGCAAGAAACTGGGTCATATTCGAACGGAGTGCCCTCAGCTAAAAAGGAAGAGCTTTGGAAAGAAGAAGAAGCTCAAAGCTCAAATTACAACTTGGAGTGATGAGGAATCATTCAAGGATGAGGAGCAAGAAGTGGCCAACCTTTACCTCATGGCTCTTAAGGAGGATCTTATGGTAACCTCTAACTCATCATCTTTCGATTTTACATATGATGAATTGTAAGACGCATATGATGAGTTGAAAGAGGCTTATGATGAATTGGTAGAAAAATTTAAAGAATCGATTTTGAAAAACAAGAAAACAATTTCTGATTTAAAAGCTCAACAATTCTCTTTCAAAAAAAACAACTTAGAACTCAAAAACAAAGTTTTGTATTTGATAAATCTTTCAAATGATCTCAAAAAGAAAAATCTTGATTTAGAAAAACTTCTATCCAATTTCCAATATTATCACACCAAAGAGGTGGATAGTCTTAAAATTTCTCTAAACACTATTGGAAAAATGGTTTTGAGAAAGGAAGTTCTTCAAAATCCCAACATGTGAAAAGAAATTTTGTTAACCACAAACAGAGAAGCTTCCATAAGCATTCTAAAAGTAAAAAGATTAAAAGTGTATGGGTTTCTAAAGAACTTATTGCTTCTAATGATATTCATGCTATTACTTCTTGGATTCCCAAGGGAACCAAGTTTTGGGGAGCTAATACTCATGGACCCAAAATGATTTGGGTACCAAAAATCAAGAAGTAATTATTTGTTTGTAGGGAGAGCATTGCTACAAGGCCAAAGCTTCAAGCAAAAACACATGGTACCTTGATAGTGGATGCTTAAGACACATGACCAGTGACAAGAGTAGATTCTTGAAGCTAAAACCAAAGAGTAGAGGAGTAATGACTTTTGGTGACAACTTCAAAGGCCAAATTGAAGGGATTGGCTCCATTGGTAATCTCTCAACTACTCTTATTGAAAATGTTCTTTATGTCAACGGTCTTAAGCATAATTTATTGAGCATTAGTCAATTGTGTGATAAGGGTTTTAATGTTCTATTTGATGCTAATAGATGTAAAATCATGAACATTGAAACTAATCAAATAATGCTCATAGGTCATCGCATAGATAACATTTACATGGTGCATTTAGATTACATTCATGTTTCCAATGCATGTTTTGTTGCACAAAATAAACATGATACATGGTTATGGCATAGAAAACTAGGACATGCTAGCATGAATGTTTTAGAGAAATTGGTTTCCCTAAATCTAGTAAGAGGTTTACCTAAGCTAAATTTTTCTAAAGATAAAATTTGTGATGCATGTGTTAAGGGTAAACATCAAAGATCTTCATTTAAATCTATTAATGATGTTTCTACATGTATAGTGTTACAATTGATTCATATGGATCTCTTTTGGTCAATTAGGACTATGAGCTTGGGTGGTAAATCTTATGTATTTGTGTTAGTAGATGACTACTCTAGATACACTTGGGTTCTCTTCTTAAGTACTAAGGATAGGGCTTTAGAAAATTTCATCACATTTTCAAAAATTACTCAAAATGACCTTGGTCAAATGATTTCACATATTAGAAGTGGCCATGGAACCTAATTTCAAAATATAACTTTTGAGGATTTTGTAATGAAAATGGTATAAGCCATAATTTTTCAGCTCCTCGCACTCCTCAACAAAATGGGCTAGTTGAGAGAAAAAATCGTACTTTAGAAGAAATGGTTAGAATCATGCTTTGTGAAAACAATTTACCTAAATATTTTTGGGCGAAAGTCACTAATACGACTTGTTATATCATAAATAGAGTAATAATTAGGCTTATTTTGAAGAAAACACTTTATGAGATTTTAAAATCCAAAAAGCCTAACATTAGCTATGTTCATCCATTTGGTTGTAAATGTTTTATTTTAAACAATGGAAACGATAATTTAGGTAAATTTGATGTTAAAAGTGATGAAGCTATTTTCTAGGATACTCTTTAAACTTTAAAGCCTATCAAGTATTTAATAAAAGAACTTTGCTTGTTGAAGAGTTCATCCATGTTGTTTTTTATGATAACCTCCTTCCGAGGAAGGATTCTTGTGATGATGATGATGTAGGAATCATTGAAGCCATTGATGGAGGAAAAACATCAAAGGTAGATAAGGTTCCAACCAAAGAAGAAGAAACACCAGGTCTACCTCTTGAATCCTTGAATGGCATAGCTCTAGAGGAAAAGAATGTCACATACCCAAGGGAGTTCAACTATGTCAAAGGTGGTGAGATTTTGGGTGATCCATCCAAAGGGGTAACCACTCGTTCTTCTCTTAAGCTCTTTAATAATGTTTCATTCATTTCATGCATTGAGCCTAAAAATATCAAAGAAGCATTAAAAGATGATTTTTGGATATTGGCTATGCAATAAGAGCTTAATCAATTTGAGAAAAGTAAAGTATGGACATTAGTTGATAGGCCTAGTAATATATCTGCAATAGGAACTAAATGGGTCTATAGAAACAAACTAGATAAGAGTGGTAACATAGTGAGGAACAAGTCTAGACTTCTTGCTCAAGGTTACTCAATAAGAGGGAATCGATTTTGATGAAACATATGCACCCGTAGCCAGAATGGAAGCAATTAGGATGCTTCTTGCATTTGCATGCTTTCATGAGTTCAAGCTTTTTCAAATGGACATCAAAAGTTCTTTTCTAAATGGTTTTATAAATGAAGAAGTGTATGTAGAACAACCACCGGGTTTTGAGGATCCAAAATTTCCAAATCATGTTTTCAAACTCACTAAAGCTTTATATGGTTTGAAACAAGCTCCTAGAGCTTGGTATGAAATACTTTCAAACTTTTTGATTGAAAAAGGCAAGGCGGACACTACACTTTTCAAATTTATGTAGATGATATTATTTTCGGTTCTACTAATGAATTGTTTTGTCAAGAGTTTTCTAAGCTAATGCAAGGTGAATTTGAGATGAGCATGATGAGGGAGATTTCATTTTTCTTGGGCTCCAAATCAAGCAAAGGAATGATGGCACCTTCATCAATCAAGCAAAGTATATAAAAGACATGCTTAAGAAGTTTGGCTTGGAGAATGTAAAGCCTCAAGCCATACCAATGAGCTCATCCATAAAGCTTGACAAAGATGAATGAGGTAAGTATGTCGATTCTAAGCTTTATTGTTCCATGATTGGCTCCTTGCTTTACCTTACCGCAAGTAGACCTAATATTATGTTTAGTGTTTGCTTGTGTGTTAGGTTTCAAGCTAGCCCTAGAGAATCGCACCTTATAGCCATTAAGAGAATCTTTAGATACCTTAGATACACCTAGTTTAGGTCTTTGGTATCCTAGAGATTCCTTCTTTGATCTTCATGCTTTCTCGAGTTTGGGTTATGGGGGAAGTAAGATAGATAGAAAGAGTACCTCCAGAACGCCAATTCGTAGGTAGTATGCTCATATCTTGGTTCTCTAAGAAACAAAATAGTGTAGCTTTACCTACCACTGAAGTGGAGCATATATTGGTCGGGATTTTTTGTGCTCAAGTCCTTTGGATGAAGCAACAACTCTTAGATTATGGAGTCGATGTAGGTACCATACCCCTCCAAGCTCTCTTGACCCTTTAGAGCCCTTTAAGGTCAAAATTTGCCTGAATTCAATTGATTGATATGCATGTGTGATTTTGCTTCTTGATGCATCTATGCTTGTTGCTATGGGGAGTATGTATCCATGTTAGACCATACATGTTGTTCACATATCATCTACATGAATTTTAGTTCGAATAAAATCGAACTTTTGAGCAACTTGTGGCCCAAAATGCATTTTATGGGTTATCCATATCGAAACGGGTGAAGGTGTTTCGGTACACCATTCTTGACTCAACTCAGATTGCATGTCTCAGCACAACTATATCGATACGGGTTCAAGAATACGTTTCAGTACAGTCGAGTTTGTACCGATACGGGACTCATGTTTCGGTACCCCTCCTAGGCGTATCGGTACATCTGTTTCGATATGCCACGTGGCGTATCAATACGTGAAGTTGTCTGCCATTAAAGCGTTTCCAACTTTAACCAAATCTTTTTCTCAAAACCCTAGCCGATTTTCCCATTAAATACACACCCAATTCAAAGTTTTTCACATCAATTCATCAAATATTTTGAGGGGTTTTACTCTAAATATCATCCCAAGCTCTTTTCATCAAAGATTGTGCATTGTTTCATCCTCATTCATCCATAATCCCAACTTCAAGGTATAAAACTCTTTTCTTTTTCTTTTTAATTTTATTTTGATTTCTATACTATTTTTACATAGTTTTTGTGTTTTAAACATATACATACTATAGTTTTTCAAGTTTCTGTAAAAAATTCAAAATTCAAAAATTTTCATTCGAATATAAAATTATACCATATATTTTTCTAAACTATTTTTCGAAATTCTTTTAACAAAAATTATATTTTATACTTGTATATGTTTCTAAAATATAGATTTTCAAACAATACCTTGAATTATTGGATCGAATATGATGATTTATGCATACAATGTTTTTGTGCTTTAAAATTGTTTTTCAGATTATCTATGCCACCGAGAAAGAGAGCTAGAACAACCGAGGTTGACGAGTCTTCAAACGAAGACAATTCGGCTCGTCCAAACCTTAGCGGTATTTACCAAAAGAGTTTTTCGACCCTGGCATCTTTAAATCCCTTCAAGCAATACCAAAACTACAAAATTCGCTGTGAAAGAGTAACATCTCTTACATTCTTAAACTATGAATGTTTTAAGTTTAAATATCTTCATCTTTTGAGACGTTGGAATTTTATTCAATTTTTAGCTATCTTTGGGATTTTATACCATAATCTTGTCTAGATTTTCTTTGCTAACGCCTGATGCATCCCTAACCAAGACCATTCTAAGGTCATTGCTATTGAGTCATTCTTAATGGAGAAGAAATTTTGTATTGATGTTCAAACTCTAGTCAATGTTTCTAGGATAGAAGATGAGGGAATCAACGATGAGGACTCTATGGGACATGTTCTTGACGGTTCTGTCACTGTTCTTGATGATCATGATCGCTTCTTGCATCTCATGATCACTTGGTGGTTTCGGCCATCCGGTGGTAAGTTTTCCACTATCCGACAAGTGGACGTCTTTTGGATTAGATGTTATCGTGAAGAGAAACAGCCCAATCTTGCTCAAATTATGTTCGTGGAGCTAGTTTACCTCATCCAACATCGCTACACCTCTCTAGTTTCATCCTTCACTTATGGAACAGCATTGAGTTATTTGTTTACTTAATTGGATATCGATTTCTCTCACGACTTTCTCGAGCCTCTCACGGATCCCATTGATGAGTTCTCCCTTACTCGAGCCAGATTTCACTATTTCAATAAAGAGTGGCTTTGTCTCGACGAGCTTCCACATGATTCTATCCCCAAAGAACCGAAAGCTCCTCCACAAGTCGCTCTTCAAGCTCCGGTAGCTCCAACTACTATGGATGCTCTCATGGCTTATCTCTATGAGCAATTCACTATATTAAACACTTCTATGACCTCATTGAAGACAACTATGAATAAAGGGTTTGCGGCCATTGACACTCATTTTATTTCCTTGGAGGAACGAGTTCAAGCAATTGAGAGCCAACAAGGATCAATGGATCTCTCTCACGGCTTTCCATGGGGAATTGAGACAATCTCAAGCTACTCAAACCCATGATGAAGATGACGAGGACGAGGAGGATACTCCCTAGACATTCATTGCATATCATACATTTCATATTAGGATTTCTATTTTATGCACCTATATTATTTAATATTTGAACCTATGCTTATGTTTTTACGATTTTAAGTTTGGATTTTTCTTATGTTGCTTGATTATTGCTTTATGCTTCAATGAATATTATGTTGTTTTTGCTTTACTCTTGCTTATCTATCGATCTATCATTGATTTTGATCTAACGAAAAGAGGGAGAAGTCAAAGAGCTTAAATTTTCAAAAACGTTTTTAAAACCTATCTTAAAGTAAGGGGGAGTTTTTCAAAAAGGCTTAAAAATTTAACTTGGTTTTGTTATATCAAAAAGGGGGAGATTGTAAAACCAAAGTTTAATTTTGATATAACAAATTGTTTAAGGACCTATTTGTAAAAGAAAATAAATTTTTAAGTATCTCAAAGACTCACAATTGACAAGGATTTTTCAAGTAAAAAATTATTCAAAGTCAAAAACTTAAACCCCATAAATTTTTCTAAGTGTTTTTAAAGCCAAATTCAACTTTTATGCTCAGGCGTATCGATACACCTTCGAGCGTTTCGATACGGGCTTAACTTAAAAGGCCACTGTAAGAATCCATTTCGATACAGGCAAACCTATTTTGATACGTGTGTTTCGATACGATTCCTTCCATTTTGATACGACCTTCATATGGGCTAAGGTTTTTACTCATGCATTTTGTTACGGTGCCATTTGTTTCGATACGGCTTTCATATTGGGTTTAATATTTAAGAACAGCATACCGATACAGCTACCACCGTAACGATACGGGGGTTAAGATTTTTCTAATCTTTTCATTTATTATTCGAACGTTCCCTTGTCAGTTATTGGGAACATGCAATTTTGAAAATCAGTTAACCCATATCGATACGCCTACGTGGCGTATCGAAAAAAGTTTTGGCAGTAGCCCAAGTGAGCAAAATTGTATCGATACGGCCTTTCTTACTTCAATACAACCCTTTTTTACACTGAGACCGTACCGATACGTCTTCCCTCGTATCGATTTGCCCCTGTATTTTGTACACGACGACTCTTTCTATTTTGAGACAGGTATCAATACAGTTGTTCGTGTACTGATATGGTAGGTTGTAGAAGTGCATTAATGTGGGAAAAAGAGAGCCCAGCGGCTCTATTGATGATGCCAACTACCCAAATGGATAGAAATCAATGAAAGGGTATAAAAGCAAGCCTAAAAAGCTACAGCAACAACAATTGAACAAGTCAAGCACTTTCAAGCATAAATCTGATCCTTTTGAGCCTTATAGAGTCAAATTATTGTAACTCTCTTGAGAGATTTTATTGTATTCATTTTTATTCAAGTTTGGGTTTGGGTGAACTTGTAATTGGGTAAACTTATCTACCTTTGAGAGGCATTTTTCTGTTTACCACAATTTCTCTTTGTAAGAGTGTCTTTCATCAAGCTTTGGGTAGAAAGCTTTGATCGATTGTAACGGTTTCCTCCTAAGCCAAGAAAAGGGGATGAATTCGTTGAGTGGATTGTTGAAATCCTTAGTAGGGTGTTGAGGTAGTGGATGTAGAGCTTGTTCTAACCTTGAACCACTCTAAAATTGCTTGTGTCCAATTTTTACATTTCCATCTTGCACCCTTCAACTTTTAAATATCCAATTTACCCCATCTTGGCCAATTGACATTGTTTGATCAACTCAACGAGAATGGAACCTATCTATCCGTTCAGAGGAAATGAGAATGGAACCCGTCTATCTGTTCAGGCGTAAGGAGAATAGAACCCGCTTATCCGTTCAAGCATAAGGAGAATGGAACAAGTCTACCCGTTTAGAAGTAAGGAGAATGGAACTCGCTTTTCCGTTCAGGCAAAAAGATAATAGAACTCATCTATCTGTTCAGACGTTGGGAGAATAGAGCAGCCTATATGTTCATGTTCAAGGAGAATATAACTCACTTATTCATTCTAGCATAAGGAGAATGGAACTCGTCTACTTGTTCAGACGTTGGGAGAATAGAGCCAACCTATCCATTAGGGCACAAGGAGAATGGATCTGCCAAACGAATTGGCGATCGGTGAAAATTAGTGCCTTTCATTCTTTGCTCCATCCTTGTTTTATAGGAATAAGCAAAGAGGGGTAATTGTTGTCACTTAATTTTCACATTCTTTTATTTTTATTTTATTATTTTTATTATTTATATGTATATAACCCAAAAAAAGAAAATAAAAGGGGTCAATTTCAAATAAATAAAAACCCATGTACATAATAACCCAATAGGCCCAAAACAAAACCCAAGCTAACCCTATTTTTATCCCATGTGTAGGCTTTAATCTTAGCTGTTAGATCTAGGGTTAGAGATCTAACAGTCCAAATTGAACCAAAAAAAGAGGGAAGAACCAGCACACTCACGTGGCTACCCCCGAGTGTGTGTGCGCCACGCACACACTCCCTAAGCCACCAGGCCGTTCAACCTCTGTTGTAGTGACACCGCACCACTGCATCACATCGCCAGGATGCTCCGGCCAGCCCTTCGCAATCATCCATCTCCCATCCACGCCTTGCCATGTTGCCATTGCCTCCTTTGCGCGCGTAAAGCTCCAGATGGATCGGTCCTCGCATGGCGCGATACCGCGCAACCCCTCTGCACCCCTACTGCAACGCCGATGACTAGGCCTCACCTCCGACAGACTGCCCACAACCACGCCGCCGCCGCCACTGTTGCTTTTCCCCTAATCAAAACCCTAAGAAGCAAAAGAGGAAAGTTAGGGTTAGGTTTAGGGTTTTTTATTCGAATATTGCAGAAAGGAGAAAGAATCAGATCAGATTCGAATCAAAATTCAAATCGATCTTCTCCAAATCGTATCTAAATCTGTATTGAATGAAAAGATGAAAGAATCAGCCCAAAGTTGCCCAAAATTCGAATCAAATCTGCTCCAAATCGTATTTGAATCTGCATTAAATGGGAAAAAGGAAATATCACCCAAAATAGGATTTTTTTATTCCGAATTTCTGTACTTTTAGGTCAAAAATACCTATATAAAGGGGTTCAAACCTTTGTAATAGGACAGACACAATTCACTGGAGAGAAACACAGTTGATTTTAGAGAGTTTGAGAGTTTTTTTCGAGAAAATTCTACACAGTTTATGCTCGAGCTCTTGTACTTGGATTCGAAGTTGGAATAAAAGTTTGAAGCATCTTTCGAGGTATTCGTTTACTTTTTTATGTGTTCTTCTTGTTTAAGTGTATGTACAAAAAGATTTTCTTTAATTTGTTTTTTGTTCGTATTTTTTTAAAAAAAAGTGGATGTTTGATCTATTTGCTTTGAAAAAGAAATTTGAAAAGAGTTTTCTAATTGAGTTATTTACATTCAATTCACCATCTTCATTGATCCTTTAATCCTAGAATTTTTAACTATTGCTTTAAATTTAGTCTCGGCTTTTTTGTTAAATTTAGAATTTTAACAGAATTTAACTTTTTTAAATCTTTTTAATCCTTTTCAAAATTAAAATTTGTATATATGTGTTTTTAAGAAACAAACCAACTTGATTAATAAATCGTGTTGACCCATTTTAGAGAATGATACACATGCCTTTAAAAAAGATTTTCTTTGTTCATTTTTTACTAATTTATTTGAAGTATTTGTGTTTATTTAAATCTTGTAAATATGATTGTTTAATTTTAGTTTCTTTTTTAAGCTAGATCATTTTTCCTAAAAACCCAAGTAGTAAAGATTTTCTTAATTAAATTACTAGGTTAAATAAAGCCCCTAGGGTTAAGAACTAAATTACCTTAGAGCCTTTAAAGTTAAAAAAATAATAAAACTCTTCTTCACATTTAAAGTTCATAAAATACGCTTAATCATATTTTAACCCTAATAGGTGAAATTTACTTAGACAATATTTTAGGTTAATAATCATTAACTTAGGATAATTAAAAGTCTTAATACGCTAATTCTTTCCTTGCTTGTTTGATAAAAAGTGGAACTTAATTAATACGGTGTCCTATTGAAGGAAAGTGACAGGTTAGCTCTAAAAATATTGGCGGTGATTGCAGTTCACTTTTTGGATATTAGGGCCGTTAAAATGAGATCATATTCATAAACGAACAATGAGTTGAATTTTATACGAACTTGCAAATTCTGACATTAAAATATTTTGTAATCGGCTAGGTACCGATTTTGGGCGTTGTGGGGGTGCTAATCTTTCCCCACTAGTAACCGACTCCGAACCTATTTTTTCTTTTTCATAGACTAAAATGTTGTTTTGATAAAATAAAATGATTTTATTAAAATGACTCGTTTTTAGGTGATCGAATCACACATTTTCTAAAAGATTGGTGGCGACTCTGTTGTTTTTGTTTTAAAACGTCGAGCATGAAAAAGGGTTGCGACAGATGTCCTTCATGAATTTGACATAGTTGGGCATTTGTTCGAGAGCTTCCACCAACGGTAGATTGATTTGCAATTGTTTAAGGACTTCCAAGAAGCTCTTAAATTGATGATCTTGCGTGTGCTTTTGTAGTCATTGCGGAAATTGTGGAGGTGGATAAGCATATGCTGGTTCTGCCAGCTTTGCCAAGGTTTTGCTTGCATCCGATTGAGGTCTAGCATCAAACGGTTGTCTAGCATTAGTTTGCGGTCTGGCATCGCTTATGTCTGCTTCTTTCTTCTCTGGTTCTTTTGGTTCATCTACTGGTACTTTCTCCTTCTCATGGCAACTATTTGGCTGCTTGGCAGCCGTCTCAACCTGACATTGTTTGCCACTTCGAAAAGTCACAATTTTGCATTGTTCGTTGCTGTTTTGCCTAGCATCTTCTGTATCACTTGGCAAAGCTCCATGGGGTCTGTTGCTGAGGATACTGCAATTTGTTCAATCTATACCTCCAAGTTTCGTATAGATGCTGCCAAACTCTGGACAGTTGCATCATTTCTCTCCATATAATCTGTCAAAGTCCTCTGGTTGTTTCGTTGCTCTACATAAAAACTATTTTGTGCATGTTGTGGCACGGTATTCTGGTTGACCCCTGGAATGGCATTGTTCTGACGCTGGGCATTGTTATTCTGATGTTGGGCATTGTATTGGTTTCCTCCTTGATTTCCCCAAGCTAAGTTTGGGTGTTGTCTCCATCTTGTATTGTAAGTATTAAATTCAGATTGTAATTACAATTTAAATTGCCAACAAAATTTACCGACTCAAGGTTGGCAGGCAATCTTCCGTGTAATGATCCTCTCCACATATCGTATAGAATGGGGCTAATGCCTTCATTTATTGGACCTCGTTACTCTTTTGCAAGGTTTTCACCATGGTAGTAAGATTGGAAATTTCAGCGTGGATGGATGTGAGCTCATCTATCTGTAATTTGCCACCAGTTTTAATGTCGGTCCCAAGTCTGGCAGTAGGATATTCAAAGTCATGATTGAAATCCTCTCAAGGATGCCAACTGCCTCTGTGTAGTTTTTGTCAAGCAATGAACCATTTCCTGAAGCATCAACAACTATTCTAGTTTGTGCATTAAGTCTATTGTAAACTGTCTCCATTTGGGTCTATTTTGGGAATTCATGCATTGGACATCTCCTCAGCATGTCTTTGTATCTCTCCTAGGCATCATATGGGGTCTCATCATCAGCCTGCCTAAATGTGATGATATCACCCCTCAGCTTGGCAGTGAGTTTAGGTGGCTAGAATCATAGCAAAAATTTCTGGCATGGATCTCCCTATGAAGTGATAGAACCAGGTGGCAAAGAACGTAGCCACGCTTTTGTTCTATCTCTTAGGGAAAGTGTAAACAACTTCAGTTTCAATGTATCCTCCGATACTCCAGGCTATTGAAATAGTGGCAAAGTTCCATGAATTGCTTCAAGTGTTGCCTCAGATCTCTAGTAGGTGCTCCATCAAATTATTCTACATTCAAAATTATTTGTATCACTACCGGTTTAAGTTCAAAATTCAATGTATTTACCTCAGGACAAATTAGTCATGGCATCAAATTGTCAATGTTTGGTGCGAGTGTTCTCTAATAGGTCTCTCTTCCTCCACATTAACAGCTGGAGCAACAAGAGCTGGTGGTATCCCATTGTTATTGGGTGGATTTTCCTCATTGTTTAACACACTATTTACTCTATTGCCTTGTTGATCCATCTCTTGAATCTTTTTCTTTAACCTACGCAGGGTTCTTTCAATTTCTGGGTCGTATAGCCAATCTTTCACCACAGGGCGGTTTCTGGTCATACACCAGTCAAAACAAAGAAATAAAATAAAAAGCAAAAATAAAAAGAAGACAAGTAAAAATCTAAAAACAATAAACTTCGTTGCAATCCCCGGCAACGACACCAAAAGCTTGTTCAACTATAAGAGTGTTTGGCAAAAGGGGTAGAAAATGTATTGGAAATGTATAAAACAATGCCAAGATTTACTTTTTGCGTGCAAGTATACATGGCCGGAAAGTAATACAGTAGTAAGCTGGTTATCGATCCTAGAAGGATTGGCGAAGAGTTTGATTGCCTTACTTGTTTACTTGTCAAAGGAAAAGTGTTGTTGGCTTGAAGTTGGTTATAAAAATAGTTTAAAAATATAACAGCGTTGGTAAGGAGAGTGTTTAAAATGAATGATGAGCGTTGGCAAGGGATACCTAATTTTTATGCTATTCACGCCATGTCAGCCTTTATAATGTAATGCATTGGCATCGTTTAGCGAGCAAATCCAAAATTAGCAATGCCTCTCTCGATGGTCAATACCTTAAATTAACCATGTAAAAACCTCTATATCTTTATAGTGATGTTTTTTGTCATAAATCAATTTGATTAAGTCCCAACCTATACTCCTAAGGGGTAGATTCATTTTAGAAGTAAGCTCATCTACTTGAACATCTTCTTTCGAAGCATTCGTCTTAGTATCTGGTAATAGATCAATGCCCCCTAAGTCTGTTAAGATATTAAGGTTCAATAAGCCAACAATGCCAGCTCTCGCTTAGCACAGTTTTTATAAAACATTGTAGAACATGTCAGATAGGGAAAACCATGCCGAAGCTTTTTCATTATTAAAAACTAAAGATAAAAATAGCGTTCAATGCAAACATCCCCCACCAACTATTAAATTAGTTCATGGTGAGGGTATCAACCAAAAAACCTTCAATGTTTTGCAACTACACAAAGAGAATGGGCAAGAAGTGGTCTCTCGATACAGCCCTTCAAGATCTAGGCTCTCGGTAAAGCTGGTCGAACCATGTCTCCTTGGTGCAGCGGGTCATTGATGGATATCCTAATCTTTCTCTAAAAAATCTCTTTAATTGCTTGCTTGATCGTTCTTTAAATAGGCGTGCAAGGAAGACCTAGGATAAGCTCTTGAGATTGAATTTTGAATGCTCAAGGGATAAGGGAAGTGATCTTCATATCCAAAGTTTGAATGTGAGCTGATCAGGTTAGGGCTGACGTCATCTGTCGCCATTGCTTTACCAACCAAGCTTGGCATCATTCTTCCAACCAAGCTTGGCACAATTTTTCGCTACTTTTTTAGAGTTTGATCTAATTGTTATTTTCTCGCAGTCTGATCTAGTCCTCTTTTTTTGGGTTCAACAGCTACTTGGTCGGGCATCAAATTCCTCTTCTTTGTCAATCGGTGCTTTGGCAATATTTGGTCCATCTATGCCAACAGCATCTCGACATTCTCTCTAGCATTCCTTCATGCGCTACCTTGCTCTGCTCTGCTCTGCCAACTGCTATGTCAAGCCTGCATTATTGCCAAGAAAACAACCCTTCACACTGGCATAGACACAAATCTTAACTCCTTATGTAAATGCATGAATTTAACAACTAAATGTACTCAAAAGCAAGCGAACGCATTGTAAAATAGGCATAAAAATAATACTTTTGAGGAGGTAACAGATACAATCAGTCTAAGCTTTAAAATAACCTGATTTTAGTAATCAAATTAAGGAAAATATTGGTACCTTAGTTTTGCTTAATTAGATTGATAATGTTCTTAAATAATTCCTTTGTTCCCGGATCCTAATGTTTTGGTCGAACCTAGTTACCCTTGCCTCTAGCTGAACTCTATTCTTGTCTTTGATTTTATGTATGGTATAAAAACGAACAAACGAAAGCTAGGAATCAAGATTAGGTTATTAAAGAGATTTAAAATGGATATATGTGTTACAAGATAAGGATTTTCGAATTCTTATCAAATTGTAAGGTTTTAAATCAATCTTTGAAGTATGAAGTTTTGTGTTTGAATCAATATATAACAGCTTATTTAAAGGGTCAATTATTTTTGTAGTTCAAGTTGAGTAAAGAATAGAAAAATTTTGTCTTTGATTTACCTTGTGGTTTTAAAATAAGGGCTTACATGTGCTAAGCCAATCCTTGTTTGTTCTGTAACACTTCCTAGTTCGGTTTACTCCTAAACTAGGTTAGGGGTGTTACGATCGTCATGTAGATTAAGTTGGTGTGCCTCACTTCTCTTATCCTTGTCTTCTATGAACTGTTGCAAGTGATACCAATTGTTTGGTTGGTGTTTAGGGTACTTCACTTCTATCTGATATAAGGGCACCAATAACAATAGTTGTTTCCCTGCAATAACTTGGGAACCTTCAATATTTTCAATCCTGTCAAACACATTTTCTCAGTAAGGCTGATATTTCTAGACCTCGCATCCTACAGACAGTGAGGTCTACAGAGATTCTTGACATGGCAGGAACCTCATGTCCTATAAAATGTGAGTTCTTTAGAGATTTCTGTCATTGCAACAACCTCTCTATCTACAGAAAGTGAGTTCCAATTTTTAAAAACTCTAATGTACATCATTGTCTATAAAAGCTTCAATTCGTGTTAGCTTTAGTAAAATGATTTGATCTCTAGGTGTTCCTTTACAGTCGAAAGTGTACAAAAGATGGCAAGATTTTCTGCAACAGTGTTCCATTCTAGAACCTATTTCTACATTTCCTTCGGCAGCAAGGTCAACAGAGACGAACTATATAATTTGATTTCAATGCAGCTTAGCGAATCTACAACACGCCAAATGTCTTGTTTCTTGGCAAAAAATACTCGTTGATGAACCCGGCCCTGAGGCCCATTATATGCTCCCCTTATCAAACGCTAGGGACCTTCGCAATATGTTTAGAAGTTACACCCGTGTTAGGGGCACGAACATCGAGTTGATTGTAAAATTTGATGAAGGGGCATCTTCATCAACAAACACAGCAGCAACTCTGTCGGCAGAAGAAGAAGACAAAGATGCAGTTCTGATATGTAACTACACCAGACGACTAGATAAAGATCAAAAAATTGAGGAACTGAACATAACATCAGACTTCTCTACAGACTATGCCAACATGGAAACTGACTCATCTTCTATACATTTCAACTAAACGTCGCTTCATGTATCTTGTTCACAAATATGTAATCCTATGTGTCTTCTATTCATGTATCTTATTCGACTTAACGTAAATTTTAATTACTAATTTTAAAAATAATAATAATAAACTAGCTTTAATTATAATTATATATTTATATTTTACTTGTTAGGTATTTGTAATTAAAATATTATAATTGTAATTTTTAATTTTTAGTTCTTTAGTAATTGTAATTATAAATTATCTTCAACTAAGGCATAAATCTATTCCCTACTAGTTAAATAAAAGTAACATCTACCGCGATATAATATTGTTTTTTGGATAAAATAATAACACAGTTGTTTTACATATATCAAAAAATAATTACATATCCATCCTAATGACGCCTATGTCCACTCGTACCTCACTGCGGTGGACAACGATCCCGATGTGAATTTCGTCAAACAATGCCACCACCACCACCACCATCATCATCATCATTATCCACACATGTATATAGCATACCACTGCTGACACTAGGACCGGTGTAGAATAGGCTCTACGGTGACGTCTAATGAACAATACCGGATCTAAACTATGTTATCGTTGGTGGAAACTGATAAAATGGAGAAATAAATGCAGATCGTACTGATAGATAGTACTGTACTGGAGGAACCGTCATAAGCGAACAAAACACGTCTGTGAAAAACCTTCGGACGGACTCCCCATTTGTTGAAACGATAGGGATAGTGTATTCGGCTGGGCATGTGCCTGCGCTGTTCCTGATGACGAGTCCCCAGGAGCATGTGTTTGTCTTCTCTAGCTTTGTTCCCCCATGCTGGTACCACGTTGCGTGGGCAAATGTTGCGTCGGCGGACGGTTTAGGAAAGGCACATCTATTTCTCATTCTCACTCTTTCGGAGTTAGTATATATGGCTTTTCATTTTGATGGTACTACTACATATACTCAAAGGTAACTTTGTGGTCAAAATGGGTTCCAAAATGGCAGGTCGTCTACCGTATCGTGTCATCCACAGCTGCATCCATGTCGCGTGATGATGTCCCCAATGGACTTCTGTCTTTTCTTGTCACGTTAACTTGTGAAATTTGTCCAAATTGGGTGGTTCGTCCGGAATCCCTTGGACAAAGTTGAATTATCGCAACACGCGGTCGGCAGGATGTCACTCGACTATCTCATACTCTATGAGCATGACCATCAAAATCCAAACGGGCTCAGCCAGCATTATTTCTAGAGGAATGCAGTCCTTAATATCATCATCCTCTTAAAGCGTCCATAGGAACTACAAAAAAATATTTTTAAACTAAATTAGATAAACGCGGTTTAAAAAATTTATTATTATATTAGAAAAATGTAATAGATTAAAAATATTACCTCATCTCTCTTGTTGATCAACAGTCGATAATCTCGATGGGTTGTTGGTAGTCCCACGTGAGATAATATACACGACCGCCTATAATTCAAATAAAAAAATTTAAGTATTCTAATATTATAAAAAAGATATTATAAAGTTGTTTTACTATTTATTAGTACCTCTGAATAAGTAGAAATTGGAATGGGCTCAGTTTTCTAATCGTCAGGCGTAAAAGCGACATTCGAAACCATGTCAAAACTGTAGCAACAAAAGACACCCGCCAATGGCACGTCTGTCCGGGTCAACGGTTCTACATAGCTCCAGAAATAGAAATGCCAAAACTGTCGCTCCCTAACTCTTATTTTTTGATTCTGCAAAACTGCTTAGATGAGTCAACCATATCAAATGGACTTTGTTGCGGGATTTGTCTAGCATCAAACCCCCTCAATAACTCGTAGAATATGGGCACGAGCAAACCGCTATAAAAATAAAAAAAAAAATATATATATAATTATTTATAATGAAATAAAATATCATAATAACTATTCATAAACAATAATATTTATTTATACCATCTTTGTGACTTTATCAACGTTCAGGGTAGGTTCATAAAATTGTTGTCCAAAAAGGTAATTTTAAGTTTACCACCATCCAAATCGTCCTCCTTCGGCACCATTTCGAGCAAATTTGCACACACGCCAACCAGTCTCCCCTCGTAATACCGGTAATAACCTCACCGTCAACGGGCAGACCAAGATGAAATGCAACATCTTGCAAGGTGATAGTTGCCTCACCTTAGGAAATATGAAATGTGTGTGTCTCGGGCCTCCACCTCTCTAGCAACGCATTAATCAATGGGTAGTTTAACTTCGTACCGCCAAATATGATGGAAACATGGTCAAAACCAGCTTCATGCAAATACAAAACAATGTCTGGATGAGGTGGTCTCGTAAAGTTGAGGTAACAAGTCAACACATGTTCATACCCCTTCAAATAAAAATTTAAAATTAATAAATGAATCAATAAAATATATAGTAACAACTAAAAATAATTAAATAAAAAAATAACCTTGCTATTTGAGCGTCAGTAGTTGAACACATGTCTGTCGTCCAATCTCAATAACCCTCCCATTTCTATCAAATATTCGAACTCTTTAAGAATATAAACAATATATAATAGTAGTTAAAGAAGAAGATTCAAAGAGGATGTTAAAATTCGGAGGAGTGGCCCACTATTTATAAGAGTCCCCGCACTCTCATGAAGCGATTTTAATGGAACTCGCTACCTGTGAAACGCGAGGTTCTTTTGAAAAGATGCGACTTTTGAGTACCAACGGATTCAAACCGATCATAAAGGACCTTGCATTCTGCAAAAAGCGAGGTCCGAGGATTTAGAAATTTGATTTTTTAATTTGATTTTATCCATATTTTGTGTTAATACGTTATTCGATTAGAATTTTTAGATTATTAGACTATTATTTTTCATTATATTTATTTATTATACACCAATAGAATTTACAATTTTAACAAATTTTTAGTTAGGAGCATTAATTAGTAATACAACTTATATATTAATAGAATTTAAATAGTATTTTTTCCTAAATATGCTCTTTTTTAGACAATATCATTATCCTAATAAATATAAAATTATTTTACATTATGACTATTTGATTTCAAATATTCTACACTAATTAGGATTTTAATTTAAGGAAAATAAGGATTTGAAATCAAAGATTTGTACTAAAGATTTTATTTAATGAATAATATTTCAAATTAGAATAATTAGGATTTTCTTAAATAATTAAAAATTTTCGTATCCTTTCAAGCTTTTTCAATTAATTACATCTAATAATTACGTCATATTATATTATATATTCGAATAATTATAATTTATTAAATTAAATATTAAAAAAAATAGGTCAAATAAATTATATCTACATTAGAAGGTATTTAAGGATATTATGATCTTTCATTTATTAAGACATAGTTTGTTTACGGTCAAAAGAACTCGATATGTGCAGGATGCAAGGTCACTACAGTAAATCCCGCAATAAATTCATCCGCCACTTCAATTTATCTTGGACCTCGCGTTTTGAAAAATGTGAGGTTTTATTCAGTAATTTTAAATTAGGTTATCTGAAAAGTGTATTCACGTAGGACGGATCTTGTTATACACAGAACGCGAGTTCTATAATCGTGTTTCGTAAAGCGCAAGGCCGCCTTAAGTGGATGATTTAGGGGTTATTTTTTTAAATAACTTTGATTTGAGGTTATTTTTCTAAATAACTATTAAAATTAATTTTTTTTCATAAAAATTGCTATATTTTGATAACTAAAATTCCTTTCCGATGTGTAAATAGTGTAATGCTGCCGGCTTGATTTGACTAGTTTAAAGGTTTGCTGAAAGTTAATTATTTGTTTTCACATTTTTATTGACTGTTATTTCCGCCATCTAATTGTTAGGCTATTCTGCATTGTACATGTTTTGGATGCGACTCAGACCACTCCTTCACGGAATTGATTCTATCACCTTAATAACGAAGTACCCGTTAGGTATAAGTAGGAGTGGGCAAAAATACATCTGGTTGATCCGACGACCCGAACCTAAAATGTCGAGTAATTTTATAAAAAAATTACTTAACCGGGTTGGGTACCCGGCCCGATAATTTTTCCGAGACACGGGCCAGAAGTTTTTTCTTACCGGGTATCCGACTCGATAAATTTTAGTATATATTTTTTTATATTTTAAATTATATTTTTATTTTAAGTTTCTTAATATTTTTACTCTAAAACTTAGTTTAAATCCCTAGATTCTTTATATGTTTGTATTATATACTTTTAAGATTTAAATTTAAAATTTTTTTAAAATATTTTTGTGTTTAATATTTAATTATTTTAAAATTTTAGAATTAAAAAATAAAGAAAATATAAATCGGATACCGGGTATCCGATTTTCCAGGTACCCGGGTTTCACAGGTACCCAGATGTGATGGGCCGGGACACGGGCCGAACAATGAGGTACCCGGTCCCGGGTACCCGACAATGCCCACCCCTAAGTATAACGATATAACTGAATCGAGCTTAAACATGAAACAATATTCAGTTTGTATTCGTTTATTTATTTTTAAATGTGTTCATGTTTACGTTTAATATTCGTGAACATATTTGTGTAACGTTCACAAACATGTTTGTTTAACGTTTGAGAACATGTTTCGTTTATATGTCCGATAACATGTTAGTTTATATGTTATTCAAAATAGTAAAATTACACCACTAGTCATTAATCTCCTTAGGCTTCATTGCATGAACTTTAAAGTTCACATTGTGTTTGATTTAGTCCCGAGTTCACCAATATTTAAAATATAAAAATAAAGAAAAAAAAACCAAGTAAACGAGCTTATAAACAAATCGATAAATAAACTTATAAACGAGTTTATTTGTGAATATAAACGAATTGAACATACATTTATTTATATTCGTTCGTTTATAAAAATTTTATTTATACTCATTTACTTATCTTGATAAATGAATATAAATTAACCGTTCACAAATAATTTATCGAACTATCTATTCATCTACCCGCTAGTTAGATACCTAAAACCAAATTTAGACCGTCACCCGACCCTTCACATGTTGGTAAAAAGAAAAGAAAAAAACTGGGAAAACAGGACATTTCCTGATACGATACAGGGGATCAACTGTCCTGGTAATACAAGGTTTTACGGTTTCCCACTCCATTCTTTCTCCATATCTTCTTTCCTGTCTTCTTTTCTATACCCAAAAATCAAAACCCTCAATTTCAAAACTTACCCAATTCCCGTTCCTTCAATTACTAAGCGAATCCCATTTTTCTGAGCCCAAACTCCGTTTGCTGTTTCCCAAGGTAAAATTTCTCTCATCGATTATCACTTTTGGTGAATTTCTATTTTAGATTATGGGTTCTTGATGATCAAAACCCGTATTCAAATTCACGGGTTGTATATGTTCCTACGGTATGTTTTCTGTTTTAGCTGAAAATTTAGGGCACAATTAACTTTTCTTCAGGCTTTTTTTTTTTGGATATTCATATTTTTACTAGCATCCCAATTATGGCGTTGTGTTAATTTTCTGTTTCTAAGGATGTTTTGTTTATTTGAAATTATGGGGGATCTGTTTGTTCTAAACGGTGCTGGTTATGAAGAACAGGTGGTTAGGTTTTGTTCGTTGTAATTGGGGAGTTTGGAAATCGGGCTTTGCGGGCGTAATTTGGATGTTTTCTCAAGCGGTTGTAAGGTTCTATTTGTAATAGATTGAATCTGGGCTGTTTATGTACATAGTTCCTTTACAATAATATATATGATTTTCATACCATGTCTATATTACCCAAACCCCTCCACACCCATAAATAGGAGGATATTGAGGATATTGAGCGCTTAAGTATGGTCGATCCAACATCCTCCTGTATGTTGTACCAGCTATAATGCCAATTGAGCTAAACTCAATCGGCCCTTCACAATGTTTTCTAGTTTCCCTATCTTTGAGCCTAATGCTTATGGGGTTTTAACTGTTCCAAATGCTCCCTTGTCGACTACGGTATTAGTATGAACTTCGAGTCATCCTTAAACCTCAATTGTATGAGGTCAGTCAGTAGGAAGATGAGGCCATTTAAATTTAGTTATTTCCTGATTCTGGATAGATAGGATATAGGGCATTAACAGCATCTTTTCATCATGTGTTATGGCTTCTGCGTGGTCGGCTCTAAAGTTGAAATGGGATTTAGGGATGAGTTGGATAATCATAGGAGTATGCATAAAACGATTTTGTATGATCTGTGGTAGCTTTTAGAGGGTTCGATACTACATTAACCATTTCCCGTGCCTCTCTCATCCATGTATCTAAAATTGTTTTTACGAGTATGATTCTTGTTGAGACTTTTTCTAGCGTTAAGCTTGCCAAAACCATGTGTTTATCAGTAAGGATCTTTAAAGTTATGCTTGTAGTTGTATACATGATTCTCGGCAGCTATAGAGAAAAAAAAACTAATAGGCTAATTCTTTAATCATAGTGTTGCTTTCAGCAGTGAGAATGCAAGATCCAAGGATGCCGCCATCAGAGGAAGATTTGAATCCTAAGATACGGAAAAAGAAAAGCTCCACCAACAAAGCATCCCTGTTTCCGTTGGAAAGAAACGATATGAAAGGGGCTCAGCAGGTACAGGGATCCCTACCATTAAGAACAGGGAAAAAGGCATCAAAAAGGAACTTGAAGAATGAAATGTCTCCAATATATCTGCAACCTGAGAGATCTAACTCAGATTCATTACCAGACTCTTCTACATCTGGAAACGAGTACCGCACGCTGAGGCACAAGTATTTGCTACTGGAGGAAGAAAGTTTCACATTGGGTAAAGAGCTTAAAGAAGTTGAAGACGAGGTCAAGGCTCTTGAAGATGAGAAGCTTGCCCTACTGGATCAGCTTGTTGTATTAGAAGGTCTAATAGATCCTTCAGAAATGCAATCTCATGGAGCATAGTACTATATATTACTTTTTTGCTTCATGCCCGTCTCTATATTTCGTGTGCTTGTCTATTGATATGGATGATAAATGCTGAAGTAATCAACTGCAGAGGAAGTTTAATGTTTGATCCCGAGTCACTAGCCTTGGCCAAAAGACATGAGCTCTTGAAGAGAATTCTGGGTTATGTTGTGCAGGCGTAACCGGTAAGTTTATGTAACTTTCGATTTCGCATGAAACTTCAATATTCACCAGTGTCGGGATTTTTTTCTTATGATAGTAGAGCTTTGTAGCTTCTATGAATTGTAACTAGTTTCTGATGTCATGACATACAGTGCTATAGTTTGATGAGACTTACTATAACTACGGTATTTGCACCGGTATAAATAGGATTAAATATTGAATTATAAATGTCCCATGGACACTTCTCTTCTTGATCAGCCTTGAGAAAGAAGGAGAAAAAGAGGAATGGAACGGGGTTGATCAGCTGTAGCTAGGTTCATCTACTTGAACCAGATCAGAATCGATGTATCTCGGACTGACTAGATCTGTAGCTAGCAATCCCTCTGTTTTCCTTCTTTTCTTTGTAAGGCAGATTAACATGGATTTGATATTTTCGGGTTTTAATATGAAATTAACCAGACCTTGTTCTCATGGAAAGAGACAACACAAGTAATCCATTGGTTAGTTTGATCAGATTCCCAAACCAGCGGAGATTAATTTCTTTTTTATTGATTTTTGGTGCAGACAAATGCGATATTTTAGGCCTCATTTGTCATTTGGGTTGGTTTCTTGTTCTTTCTTGTTGGAATTTGAGAGTGGAGAGAATCGAATCTTGAAGTTTGAATAAGAAATCAATCACGCACACTTTGGCTACAATAACACTGAATTATCTTACTACAATGGTAACTGCGGTACTGAATTCATAGTTCATTATCAATTCTATGAGATTTCTGATATAAAAGCTTCAATGAAGTATACTCACGTTTGCTTTGTTTGGAGGGTTTTTTCTTATCAAAACAATATTTTTTTGGGTAAACTACAACAGATGTTACTCAATTATCGGTAAGACTAATTTGAATCACCCAATTATTAAAAATTATATTTGGGTCACTCAATTATGGGTAATGTTACATTTGGCTCACTAATTATTAAAAGTTATATTTGGGTCACTCAATTATGGACAATGTTACATTTGGGTCATCTTTCATATTTAAAAAATAGATATCAATTTATGCATTAGATTAATTAATGATTTCAAATGAAGTTCTCTAGTGTTAACGAGGGTATACAAGTAATTTGGAAGAAATATGACTAAATTAATATATATTTTTTAAATATTAAGGTGACCAAAATATAATCTTACTTATAATTGAGTGACTCAAGTGTAACTTTTAATAATTGACTCAAATATAATTTGATCCATAATTAAGTGATCTCTATTGTAGTTTACTTTATTTTCTTTATTATTTATCAAATTTCAAACAATTATTTAGACACGTTTTTATCTACGTAGCACATTGAAAGAACCAAAATAAAAAGGAAAATTATACAATTTTTGTCCGAAAGAAGAAGTATGAGCGATAGGTGTAAAAGACGTGTTAGCACGAGAACACATTCTCTCTTATCATGCCACGTAGGTAATAAAATCTCGGGAACACAATCTTTGTTGGATTTCAACGCCATGTAGGTAAATACGTGTTTTAACTAAGTTTCAACCAAAAATGTATTTTTTTTAAAAAGAAAATAATTTTGTGTATGGTTCAGTTGAACTGCTTGTTTTTCCTCCGTAGATATGGGTGATAAAATGTCGGGATTGCAATCTCAAGCTTTTGGAAGGTAAGCAATTAAGCATGGACTTAGCGAGTTAAATGGAAACAGAAAGAGAGATGAATCACAAGGTTTTTCTGGTAATATTTACTAGACAAATTAGGGAGGGTGAATCTTCAGAAATTTAATTTCTTAATTAGTAACAATAATATATGGGAGTTAAACTAGTCTAAAATTATGATGCCTTGAACTACTCTAAGATTGCTTGTGTCTAATTTTTTCATTTCCATCTTGCACACTTCAACTTTTAAATAGCCAATTCACTCCCTCTTGGCCAATTGCCATTGTTTGTTCAAGTTAACAGCATGCAAATGTATTATCGACGTCGATTTAATTTTGGTCCCACATATTATTAGACATGACATAATTTATTGAGATCTCGTATCAGGTACCTGAGTCATATATAATGTCTCTGTTGGAGAACTTTTAATCTCTTCTAGAGATTTTCATAATTCGTTGATTCCTTGATCAAACCATCAAAATATACAACTCTTTTTCTTTTTTGAGGATTTTTTTAATCTTTGGAACTTACTTGTCTATCACGCTACATCCATAAGTTAGACTCATTAGAAACTAGAGTTTGTCCTTCCGGGACATCAAATTTAATCGGAGCATTCATAGCAGGTATATGTGACTTAGCCGTTCTTTTAGAGTCAGCAAAATCATCTGGCAATTGATTTGCTAAATGAATTATCCTTTGAACTTATAGTTTACATTATTGAGTAGGTGGATCAAACTGAGATAATGATAATTCATTCCAACTTATTTCTTTTTTCAGCTATTTATTTTCTCTCCCCTAATGTTGGGAAAACTTACTCATTAAAATGGTAGTCAGCAAATCGAGCTGTAAATAAATTCTCCATCAGAAGCTCGAGATATTTAATTATCAAGGGGAATTTGAATCTGACATATATTCTCAACCTCATTTGAGAACCCATCTTTGTGCGTTGTGGTGGAGCAATTAGAACATATACCGTACACCCAAAAATTATGGGGAGAACTTATGATAATTTGTTGGCTTGATGCGAATTAGTGATGCTGTATGTAAAATGGCATGTCATCAGCATTATTAAGACTAATTGTCTTTATAGGGTAATCTAGAAATTGTGCTCGTAATTTTATCAACAGAGCAAGTAACCTTGCAAACGCCAAGTTGCAGGTTGATAACAAGGATACATATGACCATCTAGTCGATGCATCGATTAAAATTGTAAAATATCTAGATGATCTATAATAAAGGTGTATGGGCCCACATATAACACCATGTATCCGTTCTAGAAAATTAATAGATTCATAATCTATCTTAGCTGGTGATGGTTGAATAATTAATTTTCCTTGAGAGCAAGCATCACATGAAAGACATTACTTTGAAGAATCTATCAATTCTTTAGTAAATAACCACATGAAGTATTAATAGCTTTTCGCATCATAATTGAATCGGGATGGCCTAACTGGTCATGCCAAATAATAAAGTTATTAGTAAACTTCTGCTTTACAATAGCATGAGCTTCAGTTTGTACTAATTCTTGTATAGTACAATCCGGATGATAATGCATGTAATTTTGTCAAGATTTTCTTATTGCCTTGGGTTATACTCGTAATATGAAGATAACCAGCATCCCCTTAACTAACAGTCTCAATATGATATTCATTTCTGCGAATATCTTTAAAATCCAAGAAGTCTCTTTGCGACTTTGACGAGTATACCGCATTATAAATATGGAATTAAGTTCCATTTGACAATAACATATTTGCTCTTTCAGAGCCTTCTATGATATTAGTACTTCTGGATATAGTACTCGCATTATTCCCTTCCATTTTAAATGGGAAAATATGTATAATTATGCACATTTCAATATGTGTTTTGTTCCATTCACTTTGGGAAATGAAAAATATGTGCTTTGTACCATTCACTTCAGGGAATGAAAAATATTAAATATAGCACATATCAAATCAATTATCTATCAAAGATAATGTCACAAGAACTTATTACTCTTTCAGAGCATTGATATTTTAGTACTTTAAGATATAGTACTCACATTTTCCCCCTTGCATTTAAATGGAAAAATAGTTCTTATGCTTAAGTATAGTATGAGTACTTGTACTGTCTGCTAAGCATAAATCGCCACAATTCATTGCATATTTTATTCTGGAAGTAATCATATTCTTTAAAGGATAAATTAACATAAAGCGTAAATAAGTAATATGTAAAACAAATTAACATAAAGTAAATTAACATAAATAAATAATAAATAAAACAAATTAACATAAAACAAAATAAATAAAGGATCAATTATTCTCTTTAGAGGTTATAAGGGAAATAAAATAAATGGCGAATTATTCCATTCAAGGGTTATGAGGAAATCAACAATATCTAATTGAGTTGGACCAAAAACTCCATAATTATTTTCGCCATAAACAAAATTTGTTTATATTTTCTTTTCTTTATCATTCATGATTGTGGATAAAGGTCTATAATGCTTCGGCGTTCGGCAAATACAAAACCAATGATTTAAATTGCCACATCTATGATACATAGATTCCTCTTTCTTGAATGATATTTTGCACTATTGTCATCTTTACTGTTCCACTTGTGGTGAGTATAATTATTCTCAAAATGACCATAATGTTTATATCCATAGCCTTGACCATGACCACAACTACCAATGTGGCATTTATTTTTTTATTATAAAATCTCACATTCACTTCAGGAAATGGAATGGAGCCAGTGGGCCTTTAAAACATTTTTCACGATATTGCGTCTGAGGACAACATTATTTGCGTGAAAAGTGGAGTATATTTTTTCTAACATATCCTCATCAGTAATATTTATACCAAATAACTTCAATTGTGAAGTAATTCAAAACATAACAGAGTTATACTCGCTTATTGATTTAAAATCTTGCAATCTTAGATGCAACCAACCAAACATTTTTTTATGATGGTCATATTGTTCCTTTAGATTATTCCAAGGAATAAGAGGATTTTTCACCGTTAAATATTCAAATTTCAACCTCTCATGGAGGTGACGGTGAAGAAGTACAATGGCTCTTACCTTATTTTGGCATATTATTCCAAAGATTTAATCATCGTACGCGGCATTGTTAAACCAGTTCACAAGGTCCTTTAGAAACTTTCTTTGAGACTAATACCCTCGCAAAACAGGATGTCCAGACAATATATTAGGAATAAACCAACAAAACAAAGAACATAAATCACTATAATTTATAACAGTCTTCTTGTAGATCATAAATCACCATAATTTATTGCACTTTAAAATCGTAATTTAAAGAATAAAAATAGAGTTTACCGATTTTGATTTTTCTCACAAGGACAATGGAGATATAAATGACCAAGACAGCTCATCATAATCTCTTTATGTCATTTCTCTTTCCAAGCCATTTAAAGATATCATGTAAAACTCAAAATATAGTTAAAAATACCAACTTTAATCGATAAAATAACATAAATATAATCACTAGAAGAATAATTGTCATTCTTAAACAAAGAAACAACTATAAGGATGTATAAATAAGAATGATTAATCGATGCAATTACTAACATCTAATAGACTAAAAACACAAACTTTCATCATTAGAATAAAATAAAACAATATTGGTCATAACTAAAGAACAAAAAAAATCTCAAAATAGGTGCAGAAGCACTACAAGTATATTCTATTGTGTTTTAAACACATGATTATTCCCCGCTTTGAACAACCATCCCTGGATGGTAAGGAAAAGAAATAACGTCATTAAAAAAATTATAATCGTGTATATATTTAATATTAGATATATCATCAAAGAAATAATAAATTAAAATACACTGACCTTAATTTAAGAATAATTAATCATCCACTATATCGAGATAAATAAGTAAAAACATACCAGACTTTTTAAGTTAAGTTGAATATATGGTAGATGTAATCACCAATATCTTGTTAAAATCTTTTTCGGAAATTGTCGACAAGAACCACGGTATTGAGCGAGATCGTGCTGATAACGTGTTGTGAATAAAGTAAAGAGCAAGAGTAAAATAAATGAACAAGAACAAGATGAGAGACAAAGAGAGATTTGTATTATATTCTCAAAGTATGGTTGTATACAATGCTTTGTCCAAACTCTATATTTACAGGCATAAGCTAGAAACCTTAATTTCAATAGGTATTAAGCCCTAATAATAAAGTACATTAAAGTCTCATTTAATATATGAATATCCACAATAAATAAAAATATTCATAACAAATAACAAATTAATAATCATGTATCGTTTGTTTTTTTTTTAATATTTGTTTGTTTCGATTTTAGATTCACAAGTTTGAACATTTTAATTATTCAAACTGAATTATTATTTTTATTTTAAATTATTTTTAATTATCCATAACAATAATTTTTAGTTCTATACTATTTTAAAAAAATAGTGAAAATATAAAAAATACCGTTAAGAATATTTTTCTAAAATAAAAAATGAAATGACAACTTCTTGAGAGATTAACCTACAATTTCCCCATTATATATATTAAATAAAATTTAAAAAACGATAAAAGATAATTTTATATAAACATAAAATCAAAATGTTTAATATATAAATATGAAAAATAATTAAAAATCCAAAGTCACCTTGACCAAGTAAATTAGGCCACGTATAGATAAGAACAAATTTCCTAATTTTTTTTAAAAATTAAAAAAAATCCAATCTATAAATCCCAGTGTCCTTTTTTCTCAATCTCACTCATACAGACTATTAGTATCTTTGATTTTGGCAGTGAAGTGAGGTTTACAGTGATGAAGCCGTGGCTCGTGTTACGCTTTTACTGCGATTCTGTGCATTGCAAATGCAGCCAGGCAGCACCGGAATGTGGAGACTGTGAGCGACACCGGAGGGCTTAGCCGGGAGAGCTTTCCCAAGGGATTTGTATTCGGAACTGCAACTTCTGCTTATCAAGTTGAAGGGATGGCCGATTAGGGCGGCCGAGGGCCTTGCATCTGGGATGTTTATGTTTAACAACCAGGTAATTTCTGGAAAAAAGTGATCATTTCTGTTTTGAGTTGAATCGAATTCGAATCGATTGAAGTTTACACTGTTGTTGTTCAAATCCTTGTTCTCTGCATTCAAATCGAACTTCTGTTAATTTGATTTAAAATTGATGATGAAAGTAAACTAGCATGTGGAGTATTGCCTTGCTCAACTCTCAAGAGACTGTTCGTTGGATGTCTAGACTAGTGTCGTTTTCTAATTAATTAATTACAGTATTTTACTAATTTTAAATGAATCTCGTCATTATTTATATTTTTTCTGTAAATTTTCTTTTTCTGATTTTGTTGGAACAGGCCACATTGCCAATAATGATACAGCTAACGTTGCTGTTGATCAGTACCACCGTTTCAAGGTTAACGTCTTCACCTAAAAATTGTGTTTGAAATAATATAAAAAATATAATTATAATAAATATGGTCTAATTAATATTTCTACAGGAAGATATAGATTTACTGGCAAACTTCAACTTCGATGCTTACCGGTTTTCTATTTCATGGTCGAGGATCTTTCCTGGTATTGCACCAATGGCTCAATTCTTATGATTATTGTTTCCTTTTTTTAAAAAAAATGTTGATTTATTAAATTTGATTTTGAAATTATTGTTGTTTAAATAACTCTCTGATTTATTTATATTTTTGTAGAGGGAGTTGGAAGAATAAATGGGAGGGAGTTGCTTATTACAATAGATTGATCAACTACATGGTTAAGAAAGGTGAATGAAATGGATTCCCTTTGCTTGACACAATTTTTCAATTTGTTTTGCCATGATTGCCACAACCCTGGAATGTAGAAAATGGTGCACAGAAAATGAACAAAAGACCTCTATTACCCGAATTTTTCGTATTTATGTGTTTACCACATATACGACACGAATATAGGAAGGTAGACAAGATCATAATTGTATAAACAGTTGTTCTTGAGTTCAGATAATATAGTGAGCAAATGGAATGTTGGGTTCTTGTTTCATCCTCAAATCTTGAAAATCAGTCAAGATTTTGGTTTGCATTGATGTCAGAATGCAATCTGTGCACTTGTACCTTTGAAATGTTCCATGACATGTTTTGCACACTGGTTATGTTCTGTATGAAAACATCTGCTGATTCATTCCTTTTGTAGGCATTACTCCCTACGGGAACCTAAACCATTATGATCTCCCTCTAGCTCTTCAGGAAAAAGTATGGTGGTTACTTAAACCGCCAAATTGTGTAAGTAGAACATTTTTTTTTCTTTTCCTGAGGTTCTCATAACTTATCGGATGATTAGCATTTAATTTATGATTCATATATTTCAGGGAGGATTATGCGAATTATGCAGAGTTTTGCTTCAAGACATTTGGTGATAGAGTCAAGAACTGGTTTACATTTAACGAACCAAGGATTGTGGCTGCTCTTGGCTTTGATAATGGCCTCAATCCTCCTTCAAGATGCTCTAAGGAAGTTGCAAACTGTACCGCTGGGGACTCTGCACATGAGCCTTACATTGCTGGCCATAATCTACTCTTATGCCATGCTGAAGCAGTGAAAAGATATTGTCAAAAATACCAGGTCAGATAATGTCTCCATTGTATAGACTAATAAACAGGTCAGTTAATATCTCCGCAGTTAATGTTCACCGATATTTATCACAGCTGATTTTGATAATCTTTGAGGATTATAAATTGACCTGGTACTGGATGTATCTTCAGGAAAAGCAGCAGGGGAGGATTGGAATCCTCTTGGATTTTAATTGGTACGAACCTCTTACAAGATCAAAGGCCGATAACTATGCAGCTCAAAGAGCTAGAGATTTTCATGTTGGCTGGTAGGTCTCAAGCTTATATTAAAATTTCTATTCTAGATTTCTTTTGCAGGAAAATTATCAATGTATCATCTGATCTTGCACTTCATCATACATGAAACCTGTGTCTCTTCATCCAAAACTTGTATTCAAATGTGTACGAAATGTGACCCAAAAATATGAACATTAAAAAAAAGGTTCACGTTTTGACCAAAATTGAAATGTAACGGCATTTTATGACCCTCTGTCATTGGTAGCTTCCTGAAGAAGATCAGGAGCTGTACTGTGTAGTTTAGAAAGTAAATGCTATTTCACATTTTGGGCAGGTTTCTGCATCCCATTCGATATGGAGAGTACCCAAGAACAATGCAAGAAATTGTTGGAGACAGATTGCCAAAGTTTACTGAGGAAGAGGTTAAGATGGTGAATGGCTCAGTGGATTATGTAGGCATCAACCAATATACTACAAGCTATATTTCTAATCCTAAAGGGCCTAAACCAAACGTCACGAGCTACCAGAATGATTGGAATGCAGCCTTTTCCAGTAAGTCCTCCCTAGTGAACAGATTTTAGCTAATGCTTTATGGTTTGTTTGTATTTTTAGTATATGAATACAATGTTTTACATTGTATTGTGTTCTCCATCTGCAGATGCAAAGAAGGGAGTGCAAATTGGTCCAAAGGTAATTTCCATAGGATTAGCAGTTAAAATCAATTTTTTAACCAATTGTATTTTCTTTGTCTTCTGCACTGCATTGGACATCGTCCTAGCCATGTGCTCGGCTAATGAAATATTAATACTTAAAAGTATAACCGGAATCTTCATTTTCACAACGCATCCATACACAACACATTATATTTAGACATGGTTACATGGGTATAATCCTTCAAATGTATGGGAACTTATTTGCAGGCAAATTATTGGTGGCTTTATATTGTAATTTGGGGTATGTACAAAAGTGTGACTTATTTGAAAGAGCGGTATGGGGACATAAATATATTCATCTCCGAAAATGGTAAGTATTCTTTTCTTTTTCTTGTACAAAGAAGGGATGTAAAGATTCCGGACTCCGAAATGAACTGAATATTGGCGAAAATTGTGATAGGTATGGATGATCCAGGAAATGTTACACTTCCAAATGGATTGAAGGACACCACCAGGATAAAGTTTTTCAAGGATTGCATGACTCGGTTGAAGAAAGCTATGGATGAAGGAGCGAATGTGATCGGCTATTTTGCATGGTCATTGCTGGATAACTTCGAATGGTTGTTAGGATATACTTCGAGGTACGGCATTGTCTACATTGACCGCAGCAACCTCCGGAGGTACTCAAGATGTCTGCCTATTGGTTCAAAAAAGTACTTGAAAAGAAGCGATGAGCCGAAACAGATTGTCCTTTCCCAGAGCTCATTGAACCGAAGTTGCCAAAATGAGAGGGGGGGGGGGGTAAATAAACATGTAACGCAGAATTATTGCAGAGTGTTCGTTTAGTTTTAGGCAGTTCTTTTTTATCCGAATAATTAGTTTGTATTTGTAGGTTCTGTTTTCAAATTTATTGCAGTGATTTTAGATTTGAAGAATAATTATATGAAAGAGTCGGCTTTTATTTTATTTAATTAAGTGATTAATTAGTTAATATTGTGTTTGAAAATAGTCTTTATTAAGAGAAAAAAAAATTGGCCCTTCAATTTTTTTTGAATATAATCACTGGTACCTGATAGTTCTGCAAATGTTTAATATAAAAACTTTTTCGATTCGGTTTGTTCTTCTCACAGGATTAGAGTTTGAATTTTTAACATCTTATTCAGTTAAATCATGAGTGTCCGCGGTGCCCCTCAAACTTTTTATAGTTCAACACAAGTTGAACTGATCTTCATTTTGATTCAGCTTTTCACATCCATTATTCCCTCCCCCGCCAACAAAAGTAGAAAAGCATGAAAATCAAGCAAGGAAGCAATGCGTATCCCGTGAACAACAAAGGTAAAGAAAGAAAATTTCTACTTTTTCAGGAATATGGAATTAGATGATTAATATAATACAAAATAACTTTTTAAAATATATGAGAATTTAAAATTTACGAAGGATAAGGTTGTCTTTAGCCCTCTTGGTTCTTTTCAAGCACTCTAATTTTAGGGTTTAGGGATTTAATTTAAGGTTTATAGTTTAGGGTTTAAAATTTAGGATTTGTGGTTAGAATTTAAGGTTTAGTGTTAGGGTATAGGGTTTAGAGGTTAGGGTTTAGGTTTTAGGATAATATAATAGAGATTTAGGTTTTTACCTATAACCCCTAAATTCAAACCACAGTCCCTAAATTCTAAGCACGTAAACCTAATCCTCTAAACTATAAACCCTAAACTAAATTTCTAACCCTAAAATTAAGGTGCTTGTGGAAACAAAATGTTTTCTACCGCCAGTGCATGATATAATTACCCAATAATAAATAGATTATTATCCTATACACTGACAGTGAAAAATAAAGTTTTCACAAGTGGGTTATTTAGGGGTTTAGGGTTTTAGTTTAGGGTTTAGAGGTTAAGGGTTTAGGCTATAAGATTTGTAGTTAGAATTTAGGATTTAGAGTTTGTGGCTAGTTTTTTAGGATTTTAAGGTTAAAAATTTAAATTTAAGCTTAAAAATAAGCACACTTGTATAAATTTTTTTACACCGACAATATATTAAATATTAATCATAAATAAAACGCTCTTTAAACAACCATAAGAGAAAAAGGAATACTAAAGTTGCTATAAATCAATCTTTATCAATCCCAACACCAAAGGACAAATATTTCTTTAGTTGTTATGGTGCGATTAGTTATTGGAAAATTGATAAGTGGATTAGTTCTTTTCTTATTTAAAACCATGAAAGCTATGTAAAAAAATATCTTCGTTAACCATAAGAATTAGTTCAAGTAATAAATAATATAAAATTGTTTAAGTAGATCACGGGTTTAAACATCATATACATAAAAAAAAATCGTTAGTAAATTTATCCATTAAAATTAAATATTTAATATAGGACGATCTAAATTAGTCAAGAAAATAAACTTTTAAAAAATAAAAAAAATAAAAAATAAAAGTCGTTATTAAGAGGAGGAGAAAAAGAAGCTTCACCAAATCTAAAGAAAGGGGTGGTGCTCCCTTTTTTTCTTATTGCTAATCAACTACTTATTTATTAGAAAAAATTACATGAGTGGTCACTCAACTATTATTTTTTTATTTTAGTCATTTAATTAATTTTTTTGTCCAAATTTTCTCTTATGTTAAATATTTTTCCTTGTTAAAGAATTAACGGCTGCACATTTTTTTATTTGACTAATCAAATAAAAACACGTGCTTCACATTAAATATCTTTTTTTGTTAAAAAATTAATGACTATATATTTTTTATTTGACCAATCAGATAGAAACACGTGCCTCCACCAGATTAACCGAAGAAAATCAAAGGAAAATTAAAACCTAAAAAATTTGGGGCGGATGCGATACGAACCCGCGTACCAAAGGGTAAAAGAGCAGTGCACAAACCATCCGTGTCAAGCTTGTATATTTATACATGTTCATTAATACACGTATATAACTAAAAACCCAAAATAAAATATTAAAGTTAAGAAGTAATTCGAACACAAGACCTCATTAATAAAAATTTAATTATTTAACCACCAGATTAATTAAGAATTATATTTAACTAAATTTTGATTAAATTGAAAATCAAACTAGATTAATTTTTTCACTTTGTTCGATAATGATAAAATTAATTAATTAATTATTTATTTATTTTATAAAATTAATATTAAATTATTTTAAAATTAAACTAATAATATTTATTTATGATAGAATATAAAATTCTAATTATATTTATTTATTATTTTTAAATGATATAAAAATAGGATCTAAATAATTATTTTTAAATAATTTAAATTTTATATTCTATAATAAATAAATGTTATTTTAAATACTTATTTACATATGAATAATGGATTATTTAAATTTTAAATTAATATCTAAATAATTTTTTTAAATAATTTAAAATATACATTCTATAACAAATAAATATTACTTAAAAATAATTATTTAGACCCAAAATTTAAACTATTTAAAATATTTATTAAATATAATTTACAAATTTATATTTTATCATAAATATTATTAATTTAATATTAATTTTATAAAAATAAAAAATAATTATTTAATTAGTTTTGTTATTATCGAACAAAGCGGAAAAAAATCTAGTTTAATTTTTAATTTTATTCACAATTTATTTTAATATTATTTAAGTTAAAAGCACATCAATTTATTAGTTTAACTTGGTGGTTAAATATTTAATTTTTTTATCGATAAGGGCTTGTGCTAGAGTCGCTCCCTTAGCTTTAATATTTTATTTTATATTGTTTGTAACTTAATATTGTTAAATATATGTTGTTCGTAACTTAATTCAATGAATTTTTTCCTTCAATCTGGTGGAGATATGTGTTACCACCTGATTGGTCAAATAAAATTAAATAAAAATAATGTGAGAAGGAGAGGAAAATGATTAAAGTTAATATAAAAATATTTTAAAAATGCCATGTCAGTATTGTCATTAGTTTTTTAATGAAGAATAATCAAAATAAAAAAACGTATCTAATGCGAGAGACGATTTCGCCGAAAAATTAGTTAAATGACCAAAACAAAAAATGAGTAATAGTTGGGTGACCACCCGTTTAGTTTACCCTATTTATTACTACTTTATTATAATGATCCTCACATGCTTAGCTGCGAAAGTAATGATGATTAGATTTTATAATACTAATTAATCCCCACTATAATTATAGTGAAGACCAAAAGTTTGTATTCAATTTGTTGTTTTTTTATCCTATCATGTGTAATAGTAGATAAGCGGATTATATTTATTTTAAAAAATATGAATTTAAATCGTTTTGTTTACAATGTGTATGCGCATTTCAAAAGGTTAAGATTATGAAGAAATATTACCTTAGAACCACTGTAGATTATTCAAAAAAATTATTTTTTTGCATTAAATAAATATAATTGAAAAGAAAAATGATTTAAGATAAGATCATACCTAATCGGTGTTGGTATTTCAAAGTTTAGAACTGCCCTTTGTTCGAAAAAGAAGTTTAGAACTACCTCTATTTGATTAATTATTTTTTATCATTATTTATATTCCATTAATTAATTAATTAATTTAAATAAAAAAATTATTATGAGGGTGATTTTTCTAACTTAATTTGTTCATTTACAATATTAAAATTAAAAATTTTAAATTTATTTAAGAGGTCTAACACTTTATTTCATTAGATTAACTATAATCCATAATTAACTAATGTTTGTATATACGTCAGCCCACTAGATTTTGGAGCCACAATTTATGGAAATGTATTTGAAATTGTGAAAACTGTGCTTGCCATTAGGGTAGCCAATCTTTCATTTTAAATTGTTTGTTTGGGTTAAAACAGAATTATAAGATGCAGACGTGTTTGTTTATTTTTATTAAACTTTTTTTTTTGGATTTCATAAACTAGAAACATTTCTTTTTATGTTCTTGTGGCGCGCTTTAATTTTTATTTATGTGGAATATTTTTAATTTTTAAAATTAAATTTGATGTTTTCTTTTAAAAATGACGTTTATTAATTTATCTTATTGATCTATTTATGCTTTGGACTATCAAACTGAATATTATAAATATTTGCAATCATTGAAGATAGATCGTAATTGAGTTGTGATAAAGTTAATTTGTCGATGTGCCATCATTTTCATATGCATTTTTATGTTCGTGTTGATGACTACAGACATCATTTTTATATTCATTGTCTGGCATGCCGTTCGTCGGTTTTCGGCGATAAAATGTTACAAGAAATGATCGACTGAATTCATCGAATTAAGGGGTGGGCTTGTTGGCGGTGATTTGGGGGTTTGAGGGTTTGGGCATTTTAGAAATTTGGGAACTATTTTGAGAAGTTTTCAAAATTTTAAAGTTTTTTAAAATTAAATTTAGTTTTTTTTTAAAAAAAATTAAAATTAGTGACACGTGTTAAGTATTGATTGGATGATATTTTTTTTAGTAGTTTAGGCACAAAAAAGTGAACAAGTATAATTTGGAGATTTATTTTGCTATTAAGCTTTTTTTAATGGTGCCTATAATGATTTCTTTGGTTGATCTTGATTATGTTACTATGAGTGTCATAACTATTTTCACAACTAATGCAGATTTGGGTACTCTTATTGTTCGCATGTGCTCATTGATTTGTTTTGAAATTAAATTTTATGGACAATATTATAATATTAGGGTATATACTCTTAAATTTTGAGATTGGACGATAAAAAATTCGTCTCGTCTCAACTTTATCTCTACGGAGACTAATAACAGAATTTGACTAGGACTAAATTATGTCAAAATTGGAGTAAAGAGCTTAAATAACAAGCTTCGGTATGAGGGAGTAAGACTCAAATTATATAAAAGAGGTTTAACTTTTATATATTTACCTATACTCCGAAACCGTATAAAAATATAAACACCACATTGGTCATAAAAAATCCTCCATCCAACTTCATTGTTTCACCCTACTCAGCCCTACATGACGGAACACGCATGAACGTTGTCATCGCTGAAGAAGGACGCGAACTTCTCTTCGGGGGCGTTAGACGAAGGAGCCGGGTAAGCTTGCACCACGTTCCGAACATATCCAGCCGGTGCCCTTTTGTCATATGCCCCCGCCGCATACGGGTACAAGGTCACGTGCTGTGGTATATAAGGCCAGAACTCCGCCCTCTTTCCCGTGCTCTTCACCCTCTTCAACACTCTGTTCGGATCCACGTTCCCAGTCACCGTTACCCGGCTCTGTTTTCGGACAACTTCAACCGTTTTCACACCTGTTGGTGTACATATAGGGACATGTTAACAACATACAATTAGTGTCAGAAATAAATATATGTCTGATAAAAGAAAGTCGAAATCGGACCTTTCATGTTGGTAACAGCATTTCTGACTCTCCTCTCACACCCATCGCAGTCCATTTTAACCTTGATTTCAACTGTCTGAAAATTTTTAAAAAAGAGTTGGCATTAGAGTTACTAGGAAACTATATTTTTCGAGGTGATTTCGTTAATTGTTGGTTCGTATAAGTAAAACAAGAAGGCTACCTGCAATGGCTTGCGTTTGCTCTTTCTTTCGGTGACGGTACAAAAGCTTGAAATATAATCGAGAGCCCCCATGTTTGTTTCTTTTTTGTTGCAGAAAGATTGAGAGGGTACACAAAACACAGAGTTGAGACAGAAAAGGAAAAACAAAACCAAAGGAATGTTTGACAGAAGACACCATCACTAGAGACTTGGTATATACACAAAAAGGTAAGATCTAGAAGATAATGCTGCTTAACATAAAAAAATGGAGTAATTCAAAAAGGAACAAAAAGTTTGCCCACAAATCATGCTTTATCGTGGGAAGCAGTTAGGATTGAACAATGAGAGGTATGTAGATTAATTTTGAAATGAATATAGTTCTTAAGAATAATTAAATTATAAAAAATAAAAAAATTAAAGTTTAATTTTATTAATTTTAAAATTAAAAGGCCTTAAAAAGTAATTAAATCAAAAAAAGGTTTAATTCTTAATTTCATTAATTTTAATTAATGAGAAGGAGCAAAGTCAGGAATTACAAGTTAAAGGGGCCAGAAAAAAGTTTAAGGGTATAAAATACCCTTGAACTTTTGAAAAAAAATTAATTAAGCCTTTAAATTTGTTTGCATCCAATTAAGCCATTAAACCAATTAAACCTTTGAATTAATTTTGACCATTAAATCTTGATAAATTTTTTATCTGTTGATGCAGTTGTAATCACTTATTTTTGTCCGAGTTTTAGTATTTTTAGTATTGTTGTAATAGTAATATTATTAATATAAAATTAATAAAAAATAATAAAAAATAAAATAAATAATAATAATTAAAAAAAGGGAAATTTATGTGGTTTTTGGGTGGTCCACGTCACCCCTTTCAACCACCCAATTGCCTATATAAAGGCATGGTGGCTGGCCGAATAAGAGAGCAGTGCTTTCGGCTAGCCCAGGGCCAAGGGGCAGTCCCCTCGGTCCTAACCGGTTCGATCGGAGTCCTATTTTGGGTCTGGTCTAGTTAATTTTTTGGAGAGGTCGTGGTAGATCTCGGTGGGGTTCAGTCGGGGTTCCTCATTCGAACTCCTAGTTAGGTATATTTTCTTTCCTTTTTATTTATGTTGTAATTTTTATGATTTAATGAAGTAGTAGTTAATTTAAAATTGTGTTTTTAATTTGTATGTTTATCTATGTTTTAGATTAGTATGTTTTAAATTTATGTTTTATATTAATATTTTATTTATGTTAGATTTATTTATGAGTTAGATTAATATTTATGTATGTATGTTTTAGATTAGTATTTTATTTATGTTAGATTTGTTTTTATTTATGTGTTAAATTAATAGTTATGTATGTATATTTTAGATTAGTATTTTATTTATGTTATATTAGTATTTTATTTTGTTAGTATTTATTTATATTTTTATCGCAATGTATTTATTTATATTTGCCATGTTTTTTTAAGTTTGCATAACGAACATATATTTTGTCAATGCGGTGCCCTTTTATTCGAGTGTAAACGGGGCCAGTATCAAGCGTAGTGATAGTGGTTGGGCGTTTACTCTCGGATAAAGGGGCCTTTAAAATTTACTCGCACATATAACCAAATTTTAATTTAATCGCCACTTTAATCCGGAAAGTCTAATATTAATAAGGCGGTAATTATTAAAGTACCAATTTTGGGCGGTGTGGGGGTGCTAATCCTTCCCCATCCGTAACCGACTCCCGAACCCATCAATTTTAAATCTCTGGTTTTTTACGGTGTCCGGCCTACCTAAGTGGCCGGTGGCGACTCCCTTTTTTAATAAAACACGGGTTTTATAAAACTCAACGCGAAATGCATCATTTTCAAAATAAAGTAAAACAAAAATAAATATAAAAAACAACCTTTTTTTAGCGAGGAAAAACATCGCTACAGATGGCGACTCCACTGGGGACATTTTTGTTTTTCAAAAACAAATGAGAGTCGAGCTTTTTCAAATAATTACCGCTATATTAATATCGAAAATTCCATATTAAAGTGACTATTAAATTAACATTCGGTTACAATTGCGCGTTTATTTTAACGCATTTAAAATTTGGCATATAAACCCGTTTTTTAAGTGGGAGAAAAACGCTAATGTTTTCGTGGAGATATCGTTCTCCTGTATGGGCCTAGCAAGTACCTTCGGGGCTCGAGTACCTTATACTTTCGTGAGGATATCGTTCCTTCTTATGGGTATAAGCGAATGGGTCCCCCTGAATTGAACCCGGTTGAAAGGAGCCTATAATGGGTGATGACTGGGGGCCTTGCTACTCTTAGTAGAGGACAGCAAGGACAATTCGGGTACCTCTTAGCACCAAAACTGCATATAGTGAGCCGTAGGAGACAACCCTTTAGAGCCATGTGAAACTCTGCCCGATTAGTGGTCACCCTATTTAGGCTCTGGTGCCTTATTTCTTGTTTATGTACAATTTTTATTACTCTATTTTTATTTGTTTTATTTAATCGTTTTATTTGGTACTAACTCGTTTCATTTTATTCTCATCACATTGATTTCACCTACATCATTGCACAACATCATCACAATCTTAATTTTGCATTGCATCGATTTAGGACACATTTTGCATGCATTCATTTTCAGAATAATAAAACTAATCCTCGGGTTGCCCCATTAAATACAACGAAGATGGTCGATCTAGCACCTTACAAAGCCTCTTACAAAAGTTTGGTCTTGTGGCATGTCCAAAAGCACCCCCACATCTTTTACAAACATTATGCCTATAACAAGGCCTCAGTCCGGGAGCATTCTTTGCCAAGGTCCAGCCTTCATTGTCGAGTCAAACTCTTGCATCTTTGACCACAGTCTGCAAAATGCACCTAATCCAAAATAATAATAGTAACGAGCTGCCATGAACCAACACAATTTATAAACCCAACCTAGGGGCAACAGAATCCACACTCAAAGTGTCAAATTCAAGAGCAATTTCAGACGATGACATAGGAATTAATAAAATGTTGGGGCATGCACCCAGATGACTGATCGAACCCAAGTTGAGGTTGGGGCACCGTCACATACAAAAAACCAAGATCCTGACGGGACGGTGAAATCGGGGCATCCCTTTGAGGATCGAAAAAATCATGTCACATTCATGCATGTAGTTGCATTCATCTTGCATTAAACCATTTTTGCAAACGTCATACATCTATGTTCGGTGCATACACCGAAGTCACCATGCATTTAGGCATAAAATTCATGCATTTTTGCTTACAAAAAGGTTCAAAAAGAGACCGAACATCCTCAGCTGTGGGGGCAACAACACGACAACCAACCTTTGTCTTAGAGGAGGCCAAACACAAAGAGGATTCTGAAACATCAATAAAAGGTAACAATGACAAATTTTGTGAACATTTACTGATTAATGTTTTTTTTCATTTTTAGGTCATACCTCTCCGCCAGTAGAGCAGCAGAAGTAGACTTTTCCAGATCTTGCCTTCGTCATTGTTGATAGGCCAACAATTTCCAGATTCTGCTTTACCGCTGATGGTGCAACAATATAGACATCCTAAAGATCTCGTCTCTCCGTTGATGGTGCAACAGATCCGAACCTTTCCCCAAGCAGATCGAATTTCTATTCAGGTATTGTTTCTCTGCTGACGGTGCAACCAGACCTATTTTTCTCGAGTCTTACTTCTTTGTATAGTTCAAAGAAAAAAAGAAAATTGTCAAAAAATAGAGTTGAAAAAAATAGAAAAAATCAAAAGTCGAAAAAAATCAAAAAAGAAAAAAAAATAAAACAAAAAAGAGAAGTGAAATCGAAAAATGAAATGAAAAACCAAAAGAAAATGTATCAACTTTCATCGCCCGATCTAGTCTCTCCGCTGATGGAGTGGCCGGGTCCAAGCTCCCGTCGTCCTCAGATCCTACTCTCCGCTGATGGTGTAGCCGGTTCCAGGTCGTCATTGTCCAATCCAGTCCTCCGCTGATGGACTGGCCGGATCCAAGCTCTCGTCGTCCTCAAATCCTGCTCTCCGCTGATGGTGTAGCCGGTTCCAGGTCGTCATTGTCCAATCCGGTCCTCCGCTGATGGAGTGGATAGGTCCAAGTTGCAGTTGTCCTCTGATCCTGCTATTCGCTGATGGTGTAGCCGGTTCCAAGTCGTCATTATCCAAACCAGTCCTCCGCTGATGGAGTGGCAAGGTACAAGCTATCGTCGTCCTCTGATCCTGCTCTCCGTTGATGGTGTAGCCGGTTTTAGGTCGTCATTATCAAATCTTGCTCTCCGCTGATGGAGTTGCTAGGTCCAAGCTCCCATCGTCCTCAGATCCTGCTCTCCGCTGATGGTGTAGCCGGTTCTAGGTCATCATTATCCAATCCCGTCCTCCGCTGATGGAGTGGCCGGGTCCAAGCTCTCGTCGCCCTCAGATCCTGCTCTCCGTTGATGGTGTAGCCGGTTCCAGGCTGTCATTATCCGATCCAGTCCTCCACTGATGGAGTGGCTAGGTCCCAGTTGCTGATGTCCTACTTATCCGCTGATGATGTAGTAGGGTTCCAGTTAATGTTTCTGTTTCTCCGTTGATAGATCCAACTTTACTGATTTTCAAGTTTTCTTTATTAATGTTGTAGCTAGAAAACAAATAAAAAGAAGGAAAAAAGCTATAAAAAAGAAAAAAATGAAAATAAAAAAGAAAATGAAAATGAAAAAAACAAAAAACAAAAAATGAAAAATGAAAAAATGAGCTTTCAACCAAATTCTGATCATGCCTCTTCGTCAGAGTCGTAGCTTGATCACAAAAAAGAACAACTATCCGATCATGCCTCTTCGTCGGTGTCGTAGCTGGATCAAATCCCCAGACCTTGCCTCTTCGTCGGTGTTGTAGCTTGATCAAATCTAACTTTCGGTTCTGCCTCTTCGTCGGTGTTGTAGCTGAACCTAATTCACTAACTTCTGGTCTTGCCTCTTCGTCGGTGTTGTAGCTAGACCAAATTCACTAACTCTTGATCCTGCATCTTCGTCGGTGTTGTAGCTTGGTCAAATCTAACTTTCGGTTCTGCCTCTTCGTCGGTGTTGTAGCTGAACCTAATTCACTAACTTCCGGTCTTGCCTCTTCGTCGGTGTTGTAGCTAGACCAAATTCACTAACTCTTGACCCTGCATCTTCGTCGGTGTTGTAGCTGGATCAACATTACTAACTTTAGACCATGCCTCTTCGTCGGTGTTGTAGCTTGGTCAAAATTCACCAACTTTCAAGTTTTATCAATGTTGTAAGAAAAAAGAGAAAAAAGAGAAAAAAGAAAAAAAGTAAAATAAATATAAATATAACAAAACTTTTTTTAGCGAGGAAAAACATCGCTACAGCAGTGCATTGTATCACAATGTTCAACTTGACATTTTCCAAAAAAATGTTTTTATTTAAAAATTGTTTAAAAGTTCTAATTTTTTAAATGTATAAATATAAAATAATATTTTTGGAATAAATCTGTAAATGCAGCATGATAGAGTTGTAGTGTATCATGTGTCAGTAATATCTAAAGAAAAAATTGTCAAGATTTAATGGTCAAAGGGCTTAATTAATTCAATTTCTTGCTTTAAAAGCTTAATTGAGTGCCAAAAAAAATTCAGTGGCTTAATTGATTTTTTCAAAAGTTCAAGGGCTTTTTACATCTAAGCTTAAAAAGAATAAAAGACTAAAAAGCGTCATCAATAGGATTCAATTCACTAACTTCAAGTAAACCAAATTTAATTTCTCGTACACATTTTACTACTAAGACAACACTCACTCTATAATATTAAAAGAAGTAAAATAAAATATAATTTAAAATTTTACAAAAGCCGAATTGAAAAAAAGAATGGATCGTAAGGGTGAACCACAGGGGCCTGGCATCTGCCGGCTCACCATGTGGCTTTTCCCATGTTAATAGGGTCTTAAAAATAATAAATAAAAAATTTTGAGTGCTGTAAGTACATAATTACAATGGTTTTTAAACTATTTGTGGCCTAAAAAATTACACCATTTAAAATAAAAGGAGAAATTGCCCCTCTCACCTTCTATGTGACTTCGTCCTATATCTACCTATGAATCACTGTTGAATACAAATATTAAACATGAATATCATACGTATATGAAATATATAATCATAATTGGTGAATATTGTTGAAATTGTAATTTGTGGTTAGGGGTTATTTTATTATTAAAATAGTGAGAATAATGTATTTTATGGGTTGGTTCCATTATCCACACTAGTATTTCCCTTGAAAATTAACAAAGCAATTTTTCCATATTTGCCTATAGGGTCTGCAGCTTTGATTGGCCTCAATCATTGGTGGAAGTTATTCATAATTGTGTCCATTGAACATGTAATGAAACAAACACTTGGAACAAGAACAAGTTCAAACCATGTTTGTGTTGGAAAAGTGGTTTATTCCCATAACTAAGTTAGGAGATTAGAGCGAATCAAACTCGGAAACTTCTGGAAAGCTCCTGCATTGTACAAACAAATTACAACCAAGAGAATTTCAAGGTTTACATTAATGTTATATGGTAAAGGAATATCATTAAATATTAGAATTAAATTACAAACTTTTAAGCTTAGTTGACTGTCGTATTGAACTAAAAACTTAATGATTGAGGAAGGAAATAGTAAAGAATCTAAGATGTTAGTGGGAAGCCCCACCATGCTCTTTTGGACTCTATCAGGGATGAACAAAGGGGGTTGGAACGACGGTTTCCATCTAAATATTTAAAAAATTTATATAATTTTAAAAAAAATTTAAATTTTTATATAATTCCTATTAAAAATATATTTTTGTCCTCTTAAAATTTTATAAGTTTATCATCTAATATAAAGTTTTACATCCGTTCGTGAACTCTTCCATTTGCAAGTCAAAATCAGAAAAGGAATAAACGAAGTGAGTAGAATAAGAGTTCTACACCAAATTTGATTATTGGTGATAGAGAAAAGAAGGGGAAAGAAAAGGAAATAAAGGCATAAGATGCTCCAAGCCTAACATTGAAGAATAGATAATCACCTGCCACCCTATCCCATCCTCAACTCAAATTCCTATTCAAGTTCAATGCGCTCTTTTTTTTTTATCTTACCCCTTCAATGATGTCTTGGGATCGAACAAAAATTTTCTATTTTTTTCAGTACTTTTTTATACTTTACTATTAAGAAAATTAAATTTTTAAACACTGACCTTAAATTTTAAATCCTACACCCTAAGCCCTAAAAATACACTTTACCCCAATTCTCGAAACCTTAATATCAAACCCTAACCTTAAACCTATTTTTTAGTGTGGGATATATATAACACACTCGACCCGGATGTCACATTTGAGCCTCAAGCTCGAACTCAAAATCATAAAATAGTGCAACTAGATTTAGCCCAAACCACATTCTTATTGGGTGGAGGCGACAGGGTTTGAGTTTCGTATTGGGTGGAGGTGACATGGTTTTTTAGTGGCATTTGGGTCATGTGGAAATATACTATTTAGTTGGATATTGTAGCGGTTTCTAATCAGTTTCTACATGGGGTATGTGTTGAAATGAGTACTAGTTGCAAGTATTTTGTCACTTTTGTCTATGCGAGTCCTGATTATTGCCGAAGAAGTCTTTTGTGGGATCAACTTTGTGCCTTTGATCCTAGAAATAATTGGTCGTGGATCTTGGAAGGAGACTTTAATGCAATTTCTAGCGTGGATGAACGTATGGGGGGTTTCAACGCAGAATGAGAGTGTGTACGAAGTTCTATGATTTATTGTTTCAGTTTAGGCTTTTAGATATGGGATTTAATGGTCTGTGGTTCACCCAGGAGCGTGGGGATCTTATCTAGAGGTTGGATCGATGTCTTTGTAATGGTCGATAGTATGAGATTTTTGCTACGGCTGAAGTAACTCATTTGCCGCAATTAGGGTCTGATCACATGCCTATTTTACTTAGCACAAAGATCGGTGAAAAATCCATGGACACTCGTCATTTTCGGTTTGTGGCAGCATGGAATGAGCATTAAGATTTCAAACGACGTGTCAAGGAGAATTGGAATAATATGCTACCTATGTTCGATAATTTGTCTGAGTTACAATAGGGTACTAGACGGTGGAACAAGGATGTGTTTGGACATATTAGGCGGAGAAATGTGATGTTATTGGCAAGGATTCGTGGTGTTGAAATGTCTTTAGATCAATATCGTAATCCTTTTTTGATTGAATTAGAGGTGACTCTCAAGAAAGAAATGAATGAGGTTTTGGCGTAGAATGAAAGTTTATGGTTCCAGAAGTGCTATAACAAGTGGCTTATGCATAGAGATTGAAATACAAAATTTTTCCATTCAACAACTTTGAATAGATGACGCCGTAATTTTATTTGAGCTCTAAAAGATGATAATGGGAACTGGTGCTTGGATGCGAATACATTGCAAAATAATGAGGTTGAGTTTTTTGTGAAGCTATTCACGGCTGAGCCACACCAAGCCACGATGCCACAGTTCTGTGGTGGTTTTGTGCCTTTTTTCGACGTAAGTAACAACCGTTTGGTGAGGCTGATTACTTTTGAGGAGGTAAAGAATGTGGTGTTTAGTATGGATTCGATGAAAGCTCCATGCATCGATGGTTTTCATGTCAGGTTTTTTCAAAAGAATTGGGAAACTATGGGTGATTTCGTATTTCGTTTTGTTCGTGTGTTTGTTGAGACTGGGGAACTTGATATGGCTGCTAATCGTACTCTTCTTGTGTTATTCTCTAAGGTGCCCAAACCTGAGAGCCTTTCACCAACTTCGACCAACCAATCTTTGTACAGTAATGTATAAGGTAATTACAAATATTTTAGTTAATCGGTTGAAGTCACATTTACCGGATTGGGTAGCATAAGCACAAACCAGTTTTGTTCTGAAAAGATAGATTATTGATAATATTATCCTGGTACAAGAGGTAATTCATACGATGAGTAAGAAGCAAGATGTGAATCTGTGGATGGCGATAAAAGTTAATCTTGAGAAAGCTTATGATCGCCTAGAGTGGAGCTTTATTCAGGAGACTCTTCAGGAGTTGGGTTTGCCAGAGCGGTTTATTTGGTGGATCATGAAATGTGTGTTCTGTCTCCACACAGATTATTTGAAATAGCGAAGTGACAGATACTTTTATTCCATCTCGGGGTATTCGCCAGGGAGATCCACTCTCACCATATCTGTTTGTGTTATGCATGGAGCGATTGTCTCATGCTATTCAAAGGAAAGTGGGCGAGGGATCGTGGAAACCAATTCAACTTGTTCGCCAAGGTACTGGTCTGTTACATTTATTTTTTGCTGATGATTTAGTTCTTTTTGCATAAGCTACTGTTGATCAGATGGAAGTTGCGAAAGATACTCTATTAAACTTCTATGCTTGCTATGGCCATCGGGCCAATGTAGCAAAAATACATATCTATTTCTCGAAGAATTATGCAGGGGATAGGCGTCAGTTAATAACATGAATGTTTGGGTTTAAAATTGTGAATAATCTTGGAATATATTTATGGGTGCTTCTTTTGCATCAACGTGTTACACAAGCTACGTATCAGTTTTTACTTGAAAGAATCGAACATCGCCTCTTTAAATGGGCGGCTAACTTTTTATCTTTGGTGGGTAGAATCACACTTGCGAATACTGTATTACAAGCAATTCCTATTTATGTAATGCAAACTACTTGGTCACCTAAGGGACTTTGCGACGCGATGGAAAAGCTAATCAGATAGTTTCTGCGGGGAGCATCGACTGGTAAATCGGCAATTGCTCTTGTTAAATGGGAAGAGGTTTAGTTACATATTGACATAGGTGGCTTGGGATTTAAAGATCTAAGTCGCCATAACAATGCTTTGTTAATGAAAGTTGCGACTCAATTGGTTACGATTGTGGATAAACTTTGGGTACGCGTACTTAAAGAGAAATATAAATGGACGAGGGTTGTGCCTATTCATATCCGATGGTCTAATTCCTCGCGGTTATGGCAGGGGTTAAGTAATTTATGGGAAGATGTTACTATGAGTGTGTGTTGGTAGATTCAGTATGGTTGGAAGATTGATTTTTGGTGGGATTTATGGCTTGATAATATCGAGCCTTTGGCGATTCAATGCAACTTATTGTCACATCCACCACATGTTCCAGTGGCCAATATGTTAGTTCCATCGAGGGAATGGAACTGGGCTCGGCTATAGTAGTTGCTGTCACACAATATGCTGTTGCGTATTGCGTGCGTGGTACCGCCTCGAGTGAGTCTTGAACAAGATAGACTGGCATGGAAGTGGATCGAGTCTCAGTCTTTTACTACGACATCGGCTTATAAGGCACTTGCACAATCATTGGCGAGTGATGGACATGGATTATGGCGAGCGATATGGCGAGTTAATGTTCCACAGCGAGTAAGGACTTTCTTGTGGTTATGCTTGTATGGTAAGGTATTGACTAATGTAGAGAGACGACGTCGACATCTCACTTTGGATGGACGATGTCTGATTTGTTTAAATGGGAAGGAAGACTTAGACCATGTACTCTGGGCTTGTATTTGTGCGAAGGCGGTATAGATTTAACTTATCTGACAAGATATGCAATTAAGTTTCTTTATAGGCGATTTTAAATCATGGCTTCATGGAAATTTAAGGGGTAGCGGCCAACTTCATCAAGCTTATAGTAATTGGAGTAGTTTATTTGCTATTGCTATTTGGGTTATATGAAAGCGACGGTTCACACATATGTTTAATGGTGGCCATGAGGGCTTTGCAGATGTAGTCGGTTATATTCAACGAATGTGGGATGAAGTAAATGGCAATCAATCCCACGTTGTGCGTGGGAACCAGCCAGCACAGCCGATGCAAGCTGCTGCGGGAATGATAATGTCGATTTAGAGAGCCTCGAGTGCTGGTTGGGTCTGCGCCAACGCTGATGGTACGGTAGGTGGTCTGAGTAACAAGTGTGCTATTGGCGGGGTGATTCGAGATGTTGTTGGTGCTTGGATTTTTGGTTTTGCAAGGAGCTTGGACAATTGCTCAGTGCTTATTACGGAGTTATGGGCGGCACATGATGTTCTTAGTCATGCATAGTGTCTTGGCTATCGTCGTGTGAATTGGAACTTGATAATGTGGCTTTGGTTCAAATTCTAAAGGGTGAATCAGTCACACTAGCGGGTGAGGCCCTTGTGGATAGCTTACTTGCGGTGCTTCGTAGGGATTGGGAAGTCCGAATATCTCATATTCATCGTAGTGGCAATTTTGTGGTCGATGCTTTGGCTCGACTGGTTCGAGGGATAGATGTTAGTGAGATTGTTTATGCGTAACCACCGCCAGAGATTTTCTCGCTGCTTACGGCGGATTAGAGTCCTGATTAGTTTCTTTATCATTTGTTTTTATTCTTAGTTTTTGTTTTGTTGGTTTGAACATTTATTTGACTCTTGTGTAAATATCACTACGAGTACTCTTTTCCTCCATTTAGATTTAGGGAGGTTTTTAACGAGGCTTATAGTGATATCCCTTCACATCGAAAAAAAGAAGGAAAATGTTTGATACAAAGTTTACATAAAGCCTTTCAATTTAGGGTTTAAATATTTAGGTTGTGGTTTAAGGTTTAGGGTTTATGGTTAGAATTTAGAGTTTAAGGTTTAAGATTTAGGTTTTAGGGTGTTAAGGCTAGGGATTTAGGTTTTAGATTTTATAGCTTAAATATGAAGGGTTGTGTAAATATTTTTTTACACAGTTTATGTATCAAAATATAAACCATAAAAAATTGATCTTTTCAGTCCCGACGTCTATGATTTTTGAAAAATTGAATTATTTAATTATGATATTTTTATTTATTTTCAAAAATTAAGGGTCAAATTGATAAAATTAAGACTAAAAAAAGTTGCTTTTTCCTTTATTTTTGTTGTCAAGTCAATAATTAACATTAAAATTAAACAAAAATAAATAATAAATCAAGATTTTTAAACAAAAATAATACAAAAAGACTTGAAGTATATAAATTAAAGGATTGATATTCAATACCCAAGCGGTAGAAACAAAAAGTTTTCACAAGCGTCTTGGTTTTAAAGTTTATGGGTTAGATTTTAGGGTTTAGATGTTATGGGTTTAGGGATTTAGAATTTAGGTGTTGTAGCTAGAATTTAGGGTTTAGAGTTAGAATTTAGGATTTGGAGGTTATAGTTTAGAGTTTAGTGTAATATGATTAGATATTTAAGTTTTAACCTATAAATCCTAAATTATAATCTCAATCGCTAAATTCTAACCACAACCTATCAATTCTAAACTACTAAACCTAAATCCCTAACCTTTAAACCTTAAAATCTAGCCATAAACTCTAAAATTAAAGCACTTATATTAAAGAATTATCCTAAATTAAATTATAAATTGAGAAATAATACAAAGACTCCGGAATTAGTTAAATATATTTAAAATTATTGAATATTCCTTAGTTTATGGTAAATTTTGTAAAGCCGGGTGGCAAATGGTTTAATTTGGCCCACATGCAAATTTACACTTTCTGCAATATATATCAGAATTCAGAAGACACTTTCTGCCATCTCCTCTACGTGTTAGTGTCCAAGCCACGCAAATTTAGCTTCAACTCTACTCTACTTGTCGCCCGGATTTATTATTAAAATATTAAATCATGTTATTATTTTAATTTAGATAATTTTAGTTTCGTATTTTTTGAAATTTCAATCTTCGCTCACTCATTTGATATGTGAACAATAATATGATCAAGCTATGAGACTAAATATTAAAAAAAACGACTTTGAAAATATGAATTAAATCTACAGCTTTACGCATAGTAATAGGGGCTACATTTAGTTCATGATTAAAATTTTAAAATTTCAAAAAGTTATTTATAAATGATCAAATTAAAGTACAAAAACTAAACCCTTACCTTTTTTTTTTTTGACAAAGAAACCCTTACCTTATATATTGAACAAAGTCTTGTGTAAAATGAACTCATTCCGGGGACATAAATTAAAGATTTGAAGGAACATATAAAAGATAGGGTAAAGTATACAAATGGTCACTAAATTATTTCTAAAAATAAAAAATGGTTACTAATCTTTCAAAAATACATAATAGTCATTAGACTTTAGTTTTCATTACAAAATGGTCATTGAGCCGTTAGTTGGGAGACGTGGCAATTACGAAAATTTGTATAATAACATATTCAATCCTCAATATTTACATATTTAATGAATTGAGACATCAATAATGAGAGTTAAACTAGAAATAAATTGATTAAATGTGTCAATATGAGGATTAAATGTTATATTATTCAAATTTATGTAACTATTACGTCACCCAATTAATGACAGTTAACGACTCAACGACCATTTTATAACAAAAACTAAAGCTTAATGCCCATTATATAACATTTCAAAGTTTGATGACTATTTTATATTTTTAAAAATAGTTTAGTGACTATTTGTGAACTTTACTCTAAAAGATAAATAATTTGTATCAATTTGTGAATTAAGCCTAAATTGAAGAAAAAGAGTGGGAGGAAATTTATAAATATTACTTTAGGGGTTGTTTTTTTTTCTAAAGTATGTTTTTTTAATTTTTTTCGAATTAATGCATTTGCTGTAGTACCTTAAAGGCTGGTTCAGGAGACTCTGACTTTAGGTTGTAAATTACAAGAATAGCCTTAAAGGCAGGTTCAAGAGGCTACGATTTTAGGCATTTTTGGGGAAAAATACTATTCATAGTCGGATTCAACTGAATCCGACCTTTAAAGTACTGTAGCAATTTTCAAAAATTAAAATGAGAAGACCATATTTTAAAAAAAAAATTAAAGTTATATTTAAGTAAAAATTTCAAAAAGGGTGTTCCCCGTCCAAATTCCTTCCATTTTGAAAGGATAAAGATGGGAAGAGAAAAGTAGAAACCTTTTCATCATCTCTTCATATTCCTTTCTACCGTACCAACCAAAACAAAGGCAACGAAAGAAAGACCAAATTTTCTTTCCATCACCTTTCCTTGCTTCCTCTTTCCATTCCATCAACACTCATCTTTCCTCCTCAAGATTCCTATAGAAAGCAACAACACATTTGTGTATGTACTCTTATCGTGTTTGTGTTATTTTTATTATAACCATCTCTAAAATATTATGTATGAAAATTTCGAAACATTTTTATATCATTTACGATGTACGCATACAAGTACGAAAATTATGCACCAACCCGAGGAATTTGACTTGTCTCTCAGTTTATAGTCCACACCATATGACCAAAAAAAGTTTAATTCATTGAAAAAGTAGCTTCTGAGTTTGCTTAAATGTTCAAACCAAAAAGAAACAGAACAAGGAATTAGCTTGAAAGAAGCATTTTATGTGTTAATGAATTGAAAACAAAATGCCTCATCAGTTATAGTGTCTTCAGTTTCTGACCACGTAAACCATTCCAAAAGGCTGCTGCACTTGTCGCCTTCTTACCAGGAAGTTGAACCTCCAACACCTGTTTCAGGACCAGCAAACCAGAAAATTAATAAGAAATCTTTTTAAAAATAAAAATGGTGTCTTCGCTCTACTTGGTTGTAGGATATGGTTTAAGTTTTAGGATAAAGAATGAAGATTTCATGCACCTCAAGCGTTGTACATCCTCCACAGGGAAACACCAATGCATCCTCGACGAATGTAATGTCATTCACATAATTGCCCTGAATTTTATCATCTGGCCCTACTCTTGTGGCGATGATTTTAATTTCCAGGATACTAGGGTTGCTACTTTTGTCAACAACTAAAACTTTAGCTCGGGTCCCTGGCCAACCTGCAAATGCACGAACCTAAAACAAGTTGCACATCACGACTGCATTCTCAGATTCAGAGAAAATGGAAGAGAAGCCAACCTTATTATGCAGAACTACAGCTTCTTCATTAAAGGATAGCCACGATTCTTCAGGACTTATCTGCTTATGTAAATGTTAGAAAAAAATTAAGAAACATTAGGTACACATTAAAGGTGACTGATAGAGCCACCGAATGCATGCTTGAACATATATTATTTCACTTTGTTTACTCGTAAACAAGAAGTGAAAACAATTAAACTTTAACACAGAAAACCATTGGCCTCAGTGTGCAGACTGTAGCCATTATTTGGTATCAAAATATTCAGTTCATCTACCAGGCAATACATATGACATCAGAATTGTGGGGATGCATGCTTAATAAGCAAAAATTGCAAGATAAAAAACAGGGAGAAAAGTGGAGCTAGCAATTTCTTTGCAATGGCCGTGAAATAAATTTTTCGGAGGAGCATGAAAAGTAAACTTTGAAACAATGTTGAACTGGTAGTTATTTCAATCAAAATGATGCTATTATCTCTTTTACCAGTGTGTCATAATGAAGAAAGGCGTCTATTTTAAATGCATTAAAAATTCAAACAGTTGCACGCTGCAAAGTTCTATTGTGAAAATTTGAAGTCCAAAACAGCAAGCAATCTGAGTTCTACCAGCTCTTTTCAGTTGACTCCGAGTTGAGACCTAAACTACACCATGATATTAAAAGTAAACGTTCCAGTATTTAACAAATGGGTAGCACTTCCCACTCAATATCAGGAAGAGGCATGAGAAAATTTCAGTTATTTTTTTACATGGAAAACTGGAGAATGTACACGAAGAAAGTACTAAATGGTACCATTGGAAGAATACTGATAACTTTTTAATAATTGCATGCCGGCATTTATAAACATAAGAAACTACACATGCCCTTTGCGAGTTATCATGTAGAAATAGGCAACACTGACCACGAAAGAGGCAACAGTATTCAAATAATTCATAGGAATGATACTTAGAGAACAGAAAGAAACGAAAGAAAATTGAACCCTTGCCTTTGGAGCCAATGTAACTTTAGAATCATCTTGAGGTTCTGCATTCACTTTAGCGGATCCGTCAAATATGGAAGGAAGTTTGTGTACAAGGAGTTTAGACCCTGCATAACTTAAGATAAAAAAAGGTAAAGGAAGGTGACTGAACTAAATAGAAAATTAGATTTAATTGTATGATTTAACAAAATAAAGCAAGCAGCATATGATATCATACACTAAGTACAGTGCCTATGCAGGAGAACCTATGAGAAATATGATTCAGTGACAAGAAAGCAGGTTTTATAGTTTTATCATTTAGGTCTCATAAACTCATTCGCGAGACTAATATATGCCTGCAAAAGGATGTGAGCATGGCAAATGAAAGCAGTCCATGTCTTGATAAGAAGACAAAATGTATGTAGAAAAATATATAGCCAAGAGCTGTTAAGGAAATTGCATGAGCTCTTTTAAAAAAAAATAGATGGAAGAGTTAAGTATGTTCCATAAATCTTGATGATACTGGCAAAATTCTTAACCAAGTAACCGTCTGATGTTGTAAATGCATATATGCAACTATACATGAATGAAAAATATGATTGCTTTAAGATATGCATAGTCTTAACCGTGTTATATGCAGCAAAAGACAAAACTATCAACAACCAATAAGTTTCCTGCAAGCTGTTTGAGGAATAGTACATCAACTGCAAAAGTGTTTTGGGTATGAAGCAGAACAAGATATCGGAAATTTAGAGAAAACAATAGGAGCACCTTCAGCAAAGAGTAATGCTAGAAGATCTGGTGCCTGCACGTAAATAATACAAGCATTCATAAACTTACTTAATTTATGAGGTTATATATTGTAAATAGTGCAGAATGCAGGAAATCAACTTTGTAATATAAAACTGAAATAATGGCTGAGGCGAGAGAAGGTAAAACAGAAGGGGGGAAAATAAAAAAGGAATAAGGTAAATAAGTATTATAGATGAGAGAAAAGTCCATTTTCATGGTAAACCTTGACCATATTCATATTGTTCTCAGCACCTGGTCTGGAGCAATTTAACATTATTTGATTCACAAAGGTAAAATATTAATTAACCGACCATTTAATCACATATTCAATCAGTGATTATTAATATAGGAACTATTTCGGAGGGAAATACCTTAATTTGGTCATCAACTTCCACTATTTCACGGGCAATGACCGGTCCAGCATCTAAGGCACGCACAGTAAATGCTAATGAGACTCCCGTCTCTTTAACACCATCCTAATGAAGAGACTAAATGATTGTAGATCACAGGAGAAACATAAAGGCACTCATAATTACAAAGAAATTTATAGCGGGAAGGAACCTGAAGTGTTCTTTGAACAGGAGCAGCACCACGGTACAAAGGCAGTAGACTTGGGTGTATGTTGACTGTTCCTGAGAAGACAGAAGGACGCATTGGAACTTCTCAATTAAGATAGCACATCCTTTATCCTTAACAAGACCGTTGTCCTTAATACCAAAAGATTTTTGCAACTGCAAATATTATCCATTCTATTTCTCCTAATGTGTAACCATGCACAATTTGAAGCCTAGATTTGATTTTTTATGCAAGTAATTCATGATAACACAAGGGATCCTATAATAAATACACTACATGCAAATTCTTAACAATTGTACTTTCCTCCTTTTCACCTATAGTTATGTTGCTAGTAATAAATTTAATCCTTAGCTGTTTAACAATCTGACAACACATATAGATTGTATAGTTAAGACACCAACTATAATGACAATCCTCTCTACTAAGTGGTAGATGCTTCACAAACTCAAAGTCAACAAAACTAACAATAATCTTTCAGGAAAGAAACTAGAAGTCTAGCATTTGTGGAAAACTGAATCAGTAAAGATCACATTACTACTATACATTCAAAGAAAAAAATAGTTGCAGTGTTTGTTGACTTGAGAACAAACATTAGATAAGCACAGGCATAGACATGGCGAACAAGCAGAAACATAAAACTGCAAATCCGTTAACAAAAATATCATGGACCAACCTAATGGTGGAATGTTGAGAAACCTGGTGGGTAAAATATTCCCGTATGCTGCTGTAATGCAAAGTTCAGGCTGCAAAGCTCTTAAACTGGACAAGAAGGTCTCCTATATAAAGAAATACTTCTTTAAGCAGGATAGAAAAGTTAATGGCTTTCATATTGTACTATATTACACAAAGTAGAAATACTTTCTAGCCTGATATGGTTGCTTCAAAAGTGTATAAATACAAACTGGTGCATACCAAACCAAGGAATATCGAATCAAAACCTGTCTTTTCTCATCCCCAACTGTAAGTTAAAAAGGTAAAAAGAACAAGATAATTGCATATATGTTCACATGAAACAGAACATATGGGCAGATCATTATGGAGCCTAGAGTTTTATACAGATCTGAGTTAACAGAAATATTACATTCCACTCAACAATTCAATCAGAGCTTTTAAAAATATTGAGATTGAAAAGTAATTGGATCATATACAAACAAGATATAGGCTCTAACTGTCTAGGCTCCAGATTCTCACCCCAACCCCTATTTTCTTTCTTCCATGCAAAGATTTCTAGTGAATAAGATTTCTCAATTTCTAACTGGACCAAAAGTTCAAGATTATTAGAACAAGATAGCAGTAAAATTAGACTCAATTTTGATGACTAGTTTTAGACTAATCGAATGAGAACATTATCATGCAATTTAAGATATTCCATAAGAACTGATGAATGAACTAATCTTTGAAACTATACTAAATTGGAAAACTGGGAAAAAAACCTACCTCTCCAGCACGTTCAGGTGTGAAGATGAGATCAGCAGAAAAGCCTCTATCAAGAGCATACTGAGCCACTGGTGAAGGCATCATCTTTCTGCCCCTATCTCTTCTAGAAGGTGGCTGGGTAACAATTGCTGCAATCTGAAATTACAAATTTAGCAATGACTATCAACGAAAATGATAAAACAATGCTGCCAATAAACGAGTATTTTAATCTTTTTCGTCAGCCAATGCCTAAACCGACTAATTCAAGGTACAATGCCAAGAAAACCAGTGTTTCAATAGCACACAAATTTGGGTTTTACGACATTGGATATCAGAATCCATTTCCCGGAAAATGATATAAATTGGGGATACCAATCGATAGGCTGACTCCCACTTCTCAAATGGATTTCTCACGTACTTGAACCGTAGCTTTAAGTAAAACACAACCGGACTGCTATGAAGTCTAAAACCATAAATTTTTAGCTAAATATCAATGGAAATTATCTCCAAAGAGGACATTTTTTCAACAACTAACAATAACCCATTATCAAAGAGCTTATAAAGGACCAAACAACCTGCAAAAAAACTCAAACTTTTTTTTTCTTCAGTACCTCAAAAGAAGAACTTGGTGCAGCAGAGGCATTGAAGAGAGCATCCAGAACTGTTGCAGAAACCTTAAAAATGATAACCCATTGTTTAAAAAACAAAACATAATTGATAAATATATTTAAACATATAAGCGTAATATAAGGAAAATTAACTTCCTTTTGTTCCCAAGTAGTTTGAAGTACCTGAGGGGAACCCAAGAAGACAAGTGACTTTTTCTTGGAAGTAATAGCAGCAGCAGCAGCAGCAGCAGAAGAAGAAGAAGAAGAAGAAGACGAAGGTGCTACTGATGACGATGCTCCAGCATTGAAGCAGAAGAAACGACGCAGCATTGAGGTTGAATACATATCTACGCCAATTCCATCTGCCGCTGAAACAACCTGATAGGAAAACAGCATTGGGCTGGCTTTTATCAGGCGGGTAACCCGATCCGGACAAAGGCAAATCCGTGATACCTATTAAAAACGACACCGCTTTTGCACGTCCCAAATGCCAAATCTAATATATATAATATCCCAATCTGTTGTTGTTCCTCCTTCTCGCCTACCAGCAAAACCAAACGGCTGCAAAATCCCCACAAGAGGAAAAAAGAAGAAGAGATATTTAATACATGGAGATGAGTTTAACCCACATAGCCAAACCACCGCCATGCCTTGTCAACAAAAATTTCCTGTTCCCAAATCAAAGAAGAGGGAAAGCCATTTGTGTTAAGGCTTCAAGGAGTTCGTTTCCAAAAGCAACCGTATCCAGCAACTGGGATGTCTCTGGTGTTTCCCCTCTTACTTCAGCTCCAGCTTGGCTTCCTAGATTTGAAGAGCTTGACACCACCAACATGCTTCTTCGTCAAAGGATTATTTTTTTGGGTTCTCAGGTTTTATTTTCTGTTATGTTTCCTTTTTGCTTGCTTTTTATTTGGAATGTGGGTTTTTCTTTTTCTCAGGTTCTTAGACTTTGTTTTTAGCTTATATGTCAATTGGGAAAGTGGGTTCGGTTTAAAGGGTTTCAAAGTTTCAATTTTTTGTTTTTTGTAATTTCAATCTCTCTCTATCTCTCTTGAATTTTGCTTGTTTTTAGTTTTATAATTCAATTTGGAAAGTGGTTTGTTTATCGATTTCTATTTGTATTGTTTTTCTTATGGAACATAGTGAAAAGGGATTCTCTTTCTCTCCTCTGCATTGTTGTTGATTAAGGATTGAATTTCTGAAATTTTATGTTTTATGGTTTCGAATGCGATTATTTTGGTTCGAAGTTTCTTGTTTTTGAATCCGTTTGTTTATTATTTTTCATTGATGTTGAATAGGTGGATGACATGACAGCAGATTTGATTATAAGTCAGCTGTTACTTCTCGATGCTGAAGACTCTGAGAAAGACATAAAATTGTTCATCAATTCACCCGGTGGCTCTGTCACTGCTGGTATGTCTTTAGATTTTCTCCCATATTTTCTTGCCTTTATTCGTAGGCATTAGAATGGCCTTTGGAATGAAGTGTTTTAAAACACTCTACGGCTTAGCGAATTGTTCGTAGTCCACAGTGGGGCAAACTCCTAAAGTTCCTAGCTTGGTTAGCTTCAAAGTAATCATACGGTTTGCAAACGGTCTTGACCAGTGTTGTTTAATTGGCGGCAAGAAGGTATTTGCATAGGCGATGTAAACGGTTTAGGTGTATGTTAACCTTTTCTCATTGATTGATGCATGTAGGAATGGGAATATATGATGCCATGAAGATGTGTAAAGCAGATGTTTCAACTATTTGTTTGGGGCTTGCTGCGTCGATGGGTGCTTTTCTCCTGGCTACCGGTACGAAAGGGAAGAGGTTTTGCATGCCCAATTCAAGAGTGATGATTCATCAACCACTTGGAACTGCTGGAGGCAAAGTAAGTGTGTGATGCTCTGCATGATTTTATGAACATTGATCCTTTGAGATAAGAGCTTTTAACTTCACTGTTTGTTTTCATTATTAAATATGTCATGATTATGTTCAACTCTATACCTTAAAGTTTTAATTTAATTATTGGCTGTGTTCATTACTAAACTTGACACGCTTGCTTTCAAATTCGAACCTGCAAAATTTCTTTGGTTGATCTGAAATCAAGGCTGAAATTGCAATCATCATGTGTGTTTATATTCAAATGTGATTCAAATCTGAATTCTTATACCCCTTGCTTCCTGAGAAAATATTAGTGCTTGAAGGGACATACATCAAAAATCGAAGAATGCTGTGAGTCGGAAGCAAACTACTTAGACTGTTTTACAGGATTTAGAAGCATATTTCATCATTATATATAATGTACATTGCTTTTCGTAATTTGTCCGTGGTTAATTTTTCAGAAGCGGTTTGTATTGTTCAAGTAAAACTTTCTTGCAACATGAATTGGTGTTAACCATAGGGAAAATGGAGTTTTAATTAAAAGACGATGAAGCTCTGCAGAAAACTTTATACTTAATAGAACAAATCCGACTTGAACTCTACTAATAATTTGTCTCACTGGTTTTTAGTTTTTACTGGATGTTGCTTTAGAAGGATACAATTGTCTGTTGCAAGTTAATTTCTGGTGGCTTCTGTTATTTTCACTAGACCGTTTCATATATGATTCCAGGCAACAGAGATGAGCATACGAATAAGGGAAATGGTGTACCATAAGGTTAAGCTGAACAAGATTTTATCAAGAGTTTCAGGAAAGCCTGAAGAACAGGTTGGATTGCCTTCCAAGTTCCAACACTCCTTTATCATCAAATTTTTCTCTTACACTTTGCGTTTGTTTTCATTTTCGAATCGTCTTGTTTTTACTATCTATAATGTTGCAGATTGAGATAGACACGGACCGGGATAATTTCATGAATCCTTGGGAAGCCAAGGAATATGGTTTAGTTGACGGAGTAATAGATGATGGCAAGCCAGGGTTAGTTGCTCCAATTGCAGATGCAACACCGCCTCCAAAAACCCGGGTGTGGGATTTGTGGAAAGTGGAAGGGAGTAGGAAAGCCAAGAAGAATTTGCCTACAGAACACAAAATGCTGCAGAAAGGAGGTCAAGCAAGTGATGAGGGAAAAGACACAGAGCAGGAAAAGAGAGAAGCTGCTCCTTTGTGATGATTTGAGAGATAACTGTTGCCTACACTGTTGTTTCTCTTACCAAGCTTTTGACTATTTAAGATTAGATTTTTTTTTAGAAAATCGCAAAAAGGAACATAAATTGCTTACATTTATATTGGACCTTAATGTTCCAAATCTGATTTTTATTTGCATATTGGAAGTATCCTTGGTCTCGAGCTCATTTATCAAGTTGAGCATAGTTTGAGCAGATTTTCAATATTTCAAAATTGGAATTAGCCTTGGTCTCTGAAAACGAATATGTTGAAGACTTGCTGAAATCCATTGAATGTATTGAGTTGCATTCATGAAGCAAGAACTAATCTCCACCAACGGTAGGAACTATCAACAAACCAGGATGTTTGAATCTTGACATTATGGATGGAGTAAATTAGATCAGAAGTGGTGTTCTTATAATGTGCTTTTTTTTACTAGGTTATATTTTGATACATAGTCTATGTAAAAAGATCTTACTAAACCCTTCCTTAATATCTAAAACCTTAACATCTTAAATTCTAAACTTTAAACTCTAAACCTTAATACCTTAAATTTCAATCTTAAATATTAAATTCTAAACTCTATAACCTAAACCCATAAACTCTAAAATCTAAATTAAACCTTTAACTCTTAAATTTGACAAGTACTTGTAAATTAAAATTTACATGGCTTGTGTATAATTTGTTTTTCCTCAAAAATATCTTAGTCTATATTAATATGGGTAAAACTTTGATACACGGTCTGTGTAAAGTTTATTTTACACAGGCATTACAAAATACAAATCCTAAATTCCTAACCCTAACATCTTAAACCTTAAATTTTAAACCCTAAATCCTAAACCCTTAACATTTAAACCTTAAACTACAATCTTAAAATTAATATGTGAAAAGATTTGAGTATTATATAATATTCATATTATTTAGAGATCCATTAATTGGCTAGTAGTCATTGATGCTCATCTGTCTCACTTTTTATGTGAGTTCGAATCCTGATAATTAATTTGAGAATATTATTGCAACACTACTTAATAAAAAATATTAATATAATTTATTATTGACATGAATGAAATACCTCCAAACTCTGAAGAAGTGACACAGACGAATGGGTAGGTGACGCTGGTAAGGATAAAAGTGGATTTTAGGTTTTTATTTTAAAGGGTAAACTACTCAAATGACCACTTAATTATGTAGTTGGTCTTGATTTGACCACTATACTTTCAATTGTGGCAATATGACCACTCAACTATGTAAGTAGTCTCAATATGGCCATCTGCAGTTAAAACCTAACAGATGGAATGATGTGGCGGTTAGTAAATATTTGTATAATTACACATTTGGTCATCGTTACTTTTTTTCTTCAGTACTGCAAATATTTACTAACTGCCACATCACTCCCTCTGTTAGGTTTTAACGACAGATGATCATATTGAGACTACTTACATAGTTGAGTGGTCATATTGCCACAATTAAAAGTATAGTGGTCAAATCGAGACCAACTACATAGTTAAGTGGTTATTTGAGTAGTTTACCCTAATTTAAATTATTTTATTTATTTAATAATAATATTAATAAAGTATACTTTATTTTTATTTTTAATTATAATAAAATATGTCAGATTATCAAAATATTAATAAAATAATTTAGAGTGACTAAAATAGGTCAAAAAATAAAATTTAATGAGTAAATTAATCATTTTAATAGTTTAACGATAAAAATAAATTAGAAAGGAAAGTTCAACGATGACCGTGTAATTGATCATTCCATTTATCCTTTGTTAAGGGTCAAGTCGATCAATCAAGATTGGCAAAAAAAAAAAAAAAAATCGATCAATCAAGATTTTCGTTAATAAAATGGGCTAATAGATTTATTTATTAACAAAATGAGTCAATTGATTGTATCTTATTTCATAAGAACTCTATTGGGCACATTTTTTCACAAAGATTCTATTAATTTTCTCAATTTTTATTACATATTTTTTATACCCTCTGGCCAAATAAAAAACTAAAGTTCTTCGAACCACCAATTTATCTAACGGGACAAAACGTTCATTTCTTTAAACAAAATTTATGAATAAAACAAACTCTATTAAGAGAGTTACTCCATAATAAGTCTTTGCAATCGATTATATAAATTAATCGATTAATAAATCAGATATATGTAATTATAAAAATACAATTTTGCATATTCTCTCTTTATTTAACAAAATATTTGTTACTATTAGTTTTAAAATCATAGTAGCAAGAATATATATATATATATATATTAAACAATGACATCTGAATTTTATTAAACTCCTTAAAAGATATTGCAAATACAATGCATCAAAAGAGAAAACAATAGACTAGTCCACTAAAAATCTCATACAAAGTTGCAAAGAAAAGCAAACCCTTCCATGGAGATTAACATACCATCAAAACTCGGGAACCTTCATGAATCTTCTTGTCTCTAGCCAAACGAGACGTTTTACGGAATGAAAAAAGAGTGGTGAGCGAACCAAACTATCAAGCAAATTACTTTGTTACACATGTTTGATTACATCGGCTAACAAACCATCAAACAAGTAGGGATCGATCTTTTCTACGACCACCGATAAAATCAAATCAGAAAGCTAGTGCCGTAAGGATCTTTATACGAGCACCAAACAATCGTTAAGGTATGCTGAAATCATGTCAAACGACAGATGAAACAAACCACAAAAGCCAATGAAAAGTGTAGGAAACATGTGCCACAAGAGCATGATTTTTATTAAAATAGAGAAAACAAAACATGAAATAGCAAGAGAAATAATGAACACCGATGACCAACAACCAATGCTAAAACTGGTTGTCGCCACTGATTAAGCAAAAAAGAGATAAGAAAGACTCGTGGTGGCTATGGAGAGAAAATTAAGTTTTTCAGAGAAAATTGGTTTTGTATATATATATATATACACACACGCAAGAATACATAGTTTATATGTAATTCAAAAACAAAGTCAAAGTATTCCATGTACAATGGCTACTAGGCTATTGTTGGAAGATCCTACCCTGCATCTAACCACTTAAATAGAGATGGCCGAGTCGCCATCGCTGCTGCTATCACTTCTGCTCCCCTTCCTACTACTATCACTTCCACAGCTACTAGTTGAGCTCGAAGACTATTCTTTCTCTTCGACATTCACCTGATCTCTAAGAGCTTAAGCTGCACTATATCCCCAAACCATCATCGTCGTCGTCATCATCGACTATATCCACATGTTCTTCTAATTCATAATTTTTTGGGGCAAATATACATATTAATTTAGGTCATATTAACAACACTAATGGCTACTCTATTCAATGATGCATGGGATTGCAGTTGCAGGAGTGAAGTAAATTCACTGGTACTGGTGGAACTGAGCCTTTGTTCGAAGACTCAGGTTTCAGTCCTTTACCATTTGCCAAGTGGAGGCGAATAAGATGTTGGGAAAACCTGATAAAATGGTAACTTTGAGCCAATTTTCGAATGGGTAAAGGTGGAGATTCGAATAAGGATTCAATTGGATCTTATTCTACTCCGTGAGACCTTTACAACGGTATCTCATATACTTAAAATGGTTGAGTAATGAATGAGAAATTGATGCTCAAAGTAAGGAGGTTGCAAATTGAGTAAAGGAAATGAAACCCCCATATCCCATATGGATGGGATAAATAAAATGGGAAGTGTTTATATACACTTACCCTCCTTGTGGTCATTGAATGACTTAAATGGAAATTGTGCCTCGCGCGCAAGGGGGTGCGAATCCAATCCCATTCGGGTTGAGGCGCACCCACACAACGTGGGTGACGCGAATGTCTGGATCGGTCAGGCCCTACGTGGACCTTGCCGACATTTTACCACTTCAAATTATTTTTCCTTTTGAGATAACATGCTATCTCAAAATTAAAGGGATAATTTCGAATTGAAATTCGAATTTTTCTTGCAACTCACTCATATATCCGATCAAGGGCAAAATTGGAATATTTGTGGTTCACGTTTGACCTAATTCTCCCTTATAAATACATGATCTTTTTTAGTTGTTTAACACACAATCAAACACAATGAAAATCATTTTTCTTTCTCCCAAATTGCATTGTTTTTTCTGGTGATAGTCGAAGGCTCGAGTCCGTTTACTCAGTCGTGCCGTTGAAGATAATCATCCGATGTTGTATCCTGGGAGACCGACGATCGAAGATCTCTAGCACCGAAGATCGGTCGAATCTGTCTTAAGGAAACCGCGTTTCCAACAGGGCTTAGCAATCCTACTTTTGGTTATTTCTAAACTGTTAAATTCTTGTAATTTCAGTTTTCGTTTATTTTTAATTTACTTTGAATATAACCTCTTTTTTCCAACAATCTTAAGATACATTTTTATCCAAGGCTATTCGAAATAAGTACAGTTGTGAGAAAGCGAAAAAAATTGTTTCAAGAATTATCCTACCATTTTAACGGGTTTGCTTAGATCTCAGAAATAAAATGGGACAAATCTGTTTTACAGAAATTGTTGTTGGAGTAACCAAGGTTACAAATTTTATGAAAAACCAAAATCAGAAATAAATGAATTATTTTCAGTTTATTGGAATTATTATTAATTCTGGTTCTTGTCTTTGTGAACAGTAACAATGACTACGAAAGGAGATCTTATCAAATCACCCAAGTCATCCGCACAAACGGCGGGACAGGGATAGACGTCGGAAATGACAGGTCAGCCTATGAATCTGAACAAAACAGCAGTCGAAATAAGCCATAATGAGAAGCCATCAAAATTCTATAGGTAGAATTTCAAGACATGGAAACAGAAGATGTTTTTCTATCTGACCATGCTAAACCTGGTAAAGTATCTAAAGGAAGATCCTCCAGTTCTTACTATAGGAGACGGAGAAGGAGAGGCGGATGACCCACCGCCTTCAGCATCACCAGGAATGGGAAAATGGTGACTACTTATGTCGGAATTATATTCTCAATGGACTACAAGACTCGTTGTATCCGGTATATGATGTGTACAAAACAATATTAAAACTATGGGCGGCATTGGACATAAAATACAAAGCAGAAGATGATGGAGCTAAGAAATTCTTAGTCGTGAAATTCTTGAATTTTACTATGGTTGATTCAAAATCAGTAGTAAGTTAAGTAGAGGAACTCCAACTAATTATTCATTAAATTCTTGCTGAAGGAATGGTGATAAGTGAGTCATTCCAAGTAGCTGCCATCACAGAAAAGCTGCCTTCCGGATGGAATGACTTCAAAAATTACCTGAAGCACAAAAGAAAGAAGATGTTAGTGGAGGAACTGATTGTTAGACTTCGTATTGAAGAAGACAACAGAGGCAATGCCAGAAAGCTCAATAGAGAAACCTTTTAGGAGGTTAAGGCAAATATTGTCGAAGTCAGGAGGGGAAGGCAACCACAACAACACCAAGCCAGGACAAATTTGGGACCAAATTATGGAATTTCCAAAAATGAGAAATTCAAGGGAGCCTGCTTCAACTGTGGTAAGGTGAGGCACAAATCTTCTGAATGTAGACATGCAAAGAAAACCAATGAGGCTAATATTGTGGAAGTGGAAGATCTATATGCCTAACAAAAGGGGATGGTTGTAGGTAGGGATATATTCTAATCTCTGTTAAAACCAAAAATTATGAATAAGAATATTGTTTCTTTCAGTTACATAGTTTTTGCATGGACATGTTTATTATGATTCGTTGCGTAGACTAATTAACATGGATCACATCTCGTTCGATTCAAATATGAAACATACGAAGAAGTACGGAACCGCTTGATCTGAATCATAGCGATGTTTATTCAAACGATAGAACAAACTAATTTTGCTTAAATGCAAAGATGCTATATAGAAATTATTTTCTATAAGTAGGATGTTCAAATCCAAAATTAATACATCGATTAATTTGGAGAAACTCTATGTGAGTAAAGTTGCAACATCAATGGGTATAATGTTTTTGAAGATAATAATTGAAACTTCAAAATGTGCCTAACATATGGGGGGAGTTTTTCTATCAACTATTTACTTCTTCTCAATGAGACAGGACACCATATGAGTTATGGAAGGAATTAGAACCTTCTTACAACTACATAAAAATGTGGGGGGTGTCTTGCAAAGGTAATATTCCATTACCAATGTAAAGGAAAAATTGTCCATACGTTCAACAAAGGTTGAAACGAAAACATTGTCATAATGACAAAATTTAGAATATGACAAATGTGTGCATTAGGATACATGGTCCTATGTTAATAACAATGAAATGATAAACGTACTAATGACATGTTAAATTCAAATTTGACATGAGAGATTTGAGACTAGACGATATGATTTTAGACATCCAAATTAAACAGTCACATGCAAGTCTCATATAGTCACACTATGTGGACAAAATCCTTGAGAAGTTTGGCAAGGATGATTTTGGTATGGCCAAAACTCCAATAGACACATGCCAACAGTTGTCCAAGAACAAAGGCCAAGGTGTTGACAAAGTGGAATATGCAAGGGTCATAGGTAGTATTATGTACCTTATGAGCTGTACTAGACCGTATATTGCTTTTACTGTGAGCAATTTAAGCAAATTTACAAGCAATCCAAGTGAAAACCACTAGAAAACAATTGTGAGGATATTGAGATATCTCAGATATACTCAAGACTACGGATTGCATTATTCTAGAGATTTTGTTATGTTAGAAGGAGACTTCGATGCCAGTTGGATATCTGATATTCAAGATACCAAGGGCACAAGGGGATACGTCTTCACCTTGGGAGGAGGAGCCGTGTTGTGGAAATTGTTGCGCGTAATAAGTGCTACGCAATTGTGCAAGTATACACGTCACAAGTAATAAAGTGATACGAGTATCGAGTATCGTCTCCACAGGGATTGGTTTGGGCCACTTTGCTTAGGTTATTGCGTTGGAAAAGAAAAACACAAGTAGGTGATTGTAGGAATTATAACTAATGAGTAAACTAAGAGCAATAAACTAAAAGAATAGATGAAATCAAAATAGAGGGAATAGGCCAGGTTATCGTGAGTTGAGGTGTGATAGCCGATTGGATCGTCTTGGTAAAAGAGTGCAATGGCAACTTGCACAACGGGATTGCCTTGGAAACTAATCAACGAATGCCTAGGCAACTGGCTAGGCAATTGTTTGGGCGGCTGGGCAGCAGCTTCAAGGTTCGACGGAGCATTCTTCAATGGTTTCTTCTTATCCCTAAGTCGAAACTCTAGCTATTTGTACATGCCTTGATAATACATCCCTACATGAATCAAGGGTGAACAACAACCAATCTTGCGCTCCTTTTAGCCGTTGAAATCCTTAACTTATTCCTAAGCCGGATTAATCTTCACCATCAATAGGTTGAATAAAGACCATACTCATTCGTTTCTTGAATCTAACTCTCCCGATATTAGATAAATAGATAGAATTACGAGATCCTCTCCCAATTCACTCGCAAACAAGAATAAAAACCAAGAATGAGTAAACCTTGAATTGAAAGTACAAACTCTTATTACCTAAACAAAAGCCAATTGTTTCTCACAACAACAAAACACAATAACCCCAACCAATCAAGTTAGTTCATGGTTGGGTTCAAAAGATATACAAAGAATAATCCCCAAACCATGAATCTAATGGAAGCAAAGAAGAAGAAGAAGAAGAAATCGATCAGCCATCTTTGGAAAATCTCTCAATCGAACTCTCCTCCAAGCTTTCTCCCTTGTCGAAATCTCTCCCTTCTTCCCCTTGCTTGTCGAAATCTCTCCCCCTTTTTTGCCCAACTCTCTTTGACAGCTTGATCCTTTAAATAGGAGATGGCTAGGTCAAAATCCTTCTTGAGGAGGAAGTTAAGTTAGAATTAAATATCTTTAAAGAATATAATTCTTTATTATATTTAAATTCCTTCTAGAACATCTCCTATCTTCTTGGGATTTAATTTCTCTTTAACCTCTTCATGGAATTCAAACTCCTTTTGGATTTAACTTTGCTCCATGTCATCTTGGGCTTATCTAGTCATCAATTTTGACTACCATATCATATTATTCTTTGTCGAAAATTGCCTTGGCAACTAGCTCGGCATCTCTTTCATACATTGCCCTGGCAACTGTGTCTGCATCTCCTTCATGCACTGCCCTGGCAACAGGTTCTAGCCTTGTTTAGGCAAGTGATTCTGCACACACACAAAAACACACCAAAGCAGCATCTTTTTCCACAAAAATCACCAAGTTATGTAATGAAGCTCAACGGTGGAAAGAAACATGAATTAATGCATGAATGACTAATTATGCAACTAATATGAGCCTAAGTCTAACAATAATATGAGTAAAAATAGTACTTTTTAACACTTATCACACCCCCAAACTCGAACTATTGCTTGTCCTCAAGCAATGCAAACTAACAATTACCTATCAAGACTTTAATCATCAAAGACATGCTTCAAACTTGAATTCAAACCTCAGAACCGTGGCACAAAGTATGATCACCTTTTAATTTTTCGGATAACACAAAAATTACCCAGAACCAAACTATAATGCTCATGACAATGTGTGTGCGTAGTTGTGTACAAGTTGATTTTCAAGATTCTATGTGAACAATAGGATTTTATCAATTTAATTGCCAGGGCATTTATTTTTATTTTCACTAGAGCCAATTTCGGGCACCTCTAGCAAAGTAAGCAATTTCTCATTTTATTTTAGTCGACTAGAGCCAATTTTGGGCACCTCTAGCGATTCTTTAATGTGCATTAACTACTAGAGCCAGTTTCGGGCACCTCTAGCAAGAAAGTGCATTTACTACTAGAGCCAGTTTTGGGCACCTCTAGCAAGAAATTAACTTTTAATTTTCAATTTTAAATTTACCCAAATTTTAAGCAACCTAAGTTCACTAAGTTTCTTTCAATCAACAAGCCACAACCGTGTAAAAAAAATTCAGCATCATAGTAAAATTCTAAGTTCTTTTCATGCAATCCTAAAATTAAAGGTTCTTTCAATTAAGTGCAGTGGCAAAAATTCATCATTGGATATTCAAGAAGTCTTAAGCAATTAAATCCAATTAAAGGCATGTCAAGTAACATATGCAACCTATATGTGATTGCTAAAGATGAATGCAACTAAACATGAAACTAACTAGAAACCAACACCCCCCAAACTCGAGAGAAGCATTGTCCTCAATGCATGTAAAAGTGAAACAAAATTTAAAAGAAACTAAATGAAATGAGTTAGTCAGAGAGGTCGTTAGCTCGAGTGATAAGTTTTCTTCGTACCGTTTGCTTGATTCATTTTCCGGTCGGTGGTTGAATGATTGTGGCTGGTACCGCATGAATAGCATTGCTTTGATTTGATCCATGTTTGCTGATGCATGTTCACTTGCTTGGGCATCAGTAGTTGCCAAAACCATTGTTATTGCTTGGGCATCGCTAGTTTCTGTTGCCGTGGCAACTGCTGAGGTAGTTACAGGGCATCTTCTGTTGCGGTTGCCGTGGCAAGTAGTCTGCAGTGAATTTCCTTTGCATGGTGGTTGTGAGTCTTGTTGTGGAAAAGAAAAGAAAAGAAAACAAAGAAAACCTGGAAACTAAAGATAATGAAGAAAAATAAAATAAAATATCTCCTAAAAATAAAAATAAAAAGAAAATATTGAAAGGAGAGCATGCTCATGCATCTCCTAAGGTGACCACTTCTTTGTTACGTTCCACATGGGCACCGTTGTAGTGCTTCAATCTTTGTCCGTTGACTTTGAATTCATGTTCGTCAGTGATGGACCTGATTATCACGGCACCATGGGAGAATGGTTTGACAACTTCAAATGGTCCCGACCATCTTGATTTTTTTTCCCGAGAAAAGTTTTAGCCAAGAATTGAATAAGAGAACTAGTTGCCCTGTCATGAATTGTCGCGGCAATAGTTTCTTGTCATGCCATTGCTTTGTTTTCTCCTTGTAGATTCGTGCATTGTTATAGGAAAGTGCACGAAATTCTTCTATCTCGTTGAGGTCCAACAAACGCTTTTGCCCGGCACTTTCCCAACCCATATTCACGGTCTTGATTGCCCAATATGCCTTGTGTTCGATTTCCACCGGTCAATGGCATGTTTTGCCATAGACAAGTCGGAAGGGGGACATACTTAAGGGTGTTTTGAATGCAGTGCGATATGCCCAAAGTGCGTCATCTAGTCTTACTGACCAATCTTTCCTAGAGGGATTTACAACTTTCTCGAGTATACCCTTCAATTCCCGGTTGGAAATTTCTGCTTGCCCATAGGTTTGTGGGTGATATGCCATGGCAATCTTGTGAGATACACCAAAGCGTTGTAACATCTTGGTGATGAGTTTGTTGTCGATGTGCTTGCCTTCATCACTGATAATTTCTCTCGACATCCCAAACCGTGTAAATATGTTTTTCTGCAAGAATCGTTGCACGGTCTTGGAATCGTTGGTAGGAACTGCAGCAGCCTCAACCTATTTAGATACGTAGTCAACGGCAAGTAGAATGTAGAGGTTACTGAATGAAGATGGGAAAGGTCCCATAAAATCAATCCCCTATACATCGAACAATTCTACCTCGATGATGTTTTAGAGCGGCATCTCATGTCGTCTAGAGATATTGCCCGTCCTCTGGCAGCGATCATATTGCTTGTAAAACTCTTGGGCATCTTTGTACAGTGTTGGCCAATACAAACCAGATTGCAAAACTTTGGCCGCGGTACGTGTTCCTCCAAATGTCCTCCATAGGGTGAAGAATGGCATTTCCAGAGTACATTCTACTGCTCCTCTTCAGGGACACATCAGCGTATAACCTGCTCTGCACATTGTTTAAACAAAGAGGCTCGTCCAAAAAGTAATGCTTAGCATCATGGCGGAACCGCTTCTTTCCTTGGTGAGTAAGGCCATAAGGTAAAATACCACAAACAAGGAAATTAACTAAATCCGCGTACCAGGGTATTACCGAGGCATGTGTTGCCGTGGCAACTACTTCCATGGTTGCCAAGGCGTGCACATCTAGAGTTTCCTCAGCATGCGCGTCAAGGGTTGCCAAGGCATGCGCGTCAAGGGTTGTCGAGGCGTGCGTATCAGTGGTTGTCAGGGTGTACGCGTCTGGAGTTGCCAAGGCGTGCGTGTCAGGAGTTTTTGCAGCGTCGAGGGTTGCCGAGGCATGCGCATCTATGGTTACCGATGCGTCTAACAGTTGCTCATCCGGGAATGCATCGTATATCTCTAAATCCGCGTCCTCCTCCCTATTGCGTTCTAAGCGTGATAAGTGATCGGCCACTTGATTTTCTGTTCTTTTCCTATGTGTTGGCCTAGGACTGCTCCTACCGCGAAAACACTTGCATCACACACGAGCTCAAAAGGTAGCGTCCAATCTGGTGGAATGATAATGGGTGCCGATGCAAGCTTTTCCTTTAGGGTTTCGAATGCTTGGGCGCAAGAATAATCAAAATTGAAGACTTTATCTTGGTGGGGGTAGTCTCTCGATCACGTATACCTTTTCTTTGTCTACTTCTCCCAATTAAGGACTAAATCGATTTCTTCACATCTTGCCAACACCTTCTCTAAATTGCTGAGGCAACTGTCGAAGTCATTACCAAAAACGGAAAAATCATCCATGAGGATCTCAAGGAAGTCTTCGACCATGTCTAAAAAGAGTGCCATCATGCATTTTTTAATGTTACTGCATATCTGAGAAAACTTGAGGAGAGTCATTTCCGATACTTCTTATAGTCCATCCACACCCTCCATCGGGTGACAATATTGCCCAAAAAGAGTTTGGCCAATGTGCTTGCCACTACTCTCTTTTGTGTTACCATGGTGGATGTGTCTTTCTTTCGTGTTCCCTTGTAGTCCATGCACATTTTCCACCTTGCTACTGTTCTTGAAGGCATGAATATATTATTAGGAAAAATTATATCAACATCCAACCATTTAATTACCTCATTCTTGTCGGGCTCCATCATGGTTGGATGTAGCCTTCGTTGTCGTGGCAATTGCTGCTCTAGCCAATTGTCGTGGCAATCAGTTGCCAAAATTCACTGTAAGTCAAGGCAAAAACAAATTTTCTAAAAAGCTTTACGAGTCTAAACACCATTTTCTTTTGGCCTCTCAAACATCTCCATCAGTAGAGATTTCGATGGCTTCAAATCTACCAACATTGGTTCCTCAAGACATGCCTACAATGGACGATGTGAGTTTTTAAAGAATTCAAAAGGTTCAACCATTATCTGCTCATATTCCATTGGCAAAGTATTATCATCTCATTGATCTTGCATGTGGTCGTGCAATTTCCGTGGCAACTGTAGATGAGAGCAATCTACAGATTCCTGCTTCAACATCAACGTTGTAACCTTCTGGGAATTTGGTTCCTCAGAATTTGTTGTAGTATTGTTGTTCTCAGCTTCACTGAGTGTTGTCGCGGCATTGCTCTGTTCAGGCTCCTCAATCATTGCCGAGGCAATTTGTTGTTCAGGCTCATCATGTGTTGGGCAGTCTCTCTCATTGGCATCCTCTTGACTTTGAGGTTCTAGTTGTTCCCCACACATCAGAGAGCTTTCTTTGCATTGCTCCTTATCCTCTTACCTTGGGACGTCAGTATCCCTAGGAATGAATTGTTAGTGCATGTTATCCATGACATATATGGATCTCCCCAATTGATCTTCTGAATCCCCCAAGGTTGCATCCCACTGAGCTATCCTCGTATCCAGGGACTTTGATAGCTCTCGAATCTCTTCAATTGATCTGTCAAGTCTAGGCAAGGAAGCTAGCAACGTTTTCTCCAAGGAATTATAATGCTCTTGAAAAGGACTACATTGCCATGGCATATCTGTTGCTGCGACAAAATTGTTATGGTAAAAAAAATTGAGCTTTTTGACCATACATGAAGAATTTTGTTGCTGGTTCCCTCTATGGTCCTCTATGTAGTCATATGCACCAAAAATGTGAGGGCAATTTTCAAACACATGATATTCTCCACACATAGCACAAGATTTTCCACGGTATAAGCTCTTTGGGATTTTCTCGGTTGGTATAGGTAATCATCAAAGGGTGCAAGAAACTCTTGATTGGATTGATTCATATCTTCCAACATCAACTCTCGAATAGATCAGCTTTTATTTCCAGACATGTTGATGTCCCTTAACTTGTAGCGCACCTATTTTTTTTGATAAAACAAACAAAAAGAAAAGTTAGTAAAACTAAGAAAAAAATGCAACAACAAAAACAACTAACACCAATTGCCAATCCCTGGGAATGGCGCCAAAAACTTGTTGCGTGTAATAAGCACTACACAATTGTGCAAGTATACACGTCGCAAGTAATAAAGTGATACGAGTATCGAGTATCGTCTCCATAGGGATTGGTTTGGGCCACTTTGCTTAAGTTACTGCGTTGGAAAAGAAAAACACAAGTAGGTGATTGTAGGAATTATAACTAATGAGTAAACTAAGAGCAATAAACTAAAAGAATAGAGGGAATAGGCCAAGTTATCGTGAGTTGAGGTGTGATAGCCGATTGGATCGTCTTGGTAAAAGAGTGAAATGGCAACTCAGTTGCCATGGCAACTTGCGCAACGGGATTGCCTTGGCAACTAATCGACGGTTGCCTGGGCAACTTGCTAGGCAATTGTTTGGGCGGCTGAGCAGCAGCTTCAAGGTTCGGCTGAGCGTTCTTCAATGGTTTCTTCTTATCCCTAAGTCGCAACTCTAGCTATTTGTGCATTCCTTGATAATACATCCCTACGTGAATCAAGGGTGAACAACAACCAATCTTGCGCTCCTTTTAGCCGTTGAAATCCTTAACTTATTCCTAAGCCGGATTAATCTTCACCATCAATAGATTGAAAAAAGACCATACTCATTCGTTTCTTGAATCTAACTCTCTCGATATTAGATAAATAGATAGAATTACGAGATCCTCTCCCAAATCACTCGCAAACAAGAATAAAAACCAAGAATGAGTAAACATTGAATTGAAAGTGCAAACTCTTATTACCTAAACAAAATCCAATTGTTTCTCACAACAACAAAACACAATAACCCCAACCAATCAAGTTAGTTCATGGTTGGGTTCAAAATATATACAAAGAATAATCCCCAAACCATGAATCTAATGGAAGCAAAGAAGAAGAAGAAGAAATTGATCAGCCCTCTTTGGAAAATCTCTCAATCGAACTCTCCCTCCAAGCTTTCTCCCTTGTCGAAATCTCTCCCTTCTTCCCCTTGCTTGTCGAAATCTCTCCCCTTTTTTTTGCTTACTCTTTTTGACGGCTTGATCCTTTAAATAGGAGATGGCTAGGTCAAAATCCTTCTTGAGGAGGAAGTTAAGTTGGAATTAAATATCTTTAAAGAATATAATTCTTTATTATATTTAAATTCCTTCTAGAACTTCTCCTATCTTCTTGGGATTTAATTTCTCTTTAACCTCTTCATGGAAATCAAACTCGTTTTGGATTTAACTTTGCTCCACGTCATCTTGGGCTTATCTAGTCATCAATTTTGACTACCATATCATCTTATTCTTTGTTGAAAATTGCCTTGGCAACTAGCTCGGCATCTCCTTAATGCATTGCCCTGGCAACTGCGTCGGCATCTCCTTCATGCACTGCCCTGGCAACTGGTTCTAGCCTTGTTTAGGCAAGTGATTATGCACACACACAAAAACACACCAAAACAGCTTCTTTTTCCACAAAAATCACCAAGTTATATAATCAAGCTCAACGGTGGAAAGAAACATGAATTAATGGATAAGTGACTAATTATGCAACTAATATGAGCCTAAGTCTAACAATAATATGAGTAAAAATGGGTAATAAAAATAGTACTTTTGAACAGTTATCAGAAATCCTCAAGACAAACGATCATAACCAGATCCACGATAAATCTGGAGAGTAAGTCGAATGGCTTAGGCAATTTCTTGAGGATATTCCTGAATTGTCAAAACATTTGCCCACAATATGCATATATTGCGATAACCAAGTAATAATTGCTAGGACACAGAATTGTATGTACAATGGTAAGTAGAGACATATGCGTCGCCGACATAATACCATTACACAACTAATCTCAAATTGAGTTATCTTTGTTGATTATATAAAATTAAAGGATAGCGCTACGGATCCGCTAACCAAAGGGTTAAATTGAGATCAAGTTGAGAAAACATCGAAAGGAATGAGACTAAAGTCCATGGAAAATAAAGGCGCTTTGTGAAGGAAAACCCTACCTAGTTGATTAGAGATCCCAAGATCTAGGTTCAAATGGACAACCTAATTACATAGACCTTGTGCGGTCACTGTGGGGGTTACTCTCCCAAGTCAATTCCTATGATGTAAACAATGACAAAAAGTGGAACAAGCTAAGCAATACTTTTAATGACCATTGTGTGCGTCGGTGAAGCCGCGCAACATAAGTCACCTATGTGAGAGTGAAGTAGGGCCACTTGAAGGAGACTATTGGGGCATAGTTCTCTCAAACTCTCGTAGAATCAGGCGAGGTCTACGGCCTTATGGACATAACCATGAGAACGAAACTCGTGCCAGAAAGGTAGTTGTGTGAGGTATATCATCTTTTACACAAACATCTAAATAGTTTAAGGACATCACGTCTACTAGATAGCAAGTAAAGTAAATATACTTTCACAAGGGAAGGTTCAAAGGAAGACACCTACCTATCCTTTGCAACTACCAATCGTAGAAACTACCACCACATCGAGTCAAAATGTTTTGATAAAATGCATCAATTTCATTCATGTAGGGGATTGTTGGAAAAACATGATAAAATGGTAACTTTGAGCCATATTTTGAATGGGTAAAGGTGGAGACTCGAATAAAAATTCTATTGGATCTTATTCTACTCCTTTGAGAATTTTACAACGGTATCTCATATGCTCAAAATGGTTGAGTAATGAATGAGAAATTGATGCTGAAAGTAAGGAGGCTGCAAATTGAGTAAAGGAAATGAAACCCCCATATCCCAAATGGATGGGATAAATGGAATAGGAAGTGTTTATATACACTTACCCTCTTTGTGGTCATTGAATAACTTGAATGGAAACTATGCTTCGCGCGCAGGGGGTGTGAATCCAATCCCATTTGGGTTGAGGCGTACTCGCACAACCTGGACGACGCGAATGTCTGGATCGGCCAGGTCCTACGTGGACCTGCGGACATTTTACCATTTCGAATTATTTTTCCTTTTGGGATAGCATGTTATCCCAAAATTAATGGGATAATTTTGAATTAAAATTCGATTTTTTCTTGCAGCCCACTCATATATCCGATCAAGGGAAAAATCAAAATATTTATGATTTACGTTTGACCTAATTTTCCCCTATAAATACACGATCTTTTTCAGTTGTTTAACACACAATTAAACACAATGAAAAATCGTTTTTCCTTCTCCCAAATTGCATTGTTTTTTCTGGTGATAGTCAAAGGCTCGAGTTCGTTCGTGATTACTCAGTCGTGCCGTTGAAGATAATCATCCGATGTTGTATCCTGGGAGACTGATGATTGAAGATCTCTAGCACCGAAGAGCAGTCGATTCTGTCCTAAGGAAAACATGTTTCTAGTAGGCCTCAGCAATCCCACTTTCAGTTATTTCTGAACTGTTAAATTATTGTAATTTTAGTTTTCGTTTATTTTCAATTTATTTTGAATTTAACCTCTTTTGTCCAACAATCTTAAGACATATATTTATCCAAGGTGATTCGAAATAAGTAAAGTTGTGAGAAAGTAAACAAATTTGTTTTAGGAATTATCATGTTGTTTTAACGGGTTTTCTTAGATCTCAAAAATAAAGGAAACAAATCTATTTTACAGAAATTTTCGTTGAGAGTAATGAAAACCAAAATTAGAAATAAACGAAATTATTTTCAATTTATTGGAATAATTATTAATTCCGTTTCTTGTCTTTGTGAACTTGAACAATGACTACGAAGGGAGATCTTATCAAATCACCCAAGTCGTCCGCACAAACGGTGGGACAGGGAGATCTTATCAAATCACCCAAGTCGTCCGCATAAACGGTGGGACAAGGATAGACGTCGAAAAAGACAAGCCAGCCCATGAATCTGAACAAAACGACGGTGGAAATGAGCCACAATGAGAAGCCGTCGAAATTCTGAGGGAAAAATTTCAAGACATGGCAACAAAAGATGTTTTTCTATCAAACCATGCTAAACCTGGTAAAGTATCTAAAGGAAGATTCTTCAGTTCTCACAGTAAGAGACAGAGAATGAGAGGTGGATGAGCTCACCGCCTTTAGCATCACCCAAGATTGGGAAAATGGTGACTACCTGTGTTAGAATTACATCTTCAACAAACTACAAGACTCGTTGTATTCAGTATATGATGTGTACAAAACAACATTAAAACTATGGGCTGCATTGGACAGAAAATACAAAGCAGAAGATGATGGGGCTAAGAAATTCTTAGTCGCGAAATTCTTGAATTTTACTATGGATGATTCAAAAACAGTAGTAGGTCGAGTGGAGGAACTCTAACTGATTATTCACAGAATTTTGGCTGAAGGGATGGTGATAAGTGAGTCCTTCCAAGTAGCTGCCATCGTAGATAAACTGCCTTTTGGATGGAATGACTTCAGAAATTACCTGAAACACAAAAAAATGAGATGTCAGTGGAGGAACTTTTTGTTAGACTTCATATTGAAGAAGACAATAGAGGCAATGCCAGAAAGCTCAATAGTGAAACCTTTCAAGAGGCTAAGGCAAATATTGTCGAAGTCAGGAGGGGAAGGCAACCCCAGCAACACCAAGGCATGACAATTTTGGGACCAAATGGTGGAATTTCAAAAAAGGAGAAATTCAAGGGAGCCTGCTTCAACTATGGTAAGGTGAGACACAGATCTTCTAAATGTAGACATGCAAAGAAAGCCAATGAGGCTAATATTGTGGAAGCGGAAGATCTATATGCCTAACAAAAGGGGATGGTTGTGGGTAGGGATATATTCTAATCTTTTTAAAAACCCAAAATTATGAATAAGAATATTGTTTATTTTAGTTACATAATTTTTGCATGGACATGTTTATTATGATTCTTTGCATAGACTAATTAACATGGATCACATCCCTTTCGATTCAAATATGAAACATATGAAGAAGTACGAAACCGCTTGATCTGAATCATTGTGATGTTTATTCAAATGATAGAACAAACTAATTTTGCTTAAAGGAAAAGATGCTATAGAGAAATTATTCTCTATAAGTAGGATGTTGAAATCCAAAATTAATACATCGATTAATTTGGAGAAACTCTACGTGAGTAACGTTGCAACATTAATGGGTATAATGATTTTGAAGATAAGAATTGAAACTTCAAAATGTGCCTAACATGTGGGGGGAGTTGTTCTATCAACTATTTACTTCTTGTCAATGAGACAAGACACCATATGAGTTATGAAAGGAATTAGAACCTTCCTACAACTAAATAAAAATGTAGGGGTGTCTTGAAAAGGTAATATTTCATTACCAAAGTAAAGGAAAAAAAGGTTGAAACAAAAACGTTGTCATAATGACAATATTTAGAGTGTGACAAATGTGTACATTAGGATACATGGTCCTATGTTGATAACAATGAAATGGTAAACGTACCAATGACATGTTAAATTCAAAATTAACATGAGAGATATGAGACTAGACGATATGATTTTGGACATCCAAATTACACAGTCACATGAAAGTCTCATATGGTCACACTATGTGGACTAAATCCTTGAAAAGTTTGGCGAGGATAATTTTGGTACGACCAAAACTCCAATAGACACATGCCAACAATTTTCCAAGAACAAAGGCCAAGGTGTTGACCAAGTGGAATATGCAAGGGTCATATGCAGTCTTAGAATGATACTTTAATGCCAGTTGGATATTGAGATATCTCAAATATACTCGAGACTACGGATTGCATTATTCAAGAGATCATGTTGTGTTAGAAGGATACTTTAATGCCAGTTGGATATCTGATATTCAAGATACCAAGGGAACAAGGGGATATGTCTTCACCTTGGGAGGAGGAGCTGTGTCATGGAAATCCTCAAGACAAACGATCATAACCAGATCCATGATAGAATCTGAGTTTGTTGCTCTGGATAAATCCAGAGAAGAAGTCTAATGGCCTAGGCAATTTCTTGAGGATGTTTCTGAATGATCGAAACCTGTGCCCACAGTATGCATATATTGCGATAACCAAGCAAAATTTTCTATGGCACATAATTGTATGTACAACGGTAAGTCGAGACATATGCGTCGCTGCATAATACCATTACACAACTGATCTCAAATGGAGTTTTCTCTGTTGATTATGTAAAATCAAATGATAACGTTGCGGATCCACTAACCAAAGGGTTAAATCGAGATCAAATTGAGAAAACATCGAATGGAATGAGACTAAAGCCCATGTAAAATAAAGGCGTTATGTGAAGGAAAACCCTACCTAGTTGATTGGAGATCCTAAGATCTAGGTTCAAAGGGACAACCTAATTTCATAGACCTTGTGCGGTCACTGTGAGGGTTACTCTCCCAAGTTCATTCCTCTGATGTAAACAGTGACAAAAAGTGGAACATGTTAAGCAATGCTATTAATGACTGTTGTGTGCGTCAGTGAAGCCGAGCAACATAAGTAACCTATGTGAGAGTGAAGTAGGGCTGCTTCAAGAAGACTATTGGGGATAGTTCTCTCAAACTCTCGCAAAACCAGGTTGTTGTGTGAGGTATTTCGTCGATTACACAAATATACTTTCGTGCTAGAAAGGTTGTTGTGTGAGGTATTTCGTCGATTACACAAATGGCATAATAGTTTAAGGACATCACGTCTACTAGATAACCAGTAAAGTAAATATACTTTCACAAGAAAAGGTTCAAAGGAGGACACCTACCTATCCTATGCAACTACCAATCGTAGAAACTACCACAGCATCGAGTCAAAATGTTTTGATAAAATGCATCAATTTCATACATGTGGGGGATTGTTTGAAAAACATGATAAAGTGGTAACTTTGAGCCATATTTCGAATGGGTAAAGGTGGTGATTCGAATAAGGATTCAGTTAGATCTTATTCTACTCCGTGAGACCTTTACAAAGGTATCTCATATGCTCAAAATGGTTGAGTAATGAATGAGAAATTGATGCTCAAAGTAAGGAGGTTGCAATTTGAGTAAATGAAATGAAACCCCCATATCCCACATGGATGTGATAAATGGAATTAGAAGTATTTATGTACACTTACCCTCTTTGTGGTCATTGAATAACTTGAATGGAAATTGTGCCTCGCGCGCAGGGGGTGCGAATCCAATCCCATTCGGGTTGGGGTGCACCTGCACGACGTGGGCGAAGTGATCTAGACCGATCATGCTATACATGGAGCTGCAGACATTTATCCACTTCGAATTATTTTTCCTTTTGAGATAACATGTTATCCCAAAATTAAAGGGATAATTTTGAATTGAAATTCGAATTTTGCTTGCAACTCACTCATATATTCGATCAAGGGCAAAATCAGAATATTTGTGATTCACATTTTACCTCATTCTCCCCTAAAAATACATGATCTTTTTCAGTTGTTTAACACACAATTAAACACAATGAAAATCATTTTTCCTTCTCCCAAATTGCATTGGTTTTTCTGGTGATAGTCGAAGGCTCGAGTTCGTTCGTGATTACTCAGTCGTGCTGCTGAAGATAATCTTCTGCTGTTGTATCTTGGGAGAATGACGATCGAAGATATCTAGCACCGAAGAGCGGTCGAATTTGTCCTAAGAAAACTGCATTTCTAGTAGGCCTCGAAAATCCTACTTTCGGTTATTTCTAAACTATTAAATTCTTGTAATTTCAGTTTTCATTTATTTTCAATTTATTTCGAATTTAACCTCTTTTGTCCGACAATCTTAAGACATATTTTTAGCCAAGGCTATTCAAAATAAGTACAATTGTGAGAAATCAAACAAAATTGTTTCAAGAATTATCCTGCCATTTTAACGGGTTTGCTTAGATCTCAGAAATAAACGGGGCAAATATGTTTTATAGAAATTGTAATTAAGAGTAACCGAGGTTAATGATTTTGTGAACAACCAAAATAAAAAATAAACAAAACTATTTTAAGTTTATTAGAATTATTATTAATTCCGGTTCTTGTCTTTGTGAACATGAACAATGACTACGAAGGGAGATCTTATCAAATCACCCAAGTCGTCCGTACAAATGGTGAGACAGGGACAGACGTCAGAAAAGACAAGTCAGCCCATGAATCTGAACAAAACGGCGGTGGAAATGAGCCACAATGAGAAGCCGTTGAAATTATGCGGGTAGAATTTCAAGACATGGCAACAGAAGATGTTTTTCTATCTAGCCATGCTAAACCTGGTAAAGTATCTAAAGGAAGATCCTCCAGTTTTCACGGTAGGAGATGGAGAATGAGAGGTGGATGAGCTCACCGCCTTCAAGATCACCCAGGATTGGGAAAATGGTGACTACTTATGTCGGAATAACATCTTCAATGGACTACAAGACTCGTTGTATCCAGTATATGATGTATACAAAACAACATTAAAACTATGGGCAGCATTGGACAGATAATACAAAGCAGAAGATGATGGGGCTAAGAAATTCTTAGTCGCGAAATTCTTGAATTTTACTATGGTTGATTCAAAACCAATAGTAAGTCAAGTGAAGGAACTCCAACTGATTATTCACGGAATTATTGCTGAAGGAATGGTGATAAGTGAGTCCTTCCAAGTAGCTGCCATTACGAAAAAAGCTACCTCATGGATGGAATAACTTTAAAAATTACCTAAAGCACAAAAAATGAGATGTTAGTGGAGGAACTAATTGTTAGACTTTGTATTGAAGTAGACAACAGAGGCAATGCCAGAAAGCTCAATAGAGAAACCTTTCAAGAGGCTAAGGCAAATATTGTCGAAGTCAGGAGTGGAAGACAACCCCAACAACACCAAGCCAGGACAAATTTGGGACCAAATGGCAAAATTTCCAAAAAATAAGAAATTCAAGGGAGCCTGCTTCAACTGTGGTAAGGTGAGGCACAAATCTTCTGAATGTAGACATGCAAAAAAAAGCCAAGGAGGCTAATATTGTGGAAGCGGAAGATCTATATGCCTAACAAAAGGGGATGGTTGTGGGTAGGGATATATTCTAATTTCTGTAAAAACCAAAAATTATGAATAAGAATATTGTTTCTTTCAGTTACATAATTTTTGCATAGACATGTTTATTATGATTAGTTGCGTATACTAATTAACATGGAACACATCTCATTCGATTCAAATATGAAACATACGAAGAAGTACGGAACCGCTTGATCTGAATCATAGCGATGTTTATTCAAACGATAGAACAAACTAATTTTGCTTAAAGGCAAAGATGCTATAGAGAAATTATTCTCTATAAGTAGGATGTTGAAATCCAAAATTAATACATCAATTAATTTGGAGAAACTCTATGTGAGTAACGTTGCAACATCAATGGGTATAATGATTTTGAAGATAAGAATTGAAACTTCAAAATATGTCTAACATGTGGGGGGAGTTGTTCTATCAACTATTTACTTCTTGTCAATGAAACAAGACACCATATGAGTTATGAAAGGAATTAGAACCTTCCTACAACTACATAAAAATGTGGGGGTGTCTTGAAAAGGTAATATTTCATTACCAAATTAAAGGAAAAATTGTCCATACGTTCAACTAAGGTTGAAACGAAAACATTTTCATAATGACAAAATTTATAGTGTGACAAATGTGTGCATTAGGATACATGATCCTATGTTGATAACAATGAAATGGTAAACGTACCAATGAAATTTTAAATTCCAATTTATGATTTTGGACATCCAAATTAAACAGTCACGTGAAAGTCTCATATAGTCACACTATGTGGACAAAATCCATGAGAAGTTTAGCAAGGATGATTTTGGTACGGCCAAAACTCCAATAGACACATGCCAAAAGTTGCCCAAGAACAAAGGCCAAGGTGTTGACCAAGTGTAATATGCAAGGGTCATAGTGTAACCCCTTCGACTCGGCCTAATCGCAAGACCGAATCGAGCGAGCTATACGAAGTTTACCGAAGTAAACCGTGAAGGTTCACCTCGACAAACGACCCTTTTTTATTTTATCTTCTCTAGATGCAATATTATTATCCTAAGTGTACACGCTGGCAACATGTGAAATTACAACTCAATCGGACATCGAATTGACATCCAATTGCCTCGATTCGAGATTAGGGACCAAATTGCCAATCCGAATAATTATAGGGAGCTTTTGTGAAATTAAAGTTGCCAATATTTAATTAATCAGGTTACATGCTTGCTTTCCAAATTTCAGCTCAAAACGACAATCCAAACTCATACAATTGCATTTACAAATATCATGGACCAAAATATAACATTTCAAACTATTTTTCAACTTTGCAAAAAAATCCACATGTAAGGTTTCAAAACCTTCTCAAAGGTTTTGAAACTTTTGTTTCCAGTAGCCAAAGTTCTCAAAGTTCCCCTCAAAGTTTCGAAACCTTGACCATGGTTTCGAAACCAGCTTCAACAAGTTTCGAAACCTGCTCATAAGGTTTCGAAACTTACCTGCAGATTTGCAGAAATTACATACTCGAAACACTTTAGAACCACATCAAACATATCCACATTAGCCCCAAATACTCTCATATACACCTCAATTATACATCACACCTTAAACCTACTTCTAAAGACATACGTAACAATTCATATACCAAATCAAACACGATCACAAGAATCTAGAGGCATGCATCCTAAAAACCATCCAACCAAATCCTCAAATCATAAATCCGTCACCAAACCAAGCATAAAAGGGCAATTACAAATCTATAACATCAACATAAACTTGCTCAAACAGGGAGTTCAACATCTCCTAAAACATTAAAGGAATCCTCCATTGCCCTTATTAAACATAGTCTACTTTGGAAACATACTTTTATATTCGAAGTCCTTGGATCACCTTCACTTTCTTTCTGCCTCCGAACCTTTAATTCTCTGCATTGATGGACAAAGAGAGCGTAAGCACATTAGGCTTAGTGAAGAGTACTCAAAAACAGCACACCATCAATGCATTTAAAATCGATTTCTATACCACATTGAAATCACTTTTCAATCCATGATTAAACCATCATTTAAAACATCATGCCTTCAAAACCATGCACTTTAACCATTCAAAAACCAGCATATTAAACCATATGCAACATGTATCATTAAACCAACAATAACTCACATTGCTAACATCAATTTAAGCCTTCCCATGCATGACAACCATATGCAAAGCTTAAAGAGTAACATGTATAAATCCCATTATACAACACATGTTATATTAAAAATTATATTGGCTCACAAGTGATCATCAACAAGTTATGTTTACAAAACACAACATCGGATACGGGGATTCACAAGTGTTCTCCCAACACTTCATACATTCTCACCGACAACACAAGGTTCACACACGAGAGTATTCGGTACATAATATAAACCCCTCAACTGTTGTGACACCCATGGTGGGGTATTCGGTACACCGTATAAACCCATCAACACCACTCATCGGTAGATGTATAACCCACTAACGAGAGTTTTCGGTACCATAAACCCCTCAATCGTTAGGGTACTTGGACGAAGTATTCGGTACACCATATAAACCCATCCACGTCCAATGTGACTTATTTTACAGTGCACTCAATCCTATAGCCGGCTAACTATATCCGATAACATTTTAAAACCATTTCCATACCATCACTTGCCAATATACTTCACAATTAACCATGAACCTCACTATTTTCATATTCATCAACATTAAACCACTTTTCTAAAGCAACAAACCATGCTTTAAACCACAACTATAAAACATATACTTACAAGGATTACCTACCATGTGCATCCTTCATCAATTCATGATTAAAATAGTATCTCACATACTTAAAAACATGCATAAATAGTAGGTACCATGTTATCAAAACCAAGTGCATAAAAACCGTTTCAAAATAGCACGATCGAGAGAGAAATCCTTTATACTTACTGTTGCGTGTTTAGAGTGCTACGCAAACGGTGCAAGTATACACGTCGCAAGTAATAAAGTGATATCATAAGTATCGAGTATCATCTCCACAGGGATTGGTGCTACTTCAAGAATCTAACTTCTCGCACTGAAAGTAAAAACACAAATAAGTGATTGTAGGAGTTCTAATTAACAAGAAAATAAAAGAGCAATTTAAATAAAAGAAAGATGTAATTGAATAAGAGAGAGTAGGCTGGGTTATCATGAGTCTTGGTGTGATAATTGAATGGACTGTCGTGGTAATTGAGTGCTAGAGTAGCTCAATCGCTTCAGCAATTGAATCCAGTCAGATTGCCTGGGGAGTTCTGCGATTGCCTGGGGAGTTCTGCAATTACCAAGGCAGTTCTGCGATTGCCTAGGCAATTGGGACTAGAGCGATTGCTTGGGCAACAACCTTCAAAGTTCAGCGAAGCATTCTTTAATGGTTTCTCGTTATCCCTAACTCGAAACGTTGTTAATTATGCATGCCTTGATGATACATCCCTGCGTGAACCAAGGGTTGACAACAACCTATCTTGCGCTCCTTTTAGTAATTGAAATTTGCAACTTATCCCTAAGTTGAATTAGTCTTCACCATTGATCGATTGTATGAAAACCATGCTCGTTCGTTTCTTGAATCTAACTCTCCCGATATTAGATAAATGGATGAATTCACAAGATCATCTCCCAATTCACTCGCAAACAAAATTATGAACCAAGAATGAACAAACTTTGAAGTAAAATTGCAAACTCAATACCTAAACAAATCCAATCGTTCTCACAACCACAAAAGTACAACAACCCAAACCAAATAAGTCTAGTTCATGGTTGGGCACAAAATAAACTCAAGAATAAAATCCCTAAACATGAATCTAATAGAACAAAGAAGGAAAAACAAGAAGAAGTCGAGATGCCCCATTTTGTCAAATTCTCTCCCAATCACACACCTCCAATCCAACTCTTCTCCAAGCAGGGGGCTAGGGCTTCTTTATATAGGAGATGGCTAGGTCAAAGTCTTTCTTGAGGATGAAGTTAAGTTAGAATTAAATACAATAAAAAGAAATAGATATCTTTTATTATATATAAATTCCTCCAAAAACTTTTCCTAAAACTCTTGGAATTTAATCCTCATTTGATCTCCATTAAATTCTGCTTGAAAATTCAGATTTTGGGGAGTTATTCCTTGAATTTTGACTTTATCCAAAAATGGGCAGATTTATCAGGAAATTGCTAGGGCAACTGATTCGGCAAGTCCTTCCTGAATTGCCTCGGCAATTTTCACTTTGTCATGCCAATTCTAACCTGCACAAAATAAAATGCCAAAGTAGCAACTTTTCCACGAAAGACCAACAAAATGTAATACCAAGCTCATGAATCAAGGAAACTAGGAAATTATGCATGAATGCCTTTTAATGCAACTAAAATGAGCCTAAGTCTAACAATAATATGAGTAAAAAAGGTTATAAAAATAGTACTTTTGAACACTTAACACACCCCGAAACTCAAACTATTGCTTGTCCTCAAGCAATGCAAATCTAATAATTACCTGTCAAGACTTTAATCATCAAAGTCATGCTTTAAATTTGCCTTCAAACCTCAGAATCGTGGCACAAAGTATGATCACTTTTTTAATTTTTCGGATGGCTCAAAAATTTCCCGAAACCAAACTATAATGCTTGTGACAATATGTGTGTGCGTAGTTGTGTACAAGTTGATTTTCAAGATTCTATGTGAACAATAGACTTTTATCAATTTAATTACCGGGGTATTTATTTTTCTTTTTACTAGAGCCAATTTCGGGCACCTCTAGCGATATCTTTAATTTGCAACTACTAGAGCCAGTTTTAGGCACCTCTAACAAGAAATTAACTTTAAATTTTCAATTTAAATTTACCCAAATTTTAAGTAACCTAAGTTCACCAAGTTTCTTTCAATCAACAAGCCACAACCGTGTTCATAATATTTAGCATCATAGTAAAATTCTAGGTTCTTTTCATGCAATCCTAAAATTTAAAGGTTCTTTCAATTAAGTGTAGTGGCAAAAATTATCATTGGATATTCAACAAGTTCAAGCAATTAAATCCAATCAAAGGCATGGCAACTAATCATATGCAACCTATATGCTATTACTAATTATGAATGCAACTAAACATGAAACTAACTAGAAACCAATACCCCCCAAACTCGAGAGAAGCATTGTCCTCAATGCATGTAAAAATTAAAATAAAATGCAAATGAGTTAGTCGGAAAGGTCGTCACCTTGAATGATGTGTTTCCTTCGTGCCAATTGCTTGGTTCGTTTACCGATTCGTGATGGTTAAATGCGTATGGCTGGTGTTACCTCTTGTGCGGCAGTTGCCGTAGCATTCTCAGTTGCCGAAGTAGGGTTCAGTTGCCTGGGCATCAGGACTTGCCGAGGCAATTTTGGTTGCCCGGGCATGCTTTGCTGTTGGGGCTTTCTTTGGCACTTCTTGTTTCTTAGCTGGTGAGGAATTGTCTTCTTGGCCATGGTGATTGTGGTTGTGGAATCAAAAACAAAGAAAAACAATGTGGAAAGATAAAGACAAAAATTAAACTAAAAACATACTTTTATCCTAAAAATAAATCCAAAAATAAAATAAGTCTAAAAATAGAAAACAATAAGTAAATAAGAAATACCAAAGGATAGCATAGTTATGCATCTCCTAAAGTAAATACTTCCTTTTCGCGCTCAACATGGTTGCTGGCATAGTGCTTTAATATTTGTCCGTTAACTTTGAACTCATGTCCATCAATGGTGGACTTGATTATCACGACACCATGGGAGAAAAGTTTGACGACTTCAAAAGGCCCAGACCATCTCGGTTTCAGTTTTCCTAGAAAGAGTTTTAACCGAGAATTGAAGAGAAGAACTAATTGTCCGGGCAAAAATTGCCACGATAATAGCTTCTTATCATGCCAACGCTTCGTTTTCTCCTTGTAGATTCTCGCGTTGTCGTAAGCTAAGGCGCGAAATTCTTCAATTTCATTAAGGTCCAATAGTCGCTTTTGTCCAGTACTCTCCCAATTCATGTTGATAGTTTTGATCGCCCAATAAGCTTTGTGTTCGATCTCTACTGGAAGGTGGCAAGTCTTGCCGTAGACAAGTTTGTAAGGTGACATGCCTAAAGGCGTCTTGAATGTTGTTCGATAGGCCCATAGTGCTTCATCAATTCTTGCCACCCAATCCTTTCGAGAAGGATTGACAACTTTTTCAAGGATAACCTTCAATTCACGATTGGAAATTTCGACTTGCCCGTTTGTCTGTGGATGATATGCCGTGGCAATTTTGTGCGTTACTCTAAATCACTCCAGCATTTTGGCAGTTAGCCTATTATCGAAGTGGGTGCTTCCATCGCTGATAATTGCCCTTGGTGTTCCAAATCGTGTGAATATGTTTTTCTGCAAGAACTTTTGCATAGTCTTGGAATCGTTGATGGGAACTGCAGCTGCTTCTACCCATTTAGACACGTAGTCCACGGCAAGTAGGATGTACATGTTGCTAAACGAGGATGGAAAGGGTCCCATAAAATGGATCCCCCACACGTCAAACAACTCGACCTCAAGGATTTTAGACTGCTACGCAAACGGTGCAAGTATACACGTCGCAAGTAATAAAGTGATATGATAAGTATCGAGTATTGTCTCCATAGGGATTGGTGCTACTTCAAGAATCTAACTTCTCGCACTGAAAGTAAAAACACAAATAGGTGATTGTAGGAGTTCTAATTAACAAGAAAATAAAAGATCAATTTAAATAAAAGAAAGATGTAATTGAATAAGAGATAGTAGGCCGGGTTATCGCGAGTCGTGGTGTGATAATCGAATGGACTGTCGTGGTAATTGAGTGTGACACTCCAAAGCGTTGTAACATCTTGGCAATGAGTTTGTTGTTGAAGTGCTTGCCTTCATCACTGATGATCGCCTTGGGCATTCCAAACCGTGTAAATATATTTTTATGTAAAAATCTCTGCACGGTTTTGGAGTCATTGGTAGGGGCTGCAATGGCTTCAACCCACTTGGACACATAATCGTCAACAAGTAAGATGTAGAGGTTTCCGTATGATGACAGAAAGGGCCCCATAAAATCAATCCCCCATCCTTGTCACTAGATTTTCACCTTTATTTTAATTGTTAATTTGGCATTAGTGTATTGTAATTATAGTATTGGTAACATAGTTAATATGTTTAGGTAGTAAGTATTAATGTTACAAATAACATAGTTAGGGGTCACATAGTATATAGTTGATGTATTTAAGTTACAAGATTAATATAGTTTAGGTCTCATATAATGTGTTACAATGTGTATAATTGTTAGTTTATTAATGTACCGTATATAGTTGTAGTTAGGATTAACATAAATTGCATATTGTATAGTAGTTATATATTAAAACCCAAAAATATGAAATACATAGCCCATTTATAATTTGAAGTAAATAAAAGGTCCATTAGGAATTAATCAGAATCCATTAGGAAAATACAAAAAATAGTCCAATATACAAACGGTCGGTTTGCCCGTTTATAACAAAAAACCCAACCAAGGGGAGACCGTTGGATCTGCCTGCAATCCAGCGGTGCAGATAGCGCCAGCTGGGGAAGATATAACGCCTCAGCATCTCAGCCGCACGATCAAGATGCCATCCAATGGCCCAGATTGCTTCAGAGTATATCACGTGGATCACCACTCGCGCGACGGTTCAACTCTAGCTGTCTGCTTCGTCTTCTCCGACGCGTCACTCGCTCACCGTTTGAATCATAAGAAACATGTAAATAGAGGAACAAGAGGGTTAATTCCAGATTAAAGCCCAAAAATTCAAAGAGGAATAATCCCTAAATTGGTTCCCTAGCCAAAATCAAGTTGCAATAAGATATTAACAAATATGCAAAAAGGCAATTCAGAATACCAGAATCCCCAAATCGGTGCCATGGCAAGAATCAAGCAAATCAAAGGGGAAGAAATCAGAGATTTAGGCTTAAGGTTTTAGGTAATTCTTGTACTATAAATAGCACTGTAAATCATTGTAAACAACAACAAGAAACATTCGACACATGAACAATTCCACACAAGAATCACACACAACCAATAAATGTACTAGCATTCGGAAGCAGTAAGAACGGGCGGTTGTAATCGACATTCAAAAGCAATAAAGAGCAAGTTCTTGTAATTCTTCCTACCTATTTGCTTTCAATATCTGTATAAATAAAGAAGAAAAGGAATTTTTTACCTTTTTACGTATTCGAAACGTCACCGGTATCTGGAAATTTTGGTTGAAATCTAGAAATTTCACCGCCGGCAACGGCGGCCGGTACGGTGGATGTTCATCATGTTCTTCATAAAATGAAGAACACGGTGAACTGGGCGGAGAGTTTAAAGAGTAAGCGTTTTGATCTATTTGTATGAAATATGAAAGAATAAAAATTGTTTGTTATAACAGCTATTTATATTGACCCATTTGACCCGACCCGAACCTGGCTATAACCCACGCCCTTCTTTCTTGGATCTCATGCCGCAGCTCCTTAGCTTTTAATTGTTTCAATTTCGTCCTTTTTCCTTTCAATTCAGTACCAAACTTTTAATTATTTTTGAATTATCCCTCACATTTTGGTTTTCTTTCAATTTAATCTTTAATACAGATTTTTTATTTTAAAAAGATAAAATCGAATTCTTTTACTTTATTTAATCTCAATAATTGCTTAGTTATTTATTTTATTACTTAATTAATTATTCCTTTTATGCCTATTATGTATAATTGTATGTATGTTAAACTTTAGGATTAGGGACTTAAAACTTAGATTAGTGACATGCATGTTGTAAAATTTCTTTCATTTTTAATAAAATATACTTAATTATATTTAAATCTTAATGATTAAAAGGAATATAGACATTTCTTTAGGATTACTCATCATTTAGATTTTAATTAAAATTCATTAACTCATTTAATTTTCTTGTTTATTTGTTAAAAAAGTGAAAACTTAATTAATGCGGTGTCTTATCAAACGGGAACGACGGGTTAGCACCAGGAGTGTTGGCGGTGATTAAAGTTCATTTCCCGGGCAATAAGGCCATTAAAATAGATTTACATTCATTTTACGGACAAATAAATCGAAATTTTGTAAACTTGCAAATTCCAGTTATAAAAATGCATTTTGAAATCAATTAAGGTACCATTTTTTTGGGCATTGTGGGGTGCTAATCTTTCCCCACACGTAATTGACCCCCGAACCTATTTTCTCATGTTTTCGTGGACCAAACTGTAATTTTGATAAATAAAATGTTTTATAAAAATACCCTTGTTTTAGAAGTGATCCAATCATACTTTTTCAAAAATATTGGTGGCGACTCCGTGCTTTTGTAAAGTTTTCCAAAACGTCAAAACCTTTTTCCTAAAAAGGGTTGCTATAGCTTGGTGACTTCGCTGGGGACATTTTGTTTTTAAAAAACAAAAGAGGGCCAGGCTACAAATTGTTTTCAAAATGTTTTTAGAAAAGGAATTTGCAAGTTCACAAAGGTTTCAATTTATTTGCCCATTTAATGAATGTAATTCTATTTTACGCATTTTGAAAAAATGTTACCAAAAAGCTCTATTCCCGAGCTCTACCCAATTTTTAAGTGAGGGGAAAATGATTTGCTCATGTCAGAATATTGATTCTCCGTATGAGCCTAGCAATGTCTTCGTAAGGATACTGATTCTTCGAGAAGACATAGGAAGTGAGTTCTCCTGAGTTGAACTTGGTTCGTTTGAAGCCTATAATGGGTGAGAACTAGGGGCCTTGCTACCCTTAGTAGGGGACAGCGAGGACAGCTCGGGTACCTTTAAGAACTCAACCGTTTGAGAACTTAGAGCCCACCCCAATAGAGCCATGTGGAAAACCTAGGGTTTTGAGTCTGGTCACAATCGTTGCAGATAATCTGTGAAGACATGTCATGGAGTGTTGGAATGTGCTGCCTAGAATTATTTGTGAAATTATTTTGGTCTCTTTATGTTTTCTTAATTCTGGTCTTTTTCCTTTTGGTCTTATTGTTTTTCATATTCATGCATCATCATTCCATTTCATCGGGTTTTGATATTCAATAAAGCTGTTTCTAAAAGTAGATATTTTATTAAACCAATGTTCTTTTGTTTGCATTCATGCATTTGCATCATTCTCCTATTTGTTTGGTTGTTTTCTTCTTTGCTTCGTATTGCATTCCATGCATACATGACATAATAAGAGTCTAACTTAAATAAAAATGACAGGAAAAAATCAAAATAGCAAAAGCAAACCACAAGTACGGTACTCGATCTCAAGTCAGAGCAATGGAAAATAGAGTGGTGGCCCTAGAAAGCAACCACAAGAGTACCCAGGACTGGTTAGACAAGCTGGAGATAGATTTGAAGCAACAGATGGAGTTAGTTCACCAAAAGACGTTTGGTTCAATTGCAACCATGCTAGGTTTTAAGGACCCTGATGCAGTGGAAACTGGTGAAGCTCAATCGTCCAAGGTCAAAATTTCTCCACATTTTGCTGAAACCTCAGCACGGAATGATAGGAAGATAAACTTTGAGGAGGTCATTGAGGTGCCTCATCTCGGTGAAATGGCCGACAGGGTGAAAGCTGAGAAGAAATGGGAGGATCGTTATGAGAAATTAGAAGAAATGATTAAATCATTCCAAGGAGGCATATATGGAAGAATGGATGCCAAGGATTTGAGCTTAGTGATTGATTTGATAATACCACCATAGTTCAAAGTGCCCGACTTTGAAAAATACAATGGAACAACATGCCCTGCAGTACATCTGACTATGTATTGCAGGAAGATGTCAATGTATCTAGAGAACGAGAAGCTGCTTATCCATTGCTTCCAAGACAACCTAGTAGGGTCAGCTGCGCGCTGGTATACGCAGCTAAGTTGAATCAACATCAAATCATGGAAAGATCTGTCCAGAGCCTTGAGTGAGCAGTACAAGCATGTTTCATATATGGTACTAACTCGCTTAGTTCTGCAAGGATTAGAGCAAAAACACCATAAGAGCTTCTGCCAATACGCGCGGAGATGGAGAGACGTAGCTGCCCAGGTCCAACCACCATTGCTGGAGAGTGAAATCACCCTGATGTTTGTGGAGACATTAAAGGGATCTTTCTATGACCGTATGCTCAATCATGCCACAAAGAGTTTTGCGGACATGCTTATAAACGGAAAACTGATACTTGCAGCAATGAAAAATGGAAGGTTGGACAGTGGGAAAACTAAGAAACCCTACAAAAAGAGAGATAATGAAGTCAATGTTACTAATGTCTATAATCCCAACTACTCGAAGGGGGTAGTCGTCAACAAACCCAATGTCTCGACCATAGCTCCAACAGTCACAAATCCTCCAAAAGAAGAACGAAGGTATCAAGGGAGCTCGAAACCATATTTCCCTCACATCCCGATAACACACACGGAATTATTTGCTGAGTTGATCAAATCCCAGATAGTGCTGCCAAGATATGTTCCAACATTCTCACCACCATATCCACAATGGTATGATAAGAAGGAACAATGTGAATATCATGCAGGAGTTAAGGGGCATATCATAGAAAATTGTACTGCATTCAAAAGGGTGGTAGATGACTTAAGAAAATCAGGGATACTATCATTTGATACGTCAGAAGATAAAGGGAACCCCCTGCCAAATCATCAAAAGGCGGGAGTGAATGAAATCATTGGGGAGGAGAATAAGATGGTCAAGGAATGTGATGCTGAAGTTAGAGCTCTCATGAGGTGGATATGGGCTCAAATGGTAGCAGCAGGGGTGTTAGAAAAAGGGGCCCAGAAACTGAAAATTTAGGAAGAATCATATTGTGAGTACTGATAAGTGTTCAAAAATACTATTTTTATTACCCTTTTTACTCATATTATTGTTAGACTTAGGTTCATATTAGTTGCATAATCAGTCATTCATGCATTAATTCATGTTTCATTCCACCGTTGAGCTTGATTACAAAACTTGGTGATTCTTGTGGAAAAAGATACTGCTTTGGTGTGTTTTTGTGTGTGTGCAGAATCACTTGCCTAAACAAGGCTGGAACCAGTTGCCAGGGAAGTGCATGAAGGAGATGCCAACGCAGTTGCCAGGGCAATGCATGAAGGAGATGTCGAGCTAATTGCTAGGGCAATTTTTGATAAGGGATAAGATGATATGGTAGTCGAAATTGATGACTAGATAAGCCCAAGATGACGTAGAGCAAAGTTAAATCCCAAAGGAGTTTGATTTCCATGAAAAGGTCAAAGAGAAATTAAATCCCAAAAAGATAGGAGAAGATCTAGAAGGAATTTAAATATAATAAAGAATTATATTCTTTTAAATTATTTAATTTCAGCTTAACTTCCTCCTCAAGAAGGATTTTGACCTAGCCATCTCCTATTTAAAGGAGATCAAGCCATCAAACTAAGAGAGCAATAAGGGAGAGTTTCGATAAGAGAGGGGGGAAAAGGGGGAGAGTTCGATTGAGAGAGGAGAGAAAGGGGTTGATCGATTTTTTCTTCTTCTTCTTTGCTTCTATTAGATTCATGGTTTGGGGATTATTCTTTGTATATCTTTTGAACCCAACCATGAACTAACTTGATTGGTTGGTGTTATTGTATTTTGTTGTTGTGAGAAACAATTGGATTTTGTTTAGGTAATAAGAGTTTGCACTTTTCTATTCAAGGTTTACTCATTCTTGGTTTTTATTCTTGTTTGCGAGTGAATTGGGAGAGGATCTCGTAACTTCATCTATTTATCTAATATCGGGAGAGTTAGATTCAAGAAACGAATGAGTGTGGTCTTTATTCAATCTATTTATGGTGAAGATTAATCTAGCTTAGGAATAAGTTAAGGATTTCAACAGCTAAGAGGAGCGCAAGATTGGTTGTTGTCCACCCTTGATTCACGCAGGGATGTATTGTCAAGGTATGCACAACTAGCTAGAGTTTTGACTTAGGGATAAGAAGAAACCATTGAAGAACGCTCTACCGAACCTTGAAGTTGCTGCCCAATTGCCCAAGCAGTTGCCTAGCCAGTTGCCCAGGCAACTCTCGATTAGTTGCCAAGGCAACCCCGCTGCGCAAGTTGCCACGGCAACTGAGTTGCCATTTCACACTTTTACCAAGACGATCCAATTGGCTATAACACATCAACTCACGATAACCTGACCTATTCCCTCTTATTTGATTACATCTTTATTTTATTTACTTGCTCTTTTATTTTATTCGTTAGTTAGAACTCCTACAATTATCAATTGTGTTTTTACTTTTACAGTGCGATAACTAAGGAAAAGTGGCCCAAACCAATCCCCGTGGAGACGATACTCGATACTTATCATATCACTTTATTACTTGCGACGTGTATACTTGCACAATTGCGTAACACTTATTACGTGCAACAAGTTTTGGCGCCGTTGTCGGGGGTTGGCAATTGGTGTTAGTTGTTTTTGTTATTGCATTTTTCTTATTAGTTTTACTAACTTTTCTTTTTGTTTGTTTTATCAAAAAAAAATTCAGGTGCGCTACAAGTTAAGGGACATCAACATGTCGGAAAATAAAAGTCGATCTATTCGAGAGTTGATGATGGAAGATAGGAATCAATCCACTCAAGAATTTCTTACACCCTTCGATGATTACCTATACCAACCGAGAAAAGCCCAAAGAGCCTATCCCATGGAAAACTTTTGTGCTATGTGTGGAGAACATCATGTGTTTGAAAATTGTCCTCACATTTTCGGTGCATATGACTACATGGAGGACTATAGATGGCACCAACGACAAAATTCTTCATGGTATGATCAAAAAGCTCAATTTTTTTTTACCATGGCAATATAATCCTTTTCAAGAGCATTCAAATTCCTTGAAGGAAACGTTGCTAGCTTCCTTGGCTAGACTTGATTGATCAATTAAAGAGATTCGAGAGCTTTCAAAGTCCATGGATACGAGGATAGCTCAATGTGATGCAACCTTGGGGGATTCAGAAGATCAATTGAGGAGATCCATATATATATCTTGGATAACATGCCCCAACAATCCATTCCTGGGGATAATGACGTTCCAAGGCAAGATGACAAGGAACAATGTAAGGAAAGCTCTCCGATGTGTGAGGAACAACTAAAACCTCCAAGTGAAGAGCCTGCCAATGAGGAAGACTGCCTGACACCTGATGCGCCTATGCAACAAATTACCTCGGCAATGATTGAGGAGCCTGAACAGAGCAATGCCGCGACAACACTCAGTGAAGCTGAGAACAACAATACTACAACAAATTTTGAGGAACCTGATGCCCAGAAGGTTACAACGTTGATGTTGAAGCAGGAATATGTAGATTGCTCTCATCTACAGTTTCCATGGCAATTGAACGACCACATGCAAGATCAACGAGATGATAATACTTTGCCAATGGAATATGAGCAGGTAATGGTTGAACCTTTTGAATTCTTTAAAAACTCACCTCTTCCATTGCAGGTATGTCTTGAGGAACCGATGTTGGTAGATTTAAAGCCATCGAAATCTCTACTGATGGAGATGTTTGAGAGGCCAAAAGAAAATGGTGTTTTGATTTGTAAAGATTTTCAGAAAATAGGTTTTTCCCTTGACTTACAGCAAATTTTGGCGATTGATTGCCACGGCAATTGGCTTAAGCAGCAATTGCCACGACAACAAAGGATACATCCAACCATGATAGAAGTCGACAAGAATGAGGTAATTGAATGGTTAGGAATGGATATAATTTTTCCTATTAATATATTTGTGCCTTCAGGAACAGTAGCAAGGTGGAGGGCATGCATGGACTACAAGGGAACACGAAAGAAAGATACCCCCACCATGGTAACACAAAAGGGAGTAGTTGCGAGCACATTGGAGGGTGCAGATGGACTATAAGAAGTACAAAAAACGACCCTCCTCCAGTTTTCTCGGATATATAGTAACCTTAAAAGATGCATGAAAATGCTCTTTCTAAGAATTTTTAATTTTTGTTTTTAATTTTTGAAACTTTATTTTATTTTTGGTTGTTTTTGTTTTTTTCTTTATTTATTTTTGGAAATTTTATGAGATATTTTATATTTTTGTCTACAGTGTTCTTTAGTTTTTAGGTTTTCTTTGTTTTCTTTTATTTTCCACAACAAGACTCACAATCACCATGCTAAGGAAATTCCCTGACGACTACTTGCCACGACAACCGCAACAGAGGATGCCCCGGCAACTACCTCAGCAATTGCCACGGAAACAGAAACTAGCGATGCCTAGGCAACAACAATGGCTTCAGCAACTACTGATGCCCAGACAAGTGAACCTGCCTCGACAAACATGGATCAAATCAAAGCAATACTATTCACGCAGTACCAACCACAAACATTCAACCACCGACCGAAATATGAATCAAGCAAACGGCACGAAGGAAACTTATCACTCGAGGTGACGACCTCTCTGACTAACTCATTTCATTTAGCTTCTTTTAAATTTTGTTTCACTTTTACATGCATTGAGGATAATGCTTCTCTCAAGTTTGGGGGTGCTGGTTTCTAGTTAGTTTCATGTTTAGTTGCATTCATCTTTAGCAATCACATATATGTTGCATATGTTACTTGCCATGCTTTGATTGGATTTAATTGCTTAAAACTTGTTGAATATCCAACGATGAATTTTTGCCACTGCACTTAATTGAAAGAACCTTTAATTTTAAGGATTGCATGAAAAGAACTTAGAATTTTACTATGACGCTGTTTTTTTTACACGGTTGTGGCTTGTTGATTGAAGGAAACTTAGTGAACTTAGGTTGCTTAAAATTTGAGTAAATTTAAAACTGAAAATTAAAAGTTAAATTCTTGCTAGGGGTGCCCGAAACTGGCTCTAGTAGTAAATGCACTTTCTTGCTAGAGGTGTCCGAAACTGGCTCTAGTAGTTAATGCACATTAAATAATCGCTAGAGGTGCCCAAAATTGGCTCTAGTGAATATAAAAATAAATGCCCCGATAATTAAATTGATAAAAGCCTATTTCTCACATAGAATCTTGAAAATCAACTTGTACACAACTACGCACACACATTGTCACGAGCATTATAGTTTGATTCCGGGTAATTTTTGTGCTATCCGAAAAATTAAAAGGTGATCATACTTTGTGCCACGGTTCTGAGGTTTGAATTCAAATTTGAAGCATGTCTTTGATGATTAAGTCTTGGCAGGTAATTATTAGTTTGCATTGCTTGAGGACAAGTGTTGCGTGTAATAAGTGCTACGCAATTGTGCAAGTATACACGTCGCAAGTAATAAAGTGATACGAGTATCGAGTATCGTCTCCACAGGGATTGGTTTGGGCCACTTTGCTTTAGTTATTGCACTGTAAAAGTAAAAACACAATTGATAGTAGGAGTTGATTTTAATGAGTAAAGTAAAAGCAATAAACTAAAAGAATAGATGAAAGAAAAAAAAGAGAATAGGCCAGGTTATCGTGAGTTGAGGTGTGATAGCCGATTGGATCGTCTTGGTAAAAGAGTGCAAGGGCAACTCAGTTGTCGTGGCAACTTGCACAGCGAGGTTGCCTTGGCAACTAATCGATGGTTGCCTGGGCGACTAGCTGGGCAACTACTTGGGCGTATGGGCAGCAACTTCAAGGTTCAGTAGAGCGTTCTTCAATGGTTTCTTCTTATCCCTAAGTCAAAACTTTAGCTACTTGTGCATGCCTTGATAATACATCCCTGCGTGAATCAAGGGTGGACAACAACCAATCTTGCGCTCCTCTTAGCCGTTGAAATCCTTAACTTATTCCTAAGTCGGATTAATCTTCACCATCAATAGATTGAATAAAGATCATACTCATTCGTTTTTTGAATCTAAATCTCCCGATATTAGATAAATAGATGAAGTTACGAGATCCTCTCCCAATTCACTCGCAAACAAAAATAAGAACCAAGAATGAATAAACCTTGAATAGAAAAGTGCAAACTCTTATTACCTAAACAAAATCCAATTGTTTCTCACAACAACAAAACACAATAACCCCAACCAATCAAGTTAGTTCATGGTTGGGTTCAAAAGATATACAAAGAATAATCCCCAAACCATGAATCTAATGGAAGCAAAGAAGAAGAAGAAGAAATTGAACTCTCTCCCCCTTGCTCTCTTGTCGAAATCTCTTCCTTCTTGCTCTTTGGAGTTGTCGAAAATCCTCTCTTCTTACTTCCTTGGAGTTGACGGCTTGGTGATCTATTTATAGGGCTAGGTCAAAGTCATTCTTTGATGAGGAAGTTAAGTTGGAATTAAATTATCTTTAAAGAATATAATTCTTTATTATAATTATATTCCTTCTAGAACTTCTCTTATCTTCTTGGAATTTAATTCTTTTTTAACCTCTTCATGGAAATCAAACTCCTTTGGGATTTAGCTTTGCTCCACGTCATCTTGGGCTTGTCTAGTCATCAATTTTGACTACCATATCACCTTATTCTTTGTCGACAATTGCCCTGGCAACTGGCTCGGCATCTCCTTCATGCAATGCCTTGGCAACTAGCTCGGCATCTCCTTTATGCATTGCCTTGGCAACTGGTTCTAGCCTTGTTTAGGCAAGTGATTCTGCACACACACAAAAACACACCAAAGCAGTATCTTTTTCCACAAAAATCACCAAGTTATGTAATCAAGCTCAACGGTGGAAAGAAACATGAATTAATGCATGAATGACTAATTATGCAACTAATATGAGCCTAAGTCTAACAATAATATGAGTAAAAAGGGTAATAAAATAGTACTTTTGAAGACTTATCAACAAGCAATAGTTCGAGTTTGGGGGTGTGATAAGTGTTCAAAAGTACTATTTTTATTACCCTTTTTACTCATATTATTGTTAGACTTAGGCTCATATTAGTTGCATAATTAGTGGAAAAAGATATTGCTTTGGTGTGTTTTTGTGTGTGTGCAGAATCACTTGCCTAAACAAGGCTGGAACCAGTTGCCAAGGCAGTGCATGAAGGAGATGCCGATGTAGTTGCCAGGGCAATGCATGAAGGAGATGCCGAGCTAATTGCCAGGGCAATTTTTGATAAGGGATAAGATGATATGGTAGTCGAAATTGATGACTAGATAAGCCCAAGATGACGTGGAGCAAAGTTAAATCCCAAAGGATTTTGATTTCCATGAAAAGGTCAAAGAGAAATTAAATCCCAAAAAGATAGGAGAAGATCTAGAAGGAATTTAAATATAATAAAGCATTATATTCTTTTAAAGTATTTAATTCCAACTTAACTTCCTCCTCAAGAAGGATTTTGACCTAGCCATCTCCTATTTAAAGGAGACCAAGCCGTCAAACTAAGAGAGCAAGAAGAGAGAGTTTCGACAAGAGAGGGAGGCAAAGGGGGAGAGTTCGATTGAGAGAGGAGAGCAAGGGGCTGATCGATTTCTTCTTCTTCTTCTTCTTCTTTTCTTCCATTAGATTTATGGTTTGGGGATTATTCTTTGTATATCTTTTGAACCCAACCATGAACTAACTTGATTGGTTGGGATTATTGTGTTTTGTTGTTGTGAGAAACAATTGGATTTTGTTTAGGTAATAAGAGTTTGCACTTTCAATTCAAGGTTTACTCATTCTTGGTTTTTATTCTTGTTTGCGAGTGAATTGGGAGAGGATCTCGTAACTTCATTTATTTATCTAATATCGGGAGAGTTAGATTCAAGAAACGAATGAGTATGGTCTTTATTCAATCTATTGATGGTGAAGATTAATCCGGCTTAGGAATAAGTTAAGGATTTCAACAGCTAAGAGGAGCGCAAAATTGGTTGTTGTTCACCCTTGATTCACGCAGGGATGTATTGTCAAGGTATGCACAACTAGCTAGAGTTTCGACTTAGGGATAAGAAGAAACCATTGAAGAACACTTTGTCGAACCTTGAAGTTGCTGCCCAGTTGCCCAGGCAACTGTCGATTAGTTGCGAAGGCAACCCCGCAGCGCAAGTTGCCAGGGCAACTGAGTTGCCATTGCACTCTTTTACCAAGACGACCCAATCGGCTATCACACCCCAACTCACGATAACCTGACCTATTTCCTCTTATTTGATTACATCTTTATTTTATTTACTTGCTCTTTTATTTTATTCGTTAGTTAGAACTCCTACAATTATCAATTATGTTTTTACTTTTACTGTGCAATAACTAAGGCAAAGTGGTCCAAACCAATCCATGTGGAGACGATACTCGATACTTATCATATCACTTTATTACTTGCGACGTGTATACTTGCACAATTACGTAGCACTTATTACGCGCAACAAGTACCACATGAAGGAAGGACATGAGATTGATTGTTGCTTGGAGTTCAAGCAACTAATTCAGGACAAGATGAATAAGAAAGAACTTGAGTTCTTTGAGAATGAAGACAAAGAATGTTTGCTAGATGTGTGTGCATCAGATGAGTCATCCTCTTGAAGAGACTACACTAAAATGAAGCCTTTAGTGATTAAGGCTAAAACAAGAGTTGGTGAACCAACAAGGAATGTGACCCCACGGCTTATAATTAAGGCACCAACGCCATTTCCCTACAAGGATAGCAGGCAGGTCCCTTGGAATTACACTTGTGAAGTGACAGCTCCAGGAGAAACGTCTACTCAAGAGAAGGAAGAACTGGTCAACGAGGTGAGCTGTTTCACGAGGACTGTAAGGCTCTATTCCCAGCCAATAACAGAGGACAGCGATGCAGCGCAAAGAAAAGCTGTTGCTGAAGAGCCTGAAAAAGAAGATAATAAAAATTTCTTCAAGAAAAAACCGTCAATATATCATGAGCCTGTAAAGGAATCAGAGGCTCAAGAGTTCTTGAAGATTTTAAAACATAGTGAATACAGTGTTGTAGAGCAACTCCACAAGCTTCCGGCTCGAATTTCTATGTTGTCATTATTATTAAGTTCTGATGGCCATCGTGAGGCCTTGTTAACGATTTTGAACCGGATATTCGTGTCAAAGGAGATAACAACTGATAAGATGGACATGTTAGTCAGTGAAGGAACAGGATCTTGCAAAGCTTTACACATCACCACTAGATGTAAGGGACATATGTTACCAGGTGTCCTTATTGACAACAGATTAGCACTAAATGTTTTGCCGCTAGTCACTCTGAAGAAGCTTCCAATAGACAGTTCTCATATGAGAGCTTACCAAAATACGGTAAGAGCATTTAATGGAACTCAGAAAGAGGTATTAGGGAAAATTGAAGTGCATTTGCAAATTGGACCAGTGACCTTCAACATTGAATTCATGGTCATGGATATAAGACCTAGCTATAGTTTCCTGCTTGAATGCCCATGGATTCATGCAGCAGGAGCGGTCCCATCTAGTTTACACCTGAAGCTGAAGTTTGTGATCGATGGACAATTAATAACTGATGGTGCAGAGGAAGAAATCATTGCATCAGTAACCACTGATGCACCCTTCATTGAGATCGATGAGGGTGCGCTCGAGTGTCATTTTAGGACATTGGAGCTTGTCAATGCAACCTTTGTCATCGAAGGAAGCAAGGTGCCAGAACCGAAATTATCAAGCTGCGCAAAAATACAGGTAAAATAAACGCTCGAGAAAGGAGCTGAAATCGGAAAATGACTTGGAAGAAAACATCAAGGAAGATTGTATCATGTAATGATCTCGGCAAAAAAAGATCGGTTTGGTTTGGGTTTCAAGCCCAACAAATGGTAAAGAATTTCTGAAATCAGAAAGCATCAAGAGAGGAGAAGAGCTAGATTGAAAGGAGAGAAAATTGAATGGGAACCGATGACTTTCCCTCCACTGAGTCATAACTTTATATTTTGAGGTATGCTGGATCCAAATACCTCAACCAGTGAGGAAGGAAAAGAATAGAGCACTCTGTGTGAAGCATTTGAAAAGCTAAGCATCAATGTTGTGATTGAAGAGGAGGAAGAAAGCCAGTACCTGTCAATGATCCGCCCTTGCTCTGAGCTTGACAATTGGATTGCTGAAGAAATTCCAGTAGTCTTTAAGACATGTTCAGAGTAATTCTCAAAACCAACATTTTTGCTCCAGGCCCGAAGACAATAGGGGATCTTATGTAAAGGGCCAATGTTAAAATTTAATTTGAATTCAATAAAAAATGCATTTCCTTAAATCTTGTGTTGCAAACTTTCCTTCTATAACCAAAACCAAATAAAAACCATAAAGTTAAAAGCATAAAAACATTCCATTCATTTTGTTTCTTTCCTTTGTATATATCTTTTGCTTAGTTCCTTTTCAGGTCTTCAGATATCATTAACATAAATGAATCTGAGTCTGACTTCAAGGTTGACTTTGAATTACCTCTATGTTTGGAAGAAATTGGAAATATTGATGATGAGGAAGAATATGATGTACCCAGTGATATGCTCAGAATGGTAGAAGAAGAGAAAAAGCAGACTCTACCACATAAAGAGGAACTAGAGATATTAAACCTCAGAACCGTAGAAGAAAAGCGAGAGGTGAAGATTGGTACTACCATCACGGCCAAAACCAGACAAATTTTGATCGATCTCTTGAAAGAATTTAAAGATATTTTTGCTTGGTCGTACCAAGATATGCCCGGCCTTGACACAGACATCGTCATGCATAGGCTCCCTATAAAGGAAGGATATGAACCAGTAAAGCAAAAGCTGAGAAGAATGAAGGCTAAAACACTCCTCAAGATCAGAGATGAGGTAAAGAAGCAATATGATGCAAGATTCCTCGAGGTAGCTAAGTACCCGGAATGGGTGGCGAATATTGTCCTGGTACCAAAGAATGATGGAAAAGTACAAATGTGTGTTGACTATAAGGACCTCAATAAAGCAAGCCTAAAAGATAATTTCCCGCTCCCACATATTGACATTTTAGTCGACAACATGGCAGGTCATTCACTCTTCTCTTTCATGAATGGTTTCTCCGGGTATAACCAGATCAAGATGTGCCCAGGAGATATGGAAAAGACAACTTTTGTGACGTTATGGGGAACCTTTTGCTATAATGTGATGCCCATTGAACTTATGAATGCAGGGGCAACCTATCAAAGGGCCATGGTCACTCTCTTCCATGATATGATGCATAGAGAAGTAGAGTTATACGTCGATGACATGATCGCCAAATCTCGATCTGAGGAAGAACATTTGGTCAATTTAGAAAAACTCTTCCTAAGACTGAGAAAGTCCCAGTTAAAGATTAATCCAACTAAGTGCACATTTAGAGTCACATCTGGCAAGTTATTGGGTTTTGTTGTAAGTAGAAGAGGGATTGAGATAGATCCTGATAAGATAAAAGACATATAGGAACTTCCCCCACCTCAAACACAAAAGGAAGTTTAAGGTTTCTTGGGGCGATTAAATTACATCGCACGCTTCATTACCCAGCTAACTAATAAGTGTGATCCAATGTTTAGGTTACTCAAGAAGAATAACCCGGAAAATTGGGATAAAGAATGTCAAGCGGCCTTGGAAAAGATCAAAGAACAGCTGAGCAATCCTCTAGTATTAGTACCACCTATTTCAGGGAGACCATTGATCTTGTACTTAACGGTCTATGAAAATTCCATGGGTTGTGTGTTAGGGCAACATGATGATTCTGGGAGAAAAGAAAATGTGATATATTACTTGAGCAAGAAATTCACAGATTGCGAAACCAGATATTCATCAATTGAAAAGCTATGTTGTGCTCTGGTTTGGGCAGCTAAAAGACTAAGACAATACATGCTTTATCACGTTACATGGCTAATCTCGAAGTTGGACCCACTAAAGTTCATGATGGAAGCTCCAGGCTTATCAGGAAGATTAGCACGATGGCAGATGTTATTATCAGAGTTTGATATCCAGTATGTAAGCCGAAAAGCGATAAAAGGAAGTGTCATAGCATACTTTTTGGCAAGTCGCGCCTGTGATGACTATGAAGCATTAAACTTCAATTTTCCTGATGAAGACTTGATGTGTATCTTAGAAGATGCGGAGACTCTCACGGAATCTTGGATAATGAATTTTGATGGTGCAGCAAATGCATTAGGAAGAGGAATAGGGGCAGTTCTGGTTTCACCGGAAGAAGATTGTTACCCTTTTACCAGTCGTTTGAAGTTCTTCTGCACTAATAACATAGCAGAGTACGAGGCCTGTATAATGGGACTAAAAGAGGCTATAAAGAGGAAAATTTGTACCCTAAGAGTTTTTGGGGACTCTGCGTTAGTCATTTATCATATACGTGGTGAATAGCAGAAAAAAGATGCAAAGTTGTTGGGATATCACAAGCTAGTCCTTGAGCTGACCAAGGAATTTGACAAGATCATTTTCAAATATCTCCCTAGAGAAGACAATCAAATGGATGATGCTTTAGCCACCCTAGCCACCATGTTCAAGGTAAATGAAGGTTCTGAGATGATGCCCATCAGGTTATATATGCTTGACTCTCCAGCTCATTGTTATGATGTAGAAGAAGAGATGGATGGATTGCCATGGTATCATGACATCTTGCAATATATAAAATTCCAGTAATACCCGCCTCAAGCTACAAAGAATGAAAAGAAAATGATCAGGAAGATGGCATCAGGGTATGTTTTTGATGGAGAAATTCTATACAAGAGAGGTCGTGATCAAGTGTTTCTAAGATGTGTGGGGGCAAAAAAGGCACAATTAATTGTAGAAGAAGTTCATGAAGGAGTTTGCGAAACTCATCCTAGTGGTATCACCATGGCCAGGAGAATCAAGCGACTTGGATATTATTGGTTAACTATGGAAGGTGATTGCATCAACTATTCTCGCAAATGCCACAAGTGCCAAATTTAAGCTGACAAGGTTCATACGCCGCCTCAACCTCTTCATGTTATGGCAGCCCCTTGGCTATTTTCCATGTGGGGCATTGATGTCATCGGTCAGATTCACTCTAAGGCATCTAACGGGCATCATTTAATCCTGGTACCCATCGATTATTTCACGAAATGGGTAGAAGTAGCCTCATATGCAAATGTCACCAGATCCACGATCTGCAAGTTTTTGAAAAAAGAAATCATTTGTCAATATGGCTTGCCTGAAAGTATCATCACTGAAAAATGCTTCCAATTTGAAAAATATGATGATAAGTGGAGTCTATGAGCAGTTCAATGTTAAGCATCATAATTCGGTGGTATATCGCCCAAAGATGAATGGGGCAGTGGAAGCTGGGAATAAGAACAATAAGAAGATAATGGCAAAAATGACTGATACCTATAAGGATTGGCATGAAAAGCTGTCGTTTGCCTTATACGCTTATCGAACTGCAGTAAGAACTTCCACTTGGGCAACACCTTTCTCATTGGTATATGGAGTAGAAGCTGTGCTACCCATTGAGGTTGAAATACCATCGCTCCGTGTCTTGATGGAAGAAAAGTTGGAAGAAGCAGAATGGGTTCAAGCAAGATACGATCAGTTGAATTTAGTCGAAGAGAAAAGACTGAAAGCACCGTGTCATGGGAAAAAGTACCAGAAAATGATGATAAGGGCTCACGAGAAGAAAGTTCGCCCAAGAGAATTCTAAGAGGGGGATCTGGTGTTGAAAAAGAAGCCAATCAAAAGTGATACTTGAGGAAAATGGGCACCAAATTGGAAATGACCTTACATTGTAACAAATGTTTTTAATTTTAGCAGAAATAGATGGAGACAAACTCCAAAACCCGATAAATTTAGATTCGATTAAGAAGTATTATGTTTGAAGAAGAAAAAAGGAAAAAAGAAAAAAGAAAGAAAAAGAAAAAAAGAAAAAGAAAAAAAAAGAAAAAGAAAAGAAATGGGGGGTTCAAAATAAAAATCCGCAAAGGGCATTTTGAAACCAAATGAGGGTATGAGTTGAAAATCCATAAAGGGCGGCTTAGACAATTTGCAAATAAAATCTTCCTCGGGGATTGGCTTGCGAGCTTCATGTTTTTCCACATAATCACTATTTCTAGGATCTTCTCAGCATAGAGGACATTCAAGGCATCTTATGAAGTCATGACAGGAGGAGTTTTGGTTTTTGATATCTGAATATCTTTTCTTTTCCTTGTAATTTCCTTTTACGTTTGCCACAACACTAATAAATTTTATTGTATAGACCTTTCTTTCCTTCTTTCACATCTTACCATAAAGCATCTTGCATTGAAATGAGAATTAAAGTTTGACATTATTTGAAATATTCATAAGATTTTTTAGCATTACTCTGAAATTTTTCTAGAAGGGTATTGGAACTATGATGTATTCAATGGTCAAATTTGGAGCCTAGGGCGTAAAAAGCAGCAAAACTTATAAGGAAATACAAGATGGAAATAGGTTTTCCTACAAACCTTGGTGGAAAGACTCAAGAGATGCTTTGACTTCGCTTTAAGAAAGCATGCTGCAAAATAGATTTGCTTACAATGAGAACAATTTTACAGACATTGGAGGAAAAGCTAAATGAGACATTGGAAGAGCAACAGGTTTCTAAGAAGATTGTCACTGAATATTTATCAACTATAATGATAATAGAGTGTTGAAGAATATGATGATGAAGTCAGTCCCTCCAACCAAGAGTACAAGATAAATGGATTGAGTGAGCAAATGTACAAAGATCATATAAAGCAAGGAAGTGCTAAGAATGACAATGGTAAAACAGAAGTGATGGAGATGACTATCTATGATTATTTAATCTATCATCAAAGCATGGCAGCCGTAATTTTCAGATGCTTTCTCATGCATTAATGGAAAACCGATGCATTTCCCATATCCCTACGGAGTTTCGCCCTAGGGTGTTCTGGCAGCAAAGAGCTTTCCTGTTTGAAAATTCAAGACAGAAGTCACAAGAAGGGATGAATAATCCATGGCACGGAAAATGAAGCAATCAATGGTAAAGATTATTGTCCAGGGAATAGACGATGGAATTTTAACAACAAGAAATTGGTGAAGCCAACTAGTGTTGGAGAATCATCTTTTCTGATAGGATAGGCCAAAGCAGACACACTATCAGTTGCCACGGTTGAGAAAATGTTTGAGATGATATAATCTGAGTTTCCTGGAGCTTCATAGTTTTCTTCTGTGTTAATTAAGAAAAACGTTAAGAAAAAGAACAAAAGAAATAAAGACATACATTAATGACTAGGCATCCCTAGGGGCATATGCATTTTAATTGGATCATTTGCATTTGTTTTTGACAGGTTTTGGAACCTGCTTATCTATTCGAGCATGAGGAGGATGGAACCTTTTTTGAACCTGCTTATCCATCCGAGCATGGGGAGGATGGAACACTTTTTAAAACCTGTTTATCCATTCGAGCATGAGGAGGATGGAACCCTTTTTTGAACCTGCTTATCTATTCGAGCACGAGGAGAATAGAACTTGCTTATCCATTCGAGCATGAGGATGATGGAACCCTTTTCGAACCTGCCTATCTATTCGGGCAAGAGAAGAATAAAACCCGCCTATCTATTCGGGCAAGAGAAGAATAAAACCCGCCTATCTATTCGGGCATAAGGAGAATAGAACCCGCCTATCCGTTCGGGAATTTGGAGAATGGAGCCTACTTATCTATTCGAGCATAAGAAAAATAGAACTCATCTGTCTTCTCAGGCACAAACAGTTTGGTAATCGGTGAAAATTAGTGTCTTCTTTTCTTTGTTCTATTCTTGTTTCACCAGAATGACCAAAGAGGGGCAGCTGTTGTCATTAGATTTTCACCTTTATTTTAATTGTTAATTTGGCATTAGTGTATTGTAATTATAATGTTGGTAACATATTTAATATGTTTAGGTAGTAAGTATTAATGTTACAAATAACATAGTTAGGGGTCACATAGTATATAGTTGATGTATTTAAGTTACAAGAATAATATAGTTTAGGTCTCATATAATGTGTTACAATGTGTATAATTGTTAGTTTATTAATGTACCGTATATAGTTGTAGTTAGGATTAACATAAATTGCATATTGCATAGTAGTTAATATATTAAAACCCAAAAATATGAAATGCATAGCCCATTTATAATTTGAAATAAATAAAAAGTCCATTAGGAATTAATCAGAATCTATTAGGAAAATACAAAAAACAGTCCAATGTACAAAGGGCCGGTTGGCCCGTTTATAACAAAAAAACCCCTAATTTCGGTTTTATTCTTTTGTGCAGCCAATGGAAGACCGTTGAATCTGCATGGAATCCAACGACGCAGATTGCGCCAGCTGGGGAAGATATAGCGCCTAAGCATCTCAGCCGCACGATCAAGATGCCATCCAATGTCCCAGATTGCTTTGGAGTATATCACGCGGATCACCACTCGTGCGTGGCCAAATTCCCTTGACCTTTATTTGGTGGTGGCAGTTTTTCCCTTCGGTAGAAACCTGCATGACCGAGGAAACTTCAAATTCCCTTGACCTTTATTTGGTGGTGGCAGTTTTTCAACCACTTCCACCTTGGCTCTGTCGACTTCAATTCCCTTTGAGGAGATCTTGTGACCAAGCACTATGCCTTCGTCTACAATAAAGTGGCACTTCTCCCAATTGAGCACTAGATCGGATTCTTCGCATCTTGCCAACACCTTCTCCAAATTGCCGAGGCAATTGTCAAAGTCATTGCCGAAGACAGAAAAGTCGTCCATGAAAATCTCAAGGAAGTCTTCTACCATATCAGAAAAAATTGTCATCATACATCTCTGGAAAGTTGTTGGAGCATTACATAATCCAAACGACATCTTTCAGAAAGCGTAGGTACCATACGGGCATGTGAAAGTGGTTTTTGCCTGGTCATCCAGTGCTATGGCAATTTGGTTATAACCTGAGTAACCATCAATAAAATAGTAAAACGATTTACCTGCAAGTCAGTCAAGCATTTGGTCAATAAATGACAAAGGAAAATGATATTTCCTAGTGGCTTTATTTAACTTGCGGTAATCCATGCAAACTCTCCAACCGGTCACAATCCTAGTTGGGATTAGTTCATTATTTTCATTCCTTACCACGGTTATACCTTCTCTTTCAGTACACATTGTACCGGGCTTACCCTTGTACTATCAGAGATAGGATATATGATTCCGGCATCAAGCTATTTGATGATTTCCTTCCTCACGACTTCCTTCATAGCAAGGTTAAGCCTCCTTTGTGCCTCGATTGTTGGTTTATGATCATCATCCAATAGGATTTTGTGCATACACACTTTCGGGCTAATTCCCTTCAAGTCGGCAATTGTCCATCCTATTGCCTTCTTGTGCAGTATCAACATGTCGATCAACTTCTCTTCCTATTCAGGCTGCAACTTAGAAGAAATAATTACAGGCAATGTATTATTGATTCCTAAGTAAGCATATTTTAATTGCCTTGCCAATGGTTTCAACTCAAGAATAGGAGGTTGTTCAATTGAAGGTTTCTCGAGTTTACCTTCCTTACCTGTGTAGTCCAATGGTTCGAAATGTGTACCTGGTCGGCTTACCATCCAATTGGCTTCCTCAGGTTTGTTATCATTCGACTCTTCAAATTCCTCAGGTTCAATTGCCTGGGCAATGTAATTGCCGAGGCAATTCCCCGTGGCAATGTTATTGCCAAAGTAATATTCTTCCATGTCAAAATCAAATTCGGTTGTGGTGTGGATTAATTGACATTCTTCTGGATCGTCGGCATGCTTTACGGTCTGGAATACATTCAGCTTGACTTGCTGGTCATTCACCCTCATCGTGAGTTCTCCATTTTCAACATCAATCAACGTTCTTCCTGTAGATAAGAAAGGTCTCCCAAAAATAATCGGGGCAAGCTCATCTGCTTCACAATCCAAAACAATAAAGTCAGTAGGAAAAATAAATTTATCAACTCTTACTAGTATATCTTCAATTTATGCACGTAGGATCTGTCAGCAAGCTGTAGCATCACTGTTGTTGGTCTTGCCTTCCCGATTTCTAGTTTCTGTAAAACTAATTTTGGCATCAAATTTATGCTTGCTGCAAGATCACACAATGCTTTCCTGACATAATGATTTCTGATTGAGCATGGTGTGGTGAAACTATCGGGATCTTTAAGCTTGGGTGGCATACGGTTATGTAGCATGGTCATGCATCCTTCCGTTACAGCAACTGTTTCGAATTCTCCTAGCCTTGTTCTCTTAGAGACAATGTCTTTAAGGAACTAGCATAGTTTGGCATTTGCTCTATTGCTTCAACCAATGGCAAGTTAATGTGGACTTGCTTCAAGATGTCAAGGAACTTCTTGAACTGGTATTCTTGCTTCTGTCATTTTAACCTCTGTGGGAATGGTGGTGGAAGTCGGATGTCCTCAATCTATTCTTTGCATTGGAATTTTATTTGAGGAATTACCGATGCATCAGGTCTTGCCGAGGCATTCTTGGTTGCCGAGGCGATGGTATTAGGCTTTGCCTAGGCAATGGCTTCAGGACCTGCCGAGGCAAAGGTATGTCAATTTCTGACTCGTCATTTTTATTGGAGGTTTTATTGCTGGATTCATCTGTCTGGTTACGGGGCTATTCCCTCGGTTGAGTGTTCTTTGTTGAGTGAGCTTGGGTTTCCTTAAGTTGTCGGCCGCTCCGAGTAGTGATGGCTTTGCATTGCTCATGATTTGCTCCCTTGGCGACATCAGTATCGCTGGGTAAACCACCTGGTTGTCTCATATTCAAGTTCTGAGCGAATTGCCCAACTTGAGTCTCCTAGGATTTTAGGGCTGCCTCTTGATTTTGCAATATCATCTCCGTCCTGTTCATAAAAGCATCAGTCTTCTTCATGAAATTACTATTCTCTACCATATAAGATTTAGTTTTTAATATGAAAGCATTGAGAGAATTTTCCAAAGAATTGGATGAAGTTGATTGTTGCTGTGGTATCTGTGGCATCTGTTGTCGTGGCATGTTCTGCTAGAATCCCGATGCTTGTGTGTTCTAACTGTTCTGATTAATGGCGTTGTTTGGGGGATTGTTAGAAAAACGTGATAAAATGGTAACTTTGAGCCATATTTCGAATGGGTAAAGGTGGAGATTCAAATAAGGATTCGATTGGATCTTATTCTACTCCGCGAGACCTTTACAACGGTATCTCATATGCTCAAAATGGTTGAGTAATGAATGAGAAATTGATGCTCGAAGTAAGGAGATTGCAAATTGAGTAAAGAAAATGAAACCCCCCATATCCCACATGGATGGGATAAATGGAATGGGAAGTGTTTATATACACTTACCCTCTTTATGGTCATTGAATGACTTGAATGGAAACTGTGCTTCGCGCGCAGGGGGTGCGAATCCAATCTCATTCGAGTTGGGGTGCACCCGCACGACGTGGGTGACGTGAATGTCCGGACTAGTCAGGCCACATTTAACCACTTTGAATTATTTTTCCTTTTGAGATAGCATGTTATCCCGAAATTAAAGGGATGATTTCGAATAGAAATTCAAATTTTGCTTGCAGCCCACTCATATATCCGATCAAGGGCAAAATCGAAATATTTGTGATTCACGCTTGACCTAATTTCCCCTATATATACATGATCTTTTTCAGTTGTTTAACACACAATTAAACACAGCAGAAAATTGTTTTTCCTCATCCGCTATTGTATCTTGGGAGACCGACGACCGAAGATCTCTAGCACCGAAGAGCGGTCGAATCTGTCTTAAGGAAACTGCGTTTCTAGCAGGCTTCAGCAATCCTACTTTCGGTTATTTCTAAACCGTTAAATTTTTGTAATTTCAGATTTCGTTTATTTTCAATTTATTTCGAATTTAACCTCTTTTGTCCAACATAAGACTCTGCAGCAGGGCCAGCTGAAGTAGCCATGACGGTTGTAGTTGCAGCTGTGGATTCACCAGGCTGATGTTCATGCCTCAACCGCTTCACAGTTCGGTGTAACCGCTCCAACCGAAAGGTCTCACCATTGAAGAACAAAACTGCATGATTGTCCTTGTAATCTTCACAGGCACCTTCAAATGTCACCTTGGGTTTTCCCTGCTGGTTGTTTTCAAATTCTACCTTAACCCGATTATCCTTAGTCTTGTGGAATGATCCTGGTTGGTTCTTATCAATGGAGCCTGGCTTAAATTCATCTGAAACAGAACCAAACAAATGATGTAAAACTTACATTTCTGCACTGCCAATCAACTTTTAGATACTGATAGAAATTAATATATCGCCCTCCACTAGACTGATAATCAAACATTGCGAAAAGAAAAAGGCTACTAAAAGCAAACTTCCAAGCAAATGGATGAAGTAACTCTCTTATAAACATCAAATGCAACTCTCAACATCCAAACCTGACATCCCATAGTTGGACTGTTGGAGATTCAGTTCCGGAAACCAAAACCAAGAAAATTCAATTCAAAACTCAATGATTTTCAGATTTGCAAAAACGAAACCAAGATCCTAAAACTCAATGATTTTCAACTCTAGGTACAGATAGAAAAAGAATACATGAAGTTATTCCCATTGAATATTAAAGCGTAAAACTCAATGATTTGCAATCCTGGATACTGATAGGAGAAAGAATATATGAAGTTGTGCCATTGATATTAACGATTGCTAATTAAAGCAATTAGTCGTTTTGCTAATCTCTTTTACCCGATGGACATTCGGTTAAAGTTTCCTGCTTTTCTTTTCTTTTCTTTTTTTGATATTGAAATATCAAATATACATATGTAATGCTTAGCATGAGAAAATGTTTTCTGGATTACCAAACAGCACCCTGAAAAAATAGAAGGGGAAATGATTATTTACAGCGTAAAGTACAGAATTTGGACGAAGGCCGCTGTTGGTCCTTGAGAAGACCCTAAACTTATATTGTACCATCGATTAGGCTTCGGAGCAGTGCTTGGTTCTTCTTTATTGCTGTTATTTGCCATTTTTGAAAACCCTGCTGCGAATTTCTGAAGGGGGTAAAAAAAGAGGGTCGTTTGGTCTTTTTAGCTTATTACTAAAGTTGACAGATTAACTTGCGCGGGCAAAAAGTTGCTCTTTTTATACAGAGTATAGTTTTCCCTTGAAATTCTCTCTAATGGCTGCATTTCCTCTCAGGTACTTACCCTCTACCATTTTTTTTCTGGTTTTTGGTTTTACAAGTGCTTATTCTTAAATCCATTGCAACTTTCCCCCCTTAAACTGTAAATTGAGTATGATGTTATTCTATTTTTCTGTTTTCTATTAGAAAGAGATCTTTTCTTTATGTTGGGACTTTGTACATCTGTATTATTATGATCCATGAAGATGGGTTTGGGGTTAGAATTTGGATTCAAAAGCAATTGGCTTTAAGAGCATGGTTCTTAGTTCATATATGAAATTTTCTATATTGTTTTGGGAAAAGGGGGGAGTGGGGGGATATTGTGGCATTTCTCTATAAATAGTGTTTCTCTCCATCTCTGAGATCTGTCAGTTCAGTCTGTTTTGTATGGTTTGAAAGAAAGAGTAGGATTCAAGAGAGACAAAGGGGAAATTTTTCTTTCTTCAATGAAAAAATAATTGAAAAGTGGTTGTGCATTTGGAAGGTGTAGGGAAGGCCTGAGGTGCGCCGGTGCAGTGATTGAAAACATGAAGTTAAAAGAACAAATGTGAGAGTGGGTTGTGAGATACTTAACCCCCTTTAGCATTTCTTTTGAAAAATACTTTTAATCGATAAGTAATTCTAATCAAATAAAAGTATTATGCTTTAAGGGGTATATCTAGGCAGGGCATGAGCATCGCTCTTTTTATTTGGATTTATTTATATATGTTCTCTTTTCCTGTTTTGCAAATTTTGGCACTGATTCACAAACATATATTTTTAATTGCAACTTTAAAACATTTCTGTTCAGTTGATTCATTCTTGGATCTTTCTGTATTTTTATCATAATTGCAGTTTGTAGCATTAGTAGGGACATGACACATGCATGCTCTTTTACAGTTTCTAAGGCTTTGTAAGTACTTTCAACGTTTTCTCTTCTATTTCTCGCAGTCCATTTTTGTCTAGACAAGTTTATTTTTTTAATGTTTGTGTTGGTAGTTTAATTTTCTTATGAAGTTCTAACTTTGGATTCTAGAAATTTTGGTGCTTTTGTAGTAAGGAGGCCATTGAATTTGCAATCGAATCTTTCCTGCGAATTTCCACTTAGGTCCATTAGAATGGCAAACGGTGATAATTGTACACCTTTGGGTGCAAACAATGAATCTAGAGGTGCCTTGGTAGTTTTTGAGGGTTTGGATCGTAGTGGGAAAACATCACGATGTGGGAGGCTGCTTTCGTATTTGGAGGGATTGGGTCATTCAGTTGAATTATGGAGATTTCCTGACAGAACTACAAGTGTTGGGCAGATGATATCTTCCTATCTTACAAATAAATCACAGTTGGATGACCACGCCATCCATCTCCTTTTCAGTGCAAATCGGTGGGAGAAGAGGTAGATGTTGAAACTTAACGCATTGCATTATAGATTCCCTATAAACCCTTGCTTGTTGGAAATTACATGTGCAATTTGTTCTAGTCATCTAGTGATTGTTTTAAGCACAATGATTGTTTCTTGATTTGATATGTGGCAAGCTACTGCATTCTCCCATAAGCTTCAGTCTTCGAAGTTTCGGATAGCTTAGTTTTTAGTTTTTTTTATTAGAACATTTGTTACCCAAACTGATGAAAGGAAATGAGTTTTAATTAGGTTAACTCAGCGCTAGTTCATTTATTGTGTTCTTAGATTTTTTTATAGTGCTTTCTCAACCAGTTTTGCAATCTTTGATTTCTTTGGGTTTGATTTTATTCTTCTAAGTTCAACTTGTATTTATAGCTACTACTTGTGAAAGGAAAACCCTTTTAGATACACTGCTCTGGCTCTGGTTCATATGTTTGTTTTCTTTGATTTTGTGTTTGCATTCATTTCACATCCAAGTTAGACACATGGCCAAGTTTCATCTTGATCAGAATGGTGATACTTCTCCATATTGGACCTTAATTTGATGGTAAAGTTTTGCATTTGTAGCTATGCATGTCATGTTGATATTCTTACTATAATAATGTATGGCTGGACAATGCAAATGTTATCAAGGTGCATCTGTAGGTGCTAAGGTGAGGCAAAAACAAATTTACTCAGGTGCACACTTTTTCTTGGATTAGGTGTTCCGTTTCAAGGGTAACAAACAAAAGGTGCTACTTTTGCCATGTGATATAGCAAAAACAGATGATTGTTGTATAATTTCCTTGCACTCCATGTGATACAATTGTCCTTGCATCTCTTCAGTATGTCAGCATTTGTGTCATAGACTTCATAAGTTGTCATTTGGCCTCACAGGCATCTTTTATTCCTTGACGTTGTGCTCAGAAGTAAGCAGTTTTAAAGCCGGAGAGTAAATATGGCGAACTTCACCAAAACATGGCTTTAGACAATCCATTGACTGTTCATGTGCTTCTGAGTGGTGGCATTGTAACATAGATAAGGGGGGATATCTTGATTAATTGGCTGAGTAACACTTTTGGAGTAGAGTAGCCTGAATGAGCCTGATTTTCTTTGAATATTTATCAAGTAAAATTACAAAAACCATGACAATATATTTTAGTAAAAGGTACAGTGATTTTGATCCACAGCATTACTGCTTATCTGTATTTAAATCGTAGTATGTGCTATGCATGTGGACTGCTTGCTATTCCTTGCACTAGTTTCCATTAGCATTAAATGAATCAGATATCTGCATATGCAGGCTTATTGCTTCTGATAGTAGTATTACAGTTTAACATGCAGTAGTAAGACCAACCATTTGCTTGCAGATCAATGATGGAAACTAAACTGAAAGCTGGAACCACCCTTATAGTAGACCGTTACTCTTATTCCGGGGTTGCTTTCTCATCTGCTAAAGGACTTGATCTTGAATGGTGTAAGGTGAAGGCGTATAAAAAAACTAATTGCTACAGTTATTAAGTTACTTTCTAGCACGGCCACTTATAACAAAATCAGGTGTTCTCTTACAGGCACCAGAGATCGGGTTACTTGCTCCAGATTTGATAGTGTATCTTGACATACCAGCAGAGGTTAGTCATGCACACAACTGTTTTTTATGTTAAAACTAGTCAAGTAGATTGATTACATTAAGCAATTGACTCTAGTTTGAATTTTGGTTTAATGATTATGGTGTCGGTAGTCAACCCCCCCCCCTCCCCTCATGAAGAAAGGGACCTTCTCTCCCTATGTTCCCTTTGTTCATGCCCAGGAATATTTCACTGTTCAATTTATGCAACATTTTCTGAGGCACACACTGACTTGCTCAAAATAAGCTGATCTTAATTAATCTAAGATGTCAACCTGCATTAACAGCACCTCATTTTCCCGAGGAAAAACATTTTCCTCTGCCCTTTTCCGAGGGAATTCATGGTCATAAAGTCAAAATGTCATTGGGGAAATCTACTCTTTATTGTTGCGAATACGGTCGTGCAACTGATATTCTGAGAAAATAACAATGAAGATAAAGAAGACACAAATTTTAACTGGAAAATAACAATGAATTAATAATTTTGATGGCTTTCAATGCAGCCAAATTTGACATTAATCAACCAACATTTATTATTTTAACATAGGGTTATTTAAAGACAGACTCGTACGAGGATAGGCGGTTTTAATAAGATATGATAAAAAAGCTCAATAAAAGTCTGGGGAGCAGTCAATGCGGTTTCTTAATGAGCTAAGTCACTTGGTTTGGTTATCTTAAATCTCATATGTGCAGATCAGTTTGTCGAAAACAGAACATGAAAAAGCAATTGGCATTTGCATTGCGTATTATGCTTTTCTGTTCAATTGAGTTAGCATAGTAATTTAACATTTATTTCATGCATAGGTTGTTGATTTCCTAACTTTGATGTTATTAGCACTTTTAAGCATAACATCCCTATATAACTGAAATATATTTTTCCTATTACCAGAAAGCTGCCGAGAGAGGAGGCTATGGAGGTGAGAGATATGAACAGCTTGAGTTTCAGCGGAAAGTCGCCCAACACTATAAACTCCTCAAAGATTCTTCTTCATGGGAGGTAATGTTTTGTGTAATAACAAGAAGCATAGCCTGAACCACAGTTTTGATTTTATACATGTATAGTAATGACAACATCAGTTAACTTTTGCATATGGTACTTATGACATCTGCTTGTGATCGTTGCTGTGTGATTCATTCAATTTTCTCTGATTTTATTGCCATCTGTTTTTGGTCTTAGACAATATAATGAAATATTTAAGATATTGGCGTTGCTGGAAGTTTGCTGTGTTAATTGCAGATTGTAGATGCTTGCCAAGCCTTGGAAGATGTGGAAAAACAGGTGAAGGAGATTGTATTACAACACGTCACGACATGCCGAAAAGGGAAAACTCTTTCGTACTTGTGGTCATCTTAGTTTACCTATATCTAAGAAGAGATGCAACACTCAGCTAGGCAGGGGAGTTATAGAATTATTCAATGTTTTATTTGTTATGGATTTCAATTCAGTATCTTGTTCCAAACTAGAAATGGTGTCCTTGAATTTTATAATACTGCTACCTACGGATACATGCATTGAAAGGGTACCCAAAAAAGAAAAAAAAAAGAAACTGATAGCAATTTCAATTTTCATAAGCAATGGCAACAAACAAGCTTATATGGTTGGATTAATGGTAAAAGATTATAATCAAGCTATAGCCATGTGATGGCTTGGCTATAAGGAATGCATTTTTCAAGACAAGTGGACCTAACGGATTGACATTACTTGTATTATATCCAGTGTGCAAAAATATAAAGCTGGAGCATTATTATTATTATTATTATTATTATTATTATTATTATTATTATTATGAAGTTGGGGCACTATAATTGATTTATCATTAAAGAGAATTATAATTTGTGTTATTATTTAATGCGCAATCTATGTATAAAGAATTTATATAAGAGATCGTTAATACGAGGTTTGGTAAATATTGAGATGCTTGATGAGTTTGAGAATAGTCGAGATTATTATGAGCTTTAGAGATTGTGCAGGGTCGTTGAATATTTATATGATTATCTTATTGGTTGATTTACAAGTTGTGTTGCTTGAGTGTTTGAAATATGAATTGACATGTTTGATGTATATTATACTACATGGACTGATAATTGGAAATATTCGAATAACCGATCATGAAGCCGGTAATTTGTATTAATTGATTAAATGCGTTAGTAAACAAATCTTAACAACTTTTATAAGCTTTAGGGATCGAGTAAGTGTTGTAAAATTATAATTCAAGGAAATAGTGTGAACTTGTGTTTAGGGTATCGATACGAGCTTTGGTCGTACTGATACGCGATTGGGGACTGTATCGATACGGGTCGACCCTTATCGGTACTTGTGGAAATCTAAGATTTCTAATAAGCTATATAGTATCTATTTCAGCTTCAAAATCTAAAATTTAACATTAAATCTTAAACACTAACCCTTGAGCTCTAAACGTACACTCACCGTACAAATTATGCTGCTAAAATCCAGATCTTTTACCACAATAACCACTCAATGGGTTTTGAATCCTAAATTCTTTAAATTCTATATCATAAATCAAATCCCTAAACTCTATAATACACCTATTTGGGAAACAAATTCTTCACCATCAATACATCAAATATTTTTTATATAATATCAAAAATATATTTAATGCGAGATCCACTAATTGACCTGGTAGTTATGGATGGTAATTCGTTTCACCTTTTATGTCTGGACAATTTTAATGAGAATATTATTGTACCCTACTTAATAAAAAATATTTAATGAAATATGGAGAAAAAAATTGTTAAACAAAATGGTAAACTACATTAGATGCCACTAAACTATTAATACCAACTTAAAAATGTTATCGAACTTTAAAATTGTTAAACAAAAAGGTAAATTATACTAGATGCCTCTAAACTATTATAATCCACTCAAAAATGTTACCGAACTTTAAAATTATTTAAATCTAAAGTTAAACTTTATTTTTTGACTAATCTATTTTGGTTCAGGAGTTTATTAAGAGTTACGACGACTAACATAAACAAGTAATAAAGTTTAGTGTTAATTGTTTTGTGGTATTTGGTGTAGATTACCCTCGACAAAAAGACGAAACCAATCGTCGTCAAGGTCAAGCCTAAAGGGTGTATGTGTAGAGTGAAGAAATCTAGAAGAAGAGGTTTATCTTAACTTAACATGGCTCTAACAGTCTCTTTCTTTTCTGGGCTGTACGCTCGCAAAAATCCTCCAATCTTTCACCACAGATTCAACCCTTACCCTTCTTCCATTAAAACCCTATCCAAATCGGCTCCACCTCCAGTCCTCTGCTCATCGGAACCCACCGCCCCAAACCACAGAACTTGCAAGATTTGCAAAACCCAGTTCGACCCTTTGCTCAATCACCCTCGGGCTTGCCGTTTTCACACCGCCCATTTTGGAGGTAACCTTTTTGCTTTGCCTTGTATTGCATATGCACTAATTTCAGCGTACTATGCATCAATTGTAACCTTTGTAAGCTGTTTGACTGAAACATGGATTTACATAATTAGAAAAAAAAATGGGTTCTTAGGTTAAGAACTGCTGACTGAATGTTACTGCTAGTTTTTTTTTTTTATCACCGATTTTAGGTGTTGAATTTTATATTCCAGCTAAATGAGATTGGTGAAAATCTTTCAATCATTTTGCAAAATCAATTGTTGAATAACAGATAATGCAAGTTCATTCCTAGTTAAGATCTTAGCACAATTGGGATATAATCTTATATGATACTTTGGACTCATGTTTCAATGTTATATACTCACAAGTATATTCAATTTTTCTGAGTTTTCCATTTGTTTGGTAAAGTCCTTAGAAGATCATATCTTCTTACCTTGGGATACAAGTACTTGGATTATTTTTGTTTTGTTTCGAAGAATCGAAGCAACACAGGATAAAATTCTATGGCATTTGGAGTATGCCATAGCCCTCATGAACCTGCATGTCTAACATTTTCCGGTATAAGGCCGAATAGATTTGCAGCTATTAAACTAGTTGCTAATCTGTCCTTAGAAAAATGGCAAGTTTTTATTGCAAAACAAGAAAATAAAAATGGAATTTGAGCATGTGTTGAAGTGTCTGCACTTGTTTCAGCTTCTAATTTGCTTGATAGACCACTTTGTAACTTGTTATTTTCTTTTGATTAAGTTTCTCATATATCTTGAGGTCAGATTTTGTTTTGGTAGAATCAACTGCAGTTTTTTCCTAACCTCAAACTACATATTTTTCCAGGGGAAACAAAGAGGAAATTCGAGAGCGTGTATGCAGGGGGCACCATGGATACGCCTGGCTCTGGCAAAGTATCCCAATACTGGCATTGTTGTGGCTCTGAAAATCCATTTGATCCTGGATGTACTGCTGCTCCTCATGCCTCTTACGATGACTAATGCCGTTTTCCGTCTTCCATTGCCAATGCAAGATTGGTTTCTTTATATATGTTAACTTTGTAAATGGATCATCGGAAGAACATTTCATCCGGATTTTGCAAACAGAAAATGTGATAATGCATATGTTTCTTGCTTTTCAATTGAATTTATTTGGTTTGGCCTTGTAAGTGCAAGATAACTATGTGAGTTCTGGAGACTATGTACTACGTTCATACATAATTTCATATAAGTTGACCTACAATAATGTTATCTCTCAAGTTCGAATTTGAAGCATTACACCATAGTGTTGGTTATATGTTCTTTTTTAAAATTAATTTGATGCCTAGATTTGTCATCTTGTCTAATGTGGTACTAAATTGATCATTTGCTAAAATGGTGGTACTGTGTTTTTTTTAATCTAATTTGATACTTGCATTTGAATTTTTTTCTAATATGGTACCCTAATTTAAATATTTTAACGTGTTAATGTGATATTTTTGTCACGTGTAATAAACTTATTAATTATTAAAATGTCATGTCATTACGTTTTTAAATTATCAAATTCATGTATTATATTAGAAAAAAATGATAATTTCACATATGAAACTAACTAAAAATTTAATACTATATTTAAAAGGGTAAATTATAAATTTTTTTCACTCATTCTCACCCTTATTTTAGTCACTCAAGTTTTAACATTTTTCAATTTAATCATTGAACTTTCGATATTTTTCTACTGTGGACACTCGAGCGTTAAATCAAAAATAGATGAGTGACATGGTAACCACATGCGTTGACGTGTACTAACATGGTAGCCATATGCCAACCACGTCATTTTTTCTTTTTGATTTTATCTTCTTCCCAAAAATAAAAGTTTTACAATTTCACCCTTCTATCGCCGCGACGTTGAAATAACTGTTCTCAGACATCTTCTCCAACCACTTAAGGAGTCAACAAACTCGTCTCATCCTCTCCTACCATTATGTCAGTTTAGCTTTTTCTAAAATCACTTTAAAACTCGCAAAACTCAACCCAAAGCCTAAAATATGCAAAACCTCAAACTACTCCAATCTTCAATATCCATTGTTCGATCAATATGTAATTAGATATATTTCTCCCTTCCTCGTTCTCCACCTCCCCACCATTGGGATTTGGAAGTAAGTGTTCTATCGTTGAGAAATCAAAAGAATATGAAATTAGAGGTTTTTTCACATAAAATAAAGGAAATTTTAGGTCTATTTTATAATTTTTAAAAGATAGATGCTCAATCATAACGTCGTTAAGTATTTATCGGCAAATTGATCAATTTTTTAAAAATTTTAAACTTGAGTGACCAAAATAGAAGTGAAAAGAAAATTGAGTGATAAAATTTATAATTCACCCTATTTAAAAAGGTCAAAATTCAACTATAATACGATTTTAAATCATTCTATTTTTAACTTGTGATTTTAAGATTTTGTTCTTGGTATACCTGCATTATTTCTAGCTAAAGGTTCAAGTCCGATAATCCAGTAGTCAAATCTTCGAACTAACTTGCTCTCGTTTGTTTAGAAAAAAAAAACTTTGATTTTTTTTATTTCCCATTCTTTTGTAATTTTATTTATACCTTTTAAAGGAAAATATTTTAAGCGCTAGTGATAAGAATTTTTTTTTCACAAGTTTTAATGTGTAGAGTTTAGAGGTTAGAATTTAGTATTTGTGGTTAGATTTTAAGGTTTGAGAATATATTTTTTGTTTATAATAAATTATTACAAAAACAAAAACATTATAAATGATAACAAAAATTTATTCAGATAATACTCATATGATGAGATTACAATCAAAATAAAATTTGGATAGATAATTAACACATATTTTTAAGACAATATGTAAATTGCGTTATTATGGACTTGATTAAACAAAATTTCAATCAAAATACAGAGAAAAATAATCTCCTAAACTTTTCATCTACGAATATCAAAAGTGCATAAGTTCATTAGCATAAAAAAACGTGGAAAAAAACATCACCAACATAAAACCAAACCGAAAAAAAACACACAACAAACCAAAGATTTTTGTTTTGAGTGCATGTATAAGTTTATTTTGACTTAACGGGTAAGAAACCCCTGAACATTTGAAAAAAAAATTAATTTTTTGAATTTTTTTCATCTAATTTAGCTCTTGAATCAAGAAATTTAATCAAATTAGCTCTTCAATCAAGGAATTTAATCAATTAAGCTCTTTGACTAAATTTGACCATCAAATCTTGACAATTTTTTTAGATCTGTTTGTGCAGTGCGTCGTATCACAGTGTTTCCACATAACATTTTCAGAATTTTTTATTTTATTTTAACTTTTTTTAGGGTAAACTACAAAAATCATCACTAAACTTTGCGTCCAGGCCTATTTTGGTCACTCAACTATCAATTTTTACAAATTACTCACTCAACTTTGCACATTGAACAAATTTGGCCACTCATCCATTTTTCCATTAACTTTTTGTAGACGTGGGTTAATTTAATATTTTTTTATCCACGTAGGAATTAATTATTTTAAAGTCTTTTTGTATTTATAAAATGGTGGTTGGCTTTAAATCTTATAACCCTAATTTTGTGGTAAACCGAAAGGGGCTCAAAGAAGAAGAAAGCCAGAAAAAAGAGGAGATGGACTCCATTGCCGAGTCAAAGGAGATTTCATTATGCATGTGTGGTAAATCGACAGTGTTGAAGATATTATGGTCGGACGATAATCTAGATAGGCGATTTTATGGTTATAGTAATTATGAAAATATGTTGTGCAAATCTTGCAATTTTTTCGATGGTATGAACCCCAATAAATTTTTGTGCAAAATGTAGTGACTTTTTCTTTCCTTTAATCCGAATGGATTTCTCCTAAAACGGCCACAAATGCCTTAAAATCGGACTAAACCCATGCGATCTTGGAGGTTCGATTCGCCGACGTCCACCGTCGGATCGTGGTGAAGCCTACATATGTCGTTCCTCCCGTCGAATGGAACACCTCCACTGTTGGGATTGTCGAGATGAGACTCCCCTCGCCAAAAAATATGCCAAAAGTTGGGAATGGGAAAGCTTTTGAATGCTTCGACTCCTTCACCGCCGATTTACGTGCTCCACCGTTGGGTCGTAGTGAACCGAGATATGTTACGCCCCACACCAATACGCTTCACTCACCGTTGGGATTTGCCAGTGAAGGCTCCGGTCACCGGAACTTGTCACTGCCAATGGTAAGCACTTCCCCCTTTCTTTTTTCCTTTTTGATTCGAGCCAAAACAAAAAAACAAAATCTCAGAAGTTTTTTTTTCTCTTTATTGATAAAATCCCCCTTATAATAGTTTTAGGTTCGGTATATATAGAACCGAATTACATGATTTAAAAGAAAGTAGAAAACCTAAGTAAAAAGCTATTGGTTGATGTCTGAAAAAAATCCCTTAAATTTCCGTCATTCTTTGTTTATATGCATGCGATTGCTGTATTGGAGAGAGGGAGCCATCTCCCTTATTTTTTTTTTGTTTTGGCTGGGTTCATGTGTGCAGAGAGGCGATGAGCAATGTGAACAAAGGGGGACCATTGGCCGGCAGCAGCTGCGTGGAATAGAGGGGACTGTTGTTGGTACCTAGTAAGAACAGCCACATATGCATCAAGTGCGTGGCCTTTACTCGTGGATGAGCAGCTGTGGGATCTCTTCTAGGTCGAATCTGGGTCGTTCGATCATCTTTGATCGGACGGTAGAAGATTGACTGCGTAAGGAAATAGGGAGCCAAATTAGGGCTTCAGATTAATAAACGTGGGCTCAAATTGGGCCGAATATGTAATATGTAGTATTTTTATTTTTTCCAAATGTAATAGACTATATATGTATTATTAGACTTTGAGCTTCTATTTCTAAACTAGTTGTGTTGTTTATATATATATATATATATATATATATATATATATATATATATAAATTGTAAATGGACATAATATCAATAAACATGATTTTTTTTATTTATATAAGTGCATATAGGCTGGTATGTTTATACATAAATGGGATTTTAATTTAATATAGCTTATAATTTTTTTGATATAGATAGATAACAACCACAACCATAATAATGATAATAACAAGATAACAATAGATAAAGGTAGCAAAGGGAAAAACGAAATAATACTTATATCAAGTTTTTTTTTTTAATTTTTGATGATAATCATATATATATAACTAAGGGGTTGATTATATAGGCCCTTATTTAATTATACTAGTAGTAGTCTTTTTTATTCCTTTGGGTATTAATAAAATAGAAATCCCTTTATTAAAAATTAAAACGGGCACCCCCAGACAAAATTAGTGGTTACAGTTGCCCCTCTTTGCTTATCCTTGTGGAACAAGGATAAAGCAAAGACATAAGCACTAATTTTGTCCTACTTCCATGTTAGACGATTTGCTCCTTTGAAATGGCAGCGAACAAATCCAAATAACTTGATTTCCTGGAGCGGTGAAAACAAACTGGGCAACGCTGGCATGTCCTTTCGAAACGGTAATGGACGGACCAGATAACAATTCTTCAAACAAAGGTTCCATTCTTCTTAGGCCTGAATGGATGGGTTTTCTGAATTTCATGTCTAAAAATTCTTAAGCTATGTGCATTTGCTTCTTTTGCTTTGAAATCTTGATGTGGTGAGTTTGAAATACTTCGTCTGAAATCCTTAAGCTTTGAGTATCTACCTCATTTGCTCTAAAATCCTTATGTGGCGAGTTTGTAATCCTTCGCCTGAAATCCTTGAGCTTTGAGTATCTGCCTCATTTGATCTGAAATCCTGATACGGCGAGTTTGTAATCCTTTGCCTGAAATCCTTGATCTATGAGTATCTGCCTCCTTTGCTCTAAAATCCTTTTTAGGTTTTCACTTTTTCATTTACTCCTCTTCTTAGGAGGTGTCCAATCTATCCTCCAAATATACTTTCTCTTTTTTGATCCCACGATCTCAATCTTCTATTGTTTTCCTCTTTTTTCTTTGTAATGGTGGTTCCTCGCCTCATATTCGGGTTCAACCTTTTATCCCCCTTTTCTTAAGCTCCTAAACCTTTTTGCCCTGAAGTACCTTTACAGGTTTTCACTTTAGAGATTTTTCCTTTTTCCTTTTTTTTCTTTTTCCTCTCTTTTCTCTTCTTTTTCTTTTCTCTTCTTTTTCTTTTCTTTCCTTTTTTTTCTTCTTTTCTTCTTCTTCTCTCTTTTTTTATTTTTTTCTTTTTTTTGGGCTCCCTTATCAGTTTTTGCCTCTAGTCATTTGGATTTCGACATGAGAGGCATTCGCTATACTTTCTCGGCAGATTTTATCAATTTCGCATTTGATGTCCTCCCGCCTTGGCTTTGGCAGATTCCTTTCATGTCTTGAAACAAGCGCTAATTTTATCTCACTTTCTTGATTAGGGCCTTAAGATTGCAAATTCTTCTGAAACATTTCGTTTTTCCTCGGCTGATTCTTCAAACTACAAATTCCTCTATGCCCCGATTTTTGTTGTATTGGAACCTTAGCATTATGCTCGAATGGCTCACTGATGGCCGGAAAATCTTGACAGGAAATAAACTGGTGACTGAAGCTTAAAGTTGTTATCTTCACTACGAAACTCTTTGATCTCTTACCAAAATTCAAAGTCTGACGTTGTTCTTCTCATTACGAAATTCTTTGTTCCTTTACCAAAGTTGTTAAAGCTTGAAGTTGTTATTCTCATTTCAGATTTCTTCAATCTTCGCAAATGTTGACGAATTCTTCTCATTATGGATTCTTTTCAAATACGAACAAGTTCTTCTTATTATGAACCTCTCATCTTTCTACCAAGGTTGATGCTGAACAGTTCTTCTCATTATAAACTATTCATTCTCCGAATGAGCTTTTCTTATTATGAACCATTCTCTCTTGGCTAAGCGAGTTCTTATCCTTAGGAACTATTTGAATCTTTGTTGGGCGAGTTCTTCTCATTTAGGGACTCATCATCTTTACTGAGATCTACCTTTCTAAACGGGAATTTACAAATTAAAATCTTTTCTAATCTTTGAATCTGTCAAAACAACCAAAATGATTTGATGATATGAGTTAGCATGCTTCTAACCTAGGGATGTCTAACTAAGCATGATTTATGAATGGAGTCATTTTTAGAAATGCTGGGGAAAACCCTTGCTTTTTGGTCGATCACCCTTAACTTCCACAGGCTTTTTATCTTTCCTAATTCTTCATCTTTATCTTACCTTGAAAGGATATTGCTGGCCTATACTGATTTGACTAAGATCTGTCATCTTATGAAGTCTATTTTTGAAACACTGCACCACTCAACTTGGGCTTAGTTGTTTTATTTTCATTGGCTCTTCATGACGAGTCATCTTCACTCTCAACATTGGGGGTAAACACATGCCCCTAAACCTTCTGAACCTTTCCTACTTCCATAAGGTCTGATCTTCACTTTTTATTTACTGAATCTTCCTCATTCGTTCTTCTTAAAAGGAGATGTTGATTTACACAGTCAAAATAACATTACCTCACTTAACTTGGGCTTAACTGTTGTCTCTTCACGGACTCTTCAAGATGAGCTTTCTCTAATCTCCTCATTCGGGTGAACTCGTGTCCCCTAAATTTCCAAATTTTCCTCATTTTCAAATCTCTGAATGGTCTAGCGTAGGAGATCTTGCGATCATTCTCTTCGTAATCACTAACAAATTATGCTAAGTCAACCATGTAAACCCTTGATCTGAAGCTGTGCTGAAAAGCCTTCATTGTCAAATGCTCGAACAAGACCAAGATAGTGAAGTCACTGTCACCGAAGGCTCTTAAGGAAAAAGGATCAAGCCATAAATCCCAAAGCAAACAGATCCATCTTCACGACGTCATTGGGGTGTGTAGGTAATGTCACATCCCAAAAATCGGCCTAGTTGAAATTAGGCTCCGGTGATTAGAAATTTTGAAACCGACGTAATAATGTTTGTAAAAGATTGACTTTTGTGCCCCTCTTGTTGTAATGGAGCTACATTTTGGCCCTATCTGAGTAAATGGACTCCTTGTATGAAATTCGAAGCCCAAAGTTTAAATCTGAGCTAGTCGTATCGATACATCCATATGAGTATCGAAACAGCCTAATAGACAATAACTAACTTTCTAGTTTTAGCCGGGGCGTATCGATACGGGTAGAAGCATATCGATACGGGTCCCCTATTTTGAGCAAATCTGATGTCGTTTCAATAAGGAAGTGATGTAAGGTGGTGAGTCACCTCTATGCTTGCCTAAACCCACGAGAAATCATCAGAATTCATAAATCAATGAGGTCAAAGCTATCTTAGGAAGTTGCAACCCTTGGGCTTAGGAAACCCTTTGTTGGAGGAAAGGTTCATATTGGCTATCGAATAGGTGAAGAAATGATTAGAGTGCTTTTGTTTTAAAAATTTGGTAATAATTGGACAACATTTGGGGGTCAAATTAGATAAAAACTAGATGAAATCTATCATTACAAGCCAGTCGTATCGATACGGGGAAGCCTATACCGATACGGCCTTACATATTTGGTCATTGATGAAGCAGGGAGTATCGATACCCTAGGGAGTGTACCGATACGGGTTTGGACAATAAGGCCTAAAATTTAATTACATCGATACGGCCTCAGACGTACAGAAATAAGTCAACCCAAGTCAAAGTGTATCGATACTGGCATAGACGTATCGATACGGTGTCGTTGACCTTGAACCTAGAAATTATGAAAATTAACATAGCATACCGATACGGCCTATAGTGTATCGATACGGAGTCAGTTAATTCCGTTAAAAGGCTCAAGAAAATAATTTTAAAAGATTACAAATTATTCACTAAAAAATTTGTAGCCTGAATGGATAGGTTAAAGATATCTGGTAACCACGAAACTTCACAGATTAATAATTGGTGAGTCTAATTACAAGTTGGTAACAAGAATTTGGATTAGGGTTGTTAAATTGTAACGTTTGTAATTTAGTCCCCTTTTAATTCGAAAATTTTAAATTAGCCCCAATTTCATTTCTGACCTCCGATTCCGTCTTCTGATAAAACTCTCTAACCCGGTTCTCTACCGGACCAGGAAGGGGGTGTTACAATTGTGGTATTAGAGCCTAGGTTTAGTCGATTCTAGAACTAAACAGGCATCCGTTATGAGTTTGTGTCAGCATATGCCACTTAGGAGTTATTTGAATATGTTATCTATGACTTGTAGCTTACACGATTCAATTCTTCTGTTTGAATAGATATGGAAATGATAGCACCTACTGATAGGCGTGCTATAAACAAGCCTAATCCCGACTCCTCCTCTACTTGGGGGGGATAATCTGAGGCCAGGACTAGGGCCTGAACAAGTAGGACAGAATGACCCACCTCATCCTCTATCTATGCATCTCGCTCAGCAGGAGTACCTGATGTCTATGGCGGACATGATCAAGCAAGTAGTGGTGTCTCTCCTATAAGAATCACATTATTCGCCTGCTGAAGCTTCTTTGCCTACTTCGAGAGCCCTTGTTGATAAGCTCAAGCAGTATCCTGTTTACACATTCACTGCTACGACCTAGATAACCCCGAGATTATGGAATACTGGCTGGAGAACACTCTGAAAGTGGTGAATAAGCAAATGAAGTGTCCTGAGGAGCATAAGCTTGAGTGTTTCCTAGCCCTGATAGCTGAAGAATACCAAAGTTGGTGGGATATGGTGACCCTTACTGTTCCTGAACACCGTGTCACGTAGGACTTATTTCTTCAGGAGTTCCACAAGAAATACATCAGTGAGCATTACGTTGCAGAAAGGCACAAGAAGTTCCTCTATCTAAGACAAGGAGGAAGACCCGTGGAGCAAAACATCCACGATTTCTACAAGTATGCAATATATGATACTGAAATTATCCGTACAGAGAAAGAGAAGTGTCAAATATTCATAGACGATTTTTGTGACGAACTACATCCTCTCTTCATTGTATTGGAGATTAAGGACTTTCAGACTCTTGTCAATCGGGCCATTGCAATAGAAGCCTCACAGAAGGCTTCCGAAAGAAGGAAAAGGAACCAGACCCGACCTGACAAGAGATTTCATGATGACTCCAAGCCACCTATGTCCCAAAAGAAAGGGAGACAGTGGGACCAGAAGTCTGTTACTTACCAGCAGCTACCCCGATCTGGTTACGTACTACATTTCCAGTCTGCAGGAACATCTGTTACCCGTACTGCATCAGTGGATAGCACAAGTGGTTCGACAAAGGGCTCTCAGATTCCTTTATGCAACTTTACCCAGAAAAGGCACCCAGGGCAGTGTCGTAGGCAATCTGGTTCTTGCTATCTTTGTGGAGAGTCTGGCCACTTTATCCAGCAGTGCCCACAGAATCCACATACTTTTGCATATATAGCTTCTCAGAACAATCCTAATAAAGGGAAAAGAGCAAAACCAGTGCCAACCAGATCCCCAAGTAGACCCCGCAACAACAATACTCCTCTAGCTGGCTGTGACCCGCAGACTTCAGCCCAAATGTACCACGTTAGAGGTCGCAAGCAAGAGAATGATCCTGATGTGATTATAGGTATGGTAGAGTTATGTTATGAACTTGTTTATGCTTTGATATATCCATGCTCCACACATTCCTTTATTAGTGAACCCTTGATTGAAAAGTATGCTTTAGAATGTGAACCTGTTGCTTCTGAGATACTTGTCTCAAATCCTCTAGGAGATAGTATGGCTATTCAAATAATATGTAGAGCTTGTCCCCTAAGGATCCAAGGGATCCCATTTTCGGCCAACTGGATGGCTTTGCCCTTCTATGAGTTCGATATCATTCTGGGCCTCGATTGGCTAGCTAAACATCAAACGTTGGTGGATTGTTCAAAGAAGAAATTATATCTCCATGGACTCAGTAAGGAGACCATAACCTTGATGAAGTCTGAACCCGAGCCTAAAAAGAGTCTCATGTATACCATAGAGTCTAAGGAAGAATTGAAAATCTAAGACCTGCCTGTGGTGAAGGAATTTCCCGATGTGTTTCCTGATAAACTTTCAGGACTCCTTCCCACCCGTGAAGTAGAATTCGGGATAGAAGTGCAACCTGGAACTACTTCGGTCTCCACTACTCCGTATAGAATGGCTCTGGTATAGTTGAAGGAGTTAAAATCTCAAATTCAAGACCTTCAGGATAAGAGATTCATCCGATCGAGTTCCCCACCCTAGGGAGCACCGGTTTTGTTCGTCAAAAAGAAGGATGGATCGATGCATCTATGCATTGACTATCGCCAATTGAATAAAGTGACGATCAAGAACAAGTACCCACATCCAAGGATAGATGAACTCTTTGATCAGTTGAATGATGCTTCTGTCTTTTCCAAGATAGATCTTCGGTCCAGATACTACCAAATGTTGGTGAAAGAGTCTGATGTTCCAAATACTGTCTTTTGGACTAGATATGGTCACCATGAATTTCTTGTGATGCCTTTTGGGCTCACGAATGCACCTTCAGCCTTCATGGACCTGATGAATCGTGTATTCTGACCCTATCTCAATAAGGTTTTGTTTGTCTTCATAGACGACATTCTAATCTATTCTAAAGACTTAGCTTCCCATGAAGAACATCTTAGAATTGTGCTTCAGACCCTCCGGGAGAAACAACTCTATGCCAAGTTCAGTAAATGTGAATTTTGGTTGTTTGAAGTATCCTTTCTTGGCCATGTAATCTCTTATGTGGGAATTCAAGTAGACCCAAAATAGATCAAAGCAATCCTTGATTGAACTCCTCCGAAGAATGTGGGAGAAGTTCGTAGTTTTCTGGGCCTTGCAGGCTATTACCGTAGATTCATTAAGGGATTCTTATTGCTTGCAACACCCTTAACGAAGCTTCTCCGCAAGGATACTCCTTTTGTGTGTATTGTTGATCAGCAAAAGAGTTTTGATCAGCTCAAGCAAGTCCTCATGCATGCCATTATCTTGGTGTAACCCGAATCGGGCAAAGATTTCATCGTGTACAATGACGCATCCCACCTGGGATTAGGCTGTATTCTGATGCAAGAAGGTAAAGTCATAGCTTATGTCAACTCAAGCCTCACGAGCTAAATTACCCAACTCATGATCTGTAACTCACCGCAGTTGTGTTTGCTTTGAAGATTTGACGGCATTGTCTTTATGGTGAGAAGTGTTATCTCTACACTGATCACAAAAGCTTGAAATATCTCCTAACTCAGAAAGAGTTAAACCTTTGTCAACGCTGATGGATGGAGCTATTGAAAGATTATGATTTAGTCATTGACTACTATCCTAGTAAAGCCAATATGGTGGCTGATGCTCTTAGCCTGAAGCCCACTTCTTCTCCAAGATGCTTGAATGCTCACTTCCGACTCAGAAAGCATGGCAACTTGTTAGCTAAGCTGAGAGTTCACTCCACCATTGTATTTTGAATTAAGATACTCTAAGAAACTGATGAGGAGTTACAACCCCTTATTGCTAAGGTCAAGGATAGCTCAGATCCTAACTTTGCTTTGAATTCCGAAGGGTTATTGTGTTTCCACAACCGCATTTGTGTTTCCGATGATAATGATCTTCGGAATCAAATCCTAAGTGAAGCTCATTCTAGTCCATTCTCTATACATTCTGGAGCTGTTAAGATGTATAAAGATCTGAAGGAGATCTATTGGTTGTCTGGTATGAAGAATGAAATCACAAACTTCGTGGCAAGGTGTCTGACTTGCCAACGAGTCAAAGCTGAGCATAAGGTGCCTACCGGCCTTCTGCAGCCTATTGAATTGTCACAATGGAAGTGGGAACGTATCACAATGGATTTCGTAAGTGGTCTACCCATGACTCCAAAAAAGAATAATGCTATCTGGGTCATTGTAGACCGATTCACCAAGTCTGCTCATTTCCTTCCAGTGAGAATCGATTTCAGCTTGCCTAAGCTTGTGGAACTATACATCTGTGAAGTCATTTGACTACATAGAATTTCGGTATCTTTCATCTTCGATCGTGATCCGCGATTTATGTCTCAGTTTTGGAGGACCTTACACGAGGCCTTAGGAACGCGGGTGCATCTTAGCACTACTTTTCATCCTCAAACTGACGGCCAATCTAAAAGAGTTATTCAGATCCTGAAAAATATATTCCGAGCTTATGTCATCGACTTTGGGAATACGTGGGAGAAATCCCTACCCTTGGTCGAGTTTGCTTACAACAACAGTTACCAGGTTTCAATTCAAATGGCTCCATATGAAGCTCTCTATGAAAGGAGGTGTAGAACTCCTCTTTGTTGGACTGAACTCAGTGAAGACAAAATGCTAGGTCCTGACTTACTTCGGGAAACCGAGGAAAGGACTACCATTATTCGAGATCGGCTTAAGGCTGCCTTTGACCGACACAAGTCCTATGCTGATCTGGGTAGGAGAGATATTCAGTACGAGGTTGGTGAGAAAGCCTTCCTCAAAGTATCTCCATGGAAGAAGATCATTCGTTTCGGAAAGAAAAGAAAGCTAAGTCCTCGTTTCATTGGCCCGTTTGAGGTGATTGAGAAAGTTGGACATGTTGTTTACTGATTAGCTCTTCCTGAGGAGTTAAGTCAGATTCACAACATCTTTCACGTATCTATGTTACGCACATACATATCAGATTCTTCCCGCATGATTGAACCAGAATCCGTAGAGATTCAACCCAATCTGACGCACGAGGAAGAACTAGTGCAGATCCTTGCACGAGAAGTTAAACGATTTCGCAACAAGTCTGTGGCTTTGGTGAAGGTTCTATGGAGAAGCCATTCTGTTGAAGAGGCAACATGGGAACCTGAAGAAACTGTGCAAAAACAATACACTCACCTATTCAGCTAAGGTGAAAATTCGAGGACGAATTTTCTTAAGGGGGAGAGTTATCACATCCCAAAAGCTGGCCTAGTTTAAATTAGGCTTCGGTGATCGAAAATTTTGAAACCAACATAATAATGTTTGTAAAAGATTGACTTTTGTGCCATTCTTGTTGTAATGGAGTTACATTTTGGCCCTATGTGAGTAAATGGACTCCTTGTATGAAATTTAAAGCCCAAAGTGCAAATCTGAGCTAGTCGTATCGATACGTCCATATGAGTATCGGTACGACCTAGCTGACAATAACTAACTTTTTGATTTTAGCGAGGGCATACCGATACGGGCAGAAGCGTATCGATACGGGTCCCCTGTTTTGAGCAAATTTGATGTCGTTTTGATAAGGAAGTGATATAATATGGTGAGTCACCTTTGTGCTTGCCTAAACTCACGTGAAATCATCAGAATTCATAAATCAATTAGGTCAAAGCTATCTTAGGAAGTTGCAACCCTTGGGCTTAGGAAACCCTTTGTTGGAGGAAAGGTTCCTATTGGCTATCGGATAGGTGATGAAATGATTAGAGTGCTTTTGTTTTAAATTAAACAAAGGCATAAGCTTCATCCATTTGTTCATATTCCTCCTGAAGGCTAAAACACCATACCTTGTCTTCCTCAAGCAAGCATCACCATTGATGTCTTCAACCTTGAGTTCTTAAGCACATAGCTCTCATCTTTTCCACCCTAAGCTCATCTTTTTCTTCAAATTGAAAGTACTGTCGTAAAGCTATCCATCGGGTAATGCAAAGCCCTCCCTCGATTATCGATTTCCATGTAAGATGAGAGTTTAATTTCGATTCGAAATCTTAAGCTAGGCCTAAGCTATATTGTCAATTTGGTTATAATGATTCCTATTGTTTTCCTAGCTCAAAACAAGGAGGAAAATGATCCATCGACCCCAATCAAAGCTAGGAACAAAAGAATCACAATTCGAGAATCCTAGAAGCCTTTGTACCTTAAGGTGAGTGTAGTTGTGTCAAGGGATAGGCATGGTGCCATCCCCTTTGCATTATTTATGATTATGTTGCATTCAATCAAAGGCTCACGTAGAGCTACTATGTTGGATTCGATTGACAAAATCCGGTGTGGAAATACGATTATGATATGCTAAGTATGCGGTTCATGGATTCGATATGAATATGATATGTTATGTGGAGCTAAGGCTCGTTTCAAATTTTATATGATAAGAATTGAAAGAAAATATGAAATATGTGATCTTGTGAAATGATGGACATTGGATACAATTGGCATGAGGATTATTTTGAGCTTTTATAAGTAAGGGATGGACTATGGTCCGAGCTACGACCTATATGTGGGGGAAATAATGATGGTTTGTGTAAGGGATTCTCTCCGAAGCTACGGCCTATTTCTGATATGCTGGTGTAAATGGGAATCCGTGTATCCAATGGTACCTAATAGAAATTCTATGTGTTTATGAACTTTGATATGAAAATATGAAAGTATGTGAATATGTGAAATAATCAAGAAATTGTGTACATGGAACTATGCCTATGTAGATTACTTGATCATCATGTCATGCATAATATTGATTAATCATTGTATCGTTATAACTACCTCACTAGGCTATGTAAGCCTAACATGTGTGTCTTATGCATTTTCAGGACCTTAAGTGATCCCGAGTTACGTTCGTGTTGTTGCGGTTGTAAGTCACTCTCCTTAGCTATATGTATTCTTACTTTCTATCTTGAACTCCTAGAAGTGTGGCATATGCTTTAAACATGTTTTGTACGAGTATTTTGATGGTTGTGTAATAGACCTATAATGATCTAGAGGTATATGCATAAAGTGGTAAGTTTTGGAAATGGTTAAGTTGTTAAAATAAGCCTAAAATGAGCCTAAAGAGAAAACTTGGTAAATGGATTCAGAATGCCCTAAAATTTGACATGCTATTAGAATTGTGATTTTTAGGCTTGCTAGTAAAAATTTGGTAATAATTGGACAACATTTGGGGGTCAAATTAGATAGAAACTAGATGAAATTTGTCATTACAGGCCAGGCATATCGATACGGGGAAGCCTGTACCGATACGGCCTTGCATATTTGGTCATTGATGAAGCAGGGAGTATCGATACCCTAGGGAGTGTACCGATACGAGTTTGGACAGTAAGGTCTAAAATTTAATTGCATCGATATGGCCTCAGGTGTACCGAAATGAGTCAACCCAAGTCAAAGTGTATCGATACGGGCATAGACGTATCCATACGGGGTCGTTGACCTTGAACCTAGAAATTATGAAAATCAACATAGCGTACCTATACGGCCTATAGTGTATCGGTACAGAGTCATTTAATTTCGTTAAAAGGCTCAAGAAAACAGTTTTAAAAGATTACAAATTCACTAAAAATTTTGTAGCCTGAATGGATAGGTTAAAGATATTTGGTAACCACAAAACTTCACAAATTAATAATTGGTGAGTCTAAGTACAAGTTGGTAATAAAGAATCTGGATTAGGGTTGTTAAATTGTAACGTTTGTAATTTAGTCCCCTTTTAATTCAAAAGTTTTAAATTAGCCCTAATTTCGTTTCTGACCTCCGATTCCGTCTTTTGACGACATTCTCCGACCCAGTTCTCTACCGGACCGAGAAAGGGGTGTTACAGGTAAGCTCTCATGATAAGGCGGCCATGTCCTCACGACTCTGAATCGAACCTTTGCCCTAATCATCACTCATTTCAGCTAAGGTTTTAAGCTTCAAGGGATAATTATGGGGCTTCAACTGTTTTGTATAAACCCAGTCCTTATGAACACTCTATTGAGAAAAACAATATACTCAACTATAGGCATCAAGTCTTTCTTGTTAAAAGCGAAGCAACAGAAAGCGGGATTCTAAAGCTGAAAGGTAGCTTAGAACGAAGGCCGATTAACTTAGACATACGTCAAGTGTGCAATGTCATTATAACTTTCACGGAACTGACTTTACAATCATCAATCCCATCCTTCCCAGATCTGTTTCAACTCTCACAACTCGTTTTGCTGTAAGCTGACGTAAGTATGCCCTGCTCGCTTGATAATCTGTCGCCTTGTGCCTTTTAGTTTTCTTTTGACCAAGGTCAGACGGCTGAGTCGATGTTTTCCTCCTTAAGATACCCCTTTTTCCTGATCTTAGTAGTACCTCATCTCTTTCTTGGGTTCAATGGTTATTTGCCCTTGACCCATTGGTATGGTCCTTCTTCTATCACAATGCTAGGCCGAAGACATGCCCCATGAGTCTCCAAATTTTCAATAGAATTCAATCTTTATTTTTCTAAGCCAATCAAGGCCTTATGATAGATACTCTTTTTGAGTCCTTGACTCGTGTAGCATACGAAGGCTTGCTATTATTCCCTTCAAGATTACTAACAAGTTTGAATTAGGCTGATCATGTACATATCTAACCCTGCACCCCAAACTCCATTCTAAAAGTACTGAGAGACCTTATTCTTTCTATTTCTCTCATTTTCTTTTTTTCTATTTCCTTTCTTTTTCTCTCACTTTTTTCTTTCCTTTTTCTTTTCGTCTATACATTGGTTTGCTAATCAATTATTTCAACGGAGGATGCTTTTAAGATTAATATACAAAATGAAATAGAAAAATAATAGAATACCCCGAATATCAAATGCAAGGGCATCTTAGATTCAATCCCTTCGGGGATCAATAGTTTGCCTTTGAATGTTGTGGCGATATTTGCGAAATTACTATCAGATTGCTCGGCTCATCCTCCTGATTATGATACTTGCTTGATTGGTTCGAAAACTACTCTTTCTAGTTCTCATCATCTTTCTTCATTTATAAATATATTCAAGCTTTCTGACTTTTATTTAGCCTATAGAGCGCGAAAAATGTCACTCTAAGAACTCCAAGTGTAGGTGTGTGCATATGATTGTAATCAACATTGTGTTAGTGTCTTCAAGGATTCATCTCTGACGCTAGGGTATTGAACAAGTGGAGCATAGCTCCTTATTAGATTTGTTCTCCACTCACAGCTCCATCAAGATGCTCCGAGACTTATTCAACTCATTCATTTATTTAGTTTTTCTTTGGGGATTCAACTCATCACAGTCCTTTGTCTCGAGAATAATAATGGAGCATATAAAAATACCCTGAGTTACTCGGCATAGTCAGGATTTGGAAACTTACTCATATAGTCAAGGCTTTTGACTCAATTAGAGTAAGTGGAGCAAAGCATCCTTATTTAGCCTTTTTGCTATATCGGAGTACCTATTTTGTTTTTGTTTTGTTTTGAAACACTATATTTCCCTTTTGAAGCCCATTCAAGAAACTCTATTGGGCTCTTCTAGTAGGTTTTCTTATCATCGAACATCATTGAAGGAGTATTACTATTGTTTCTCGCGCTTTACCGACCAGAGTAGACTGAGGGGAAATCACGCTTTATCATTATTACAACATTCGATTGATCTCTTTCATTAGAATCAATGCCACATCATGCACATGATATCCGAGGATCTACGAGGGTAAGAAAGAATATATACATATACATATTTAAGTAAAAGATCATCCTTTCATTGAAATAGAAAAACAAGCATGACATAAGTCCTTATAAAAGATCAATGCTATCTTCGGGCAAATGGTAGAAAAGTGCAATAAAAGAAAATGCCACATGACAGAAAAGATAAACCTTTACAAACTAAATCGGGGATCATCACCTCCAAAAGTCATGTTCACCACTCTTTCTTCTCAAAGCTTCAAAAGACTGCTCTCAATCAGACTCAAAACCTTGTTTTTCAGAGCTTCACAATTCTCCGTAGTGTGGTTCATACTCCCCATATGGTAGTCACACACGACACTAACATCATAACCATCAAGATAGGGAGGACCTTTGGTTTGGACTGCACTGGAGTCAGAAGTTTCCTTTCCACAAGTATTGGGAGAAAGTTTGTGTACATCATTGTAATATCCCGGAATATAGCTTAGTAGTATATGACTAATTAAGTGGTAACTAATCTTGGTGTTAGGATGTTACTTACACATATATGCTTTTGTAATTTCCCTAATGAGGGCTTAGGAGTTTGTTACATTTGACTACTAGCTAAGTTACTATGGAATTGTCATTTATAAGATTAATTAATAGTTTAGGACTAAAAAGAGAAATTTTAAGAAACGAAGTTTAATGTGCAAAGGGTTAAAATGAGCACTAAATGGATTAATGTGTTTACATGTAATAAAGAACTTTGTTTAGGGACCTTACACATGTCAACCAAAAGGTTGAACATGTGTGATTGAGGTCTCGGTTTAACAAGAGAAGAAATGACTCATCTCCATCATCTTTTTCATGGTGACCGAATCTCTTAGTGAGAGAAATTAGAGAGTGAATATGGAACCTTCATGTTGGAGGTCATAGTTTTGGAAATTTTAGCTAAATCCTTCAAATGGTGGTTGTTGAAGGTAAAATTATCCCTTAAACTATTTTCGAACTTGATTAAATCTTGCAAGAAATTCATATAGATAATCAATTATGTTCAAGTTATTAGATTGTAAAGAAATAGAACTTTGTATTATGATCTTAAGCTATGAGAGTTGGTAAATTGTGATGGTTTCTTGTTTGATAAAATTAGATCGGTTTGAATGATGGTACCTAAATTTTAATTAGATGTGAATTGTGTTTTAGTGTAGATAGTTTGAATATTAAATTATCAACAAGGAACCTTAATATTGTTTGAAGTAAACTGGTAAATTGATTAAGTTCAGAATTTGTAAGTTATATTTGAAATCTATAGTAGTCATTCTACTTGATAATTTCACATTGTGGACTGTTTTGCTGCCTTGAATGAAATAGGGACTGTTTTTTTTTTCAGTATTTAAGATTTTTATGGACTGTTTTGTTGAGCTGAAAAGTATATTAATGTGGCTGCCCTGTTTTGAGTATATAAGAGCTTAAATGGACTGGTTTGAGCAAATGAATGTATATATAGGAATTTGAAAACTGTTTTGCACATAGGGGAGTTAATTATGGACTGTTTAGGAAGGAAACAAATAAGCTAAAGGATGCTTAATGTGTTTACATATATTAATGAGTTGATTGGTGTATATATATAAGTATGTATGAGTGAAAAATAGGACTACTTCATAATTTGAAATTAAAGAAGGGGGTTGGTTTGATTAGTTTAGGAAACTATTTTGAACAAAATGAAAAAAAAAGGGGAATTGATGTATGAAGCATTTAATGGCTATTTTGTTGAAGATTAAGTGTTAATAGATTGTTATATGGTTGCTTATGTAAAAACAAGAACATTAGGGACTGCTGTAAGGAAATGATTGAATTAAAGGACTGATCTGGTCATATAAAGATTGTTTCGAAACTGTTTTGAGTCATAAAAAGAAGGTGGGCTATTTTGACTAAGAAAAATGGACTAATTTGGTGACTTAAAACAAGGAATTGTTTTACAAAGGATTAGGGGCAGTTGCATGAATTAAGAGACTATTTTTAATCAATGAAATGAATTGTTAAAGCTATTTTGCAAACCTATGAACCATATAGATTTTATGTTAAAGTGAGGGGACTGTTTTGTGCAGTATAAATTATAAAATGGACTGTTTTGTGAGTTTATATGTGAAAACATGCATGTTAAGGGCTGATTTATATATTTGTGAAATCAAATTAATTGTTTTGAGTATATGTATGCATAGATGTGTATAAATAGGACTATTTTAGGCATGTATGAAAGTTCATGGACTGTTTTGAGTATCCAAAGATAGGGGACTGTTTTAGGATAAAAAAATGTATAAGTAAGAATGGGACGTTGATTTCAAAGTATGGAAAACATATGGAATTGTTTTGAATATGTGTATATGTATATCTGTATTTGAAATTGTTTTGCATCGATATAAAAGTTATATGGGCTATTTTGTGAATTGAACCGGTTATAATGATTTCTTATTTCTGATTGAGGTACACATTTTGATAAGAAAGAATAGAAGAAAAATGTTAGTTGGAAGCTAAGGATAATCATGGATTCAGGTATCTTGTAACTTCGGGATAAGAGGTGAGTTTAGTTGTGTGGTCTCAGGTGACATGGTGTCACACTATATCTTGTTATAATATTACATTTTGAATCTAAATTGTATAAACATTTACATATGGCTCGAGTAGAGCACCATGTGAAGTTGCATTCATGGCATGGCATACATGACAAGTCTTTGGCTATGTTGCACATCATATCATTTTTTTATGCCTTGCTATGTTATGCTTGTGATGGATGATTATATATATATTGTATCATATTGGAAGCTAACTATTGAATGATAAAGTTAAGGAACTAAAGGAAGAAGACATGTCCTAACTCAACAAAGTACTAATCGGTAAGCTTAAAGAAACAAAAGCTCAAAAGTGATATAAGTAATTGAGTTAATAACAAGCAATGTTACTTGTGCAATAAGATACTTCCCCAATATTGAAAATAAGATAAGACATTTAAGTTGCCTTTTCAATGGAAGTCCTTGGATACATTGGCTTGATGCTTGGTATATTGGGACTACGGTCCATGAGCTACGGCTTGGGGGCGCCCCATTGATATGTGATATGTTATTGGCGATAGTAAGAGGTAACGGGGGAGTTGTACGGTGATTGGCGACAGTTTGGTTGGATAGTGAGAAGTTTAGGATTGATATGTCTTCGATATTATCCATTGCTATGTGCTTTGAGCTAAGTATCGCTTGGACTTATACGGTCAAACACGGACCAATGTTACTCATAACGAATTGTGATCCAAGGCAAACCTTTAAAGACATGAAATGTTTATAATCAAATAAATAATTCAAGAGAATTATGAACAAGTTATGTGAATAATGAGCTCTTGGTGAGCATATGGTATGATTGGTTCTTGATGAGCATATGGTATAAGTTTTACAAGAAATGAATAAGTGCCCCTATTGAATGAGGCAACAAACATTGTATTGAACCATTGACAAATACTTGATAAGTTATAAGGAATCCAAAAGCTATTGAGTATTTGACAAGTCTCAGGAAGACTTCAACGTGATAAACCGATCTTTGATAAGATCGATATGTTTCACAATGAAGCTTAGACAAGTTATTGAACTCCATAAATCTTACAAAAGTTAAAGCATGATACAAATAACAAAAGCTAACAAATGATTATATCTAGTGAAGGACCTTAGTAAAATGTTAAAGAAGTTTAATTACTTTTGTCTATGGCCAAGTTTAAGACCATCCATGCATTGAACAATTGGTTACCATAATTACGAATGGTTTCTTGTGCATGTTGTGAAATTCTTGTATGACAAGAAAGTTTTTAAGTTGATACAAGTCTTGAGGGTAAACATGTGCTCATGTATACGATTGATTATTGATTCAAGTTAGTTTTCGTTATTGTTCCCATGATAATAAAATGTTATAAGAGGAAAACATAAAGGAAATTTGTAGTAACTTGCCCCTTAAATTTTTCAAAGGTTCAAAATTTTCTAGTTCATGCTTTCGGTCTTCCTCGTAGTAACATCTTCGATTCTGGTTTTCTTTTAAACCGGGTTGAGGGTGTTACAGTCATCGAGATAGGATGAAGAACCTCCGAAGGCTTTGCAAACAAGTATTGTGATTGACTATGGTAGCAACCATTAAACTGAGTGTTTGGGCGAGAACTCTTCATACAACCCGGGGAATCATGTCCCCTTTGAGCAGTGGTTCTTGGTTCACCTAATTGCAATACCCCAGACTCTAACATATTCTGAACTAGCTTCTTAAATGCCACACAACTTTCAATAGAATGTCCTTGAACATTGGCATGATACACACAATGAGCATTGGCATCATACCAAGAAGGGTAGGGTGGTTTAGAAGGAACCACATGATAGGGCCTAACCAAATCTGCTTGTATAGCTATGAATACAACTTCTTGTATGAAACTGGCAGCGATGTGACTTTCTCATTTTTCCACTCGGGCCCCCTTGTTTCCTCCCTATTCAAACTTTGGGCGCCCCTGGCTATAGATTGAGATTAGAAGGCCGTAAGGTTCTTTGGAGCCTCTTCGTGATCCATTTTCCTCCGAGTTGGTTCTCTATCCGTTGGAGAAGATAAGACTTTCCATGGAGAATCTTCGATCCTATCTAACCCCAACTTGATGGGACATTCAAAAGCGATACAGATTACATCATATTGGTTGGTGATGGCTTGGTATTCATCAGACCTAAACTTTTCTATTGTGAAGTCGCAACCCCAACTCGCACTCTCCTTTTGCACAAGGGAGTCTTCCTTTACACTCTCTTCTTTGGTCATGGTGGATAACATACCCATCAATTCATTGACTTGCCACCTAGTTTCTTCTTGGAACTTCTTCACATATGTCATCAGTTCTCTTTGATTCTTGACCAAATGCTCTTGGAGCTGTTCGAGCTTATCCACCCTAGCCACTAGGTCTTTCTGAAGCTGTATTGGCTAGAAGTCATTCACTTTTCACTTCTACTTTCTGAGGTGAATGCTTTCCCCGATTAGTGATGCATATGATGCATTGAATGTACAAAAATGCATCTTTGAACAAAAATAATAATATGTCATAAAATAATGCTACTATGAAAGCATGAATGAATGCAAAGAGTGACATTGAGTCCGAAAAATATCATCATTAACCAACTTGCATTAATAGGAACATTGTTTCGTTACAATAGTCAAAGAAAACCAACTATGCATATGGTCCTAAGCTAGCATATAGGTTGACGATCTCCCTCAAGATCCAAACGACCCTTTCTCTCTTCTTGGATTCATCATCCACACAGTCCTGAAGCTCGACAGTATCTCCTGCTAGGAGCTGTAACTTTCGGTGACCCCTTGCATCTGATTCATCAAATGTGCCAATTCTTACCCTTGCTTCCAAATAGTATAAGTGGTGAAATATAGTCGTTCCAATGTTGGCATCTGGTACACTTGAATTGCTCCCCTAAAGCTTGCTATTTAATCCTTGAATTGTTGGACCTCGGCTTCCAATTCTCCAACATGATCATTCAAAGCATGATTTTCCGAATTACCAGCTTTTAACTTGCTAGTTGAACCCTTGTTCTTGAAGAGAGACTTTTCCAAGCATTTTACCTGATCTTTCAAGGCTTTATTTTGGCGGCGTTCCTTCTCTAGCTGCCTTGAGTGAGAGGTCCTTAGGTTCTCCATTTTGTGTCAAAGCAAGCACTTGGTCCTTTCGCTCGTAATACTTCCTCTTGTAAGTCTCGGCTGACATCGCAGACCTAAACCCGATAGAAATATTGTCCCCATCGTGGAGCTGTTCTCCTTCTAACTATACTTGCACATCATAATTCTTCTCGTCATTGCTACGAATCAAATCTCCCATTGACCTAGCCTTTATTTTCAGACTATTTCGGACTCAATGTGCTCTTTATGATATGGCAAGATATGTAAAATAAAAGGATAAAAAGGATAGAAAACAAAAAGAAATGTGTTAGTTATAAGATAAACAATAAAACAGAAACAAGAAAAGACAAATACAAACATATTAAATGATAGGCAAATAAAGAACCCTAACCGCATGAATTCTAGTTCGCTAAGGTTATCCGCATGGCTCTAATGAGGGGCTTCTTAGATTCTCACACATGGGTTCGGTTCTAATTAAGGGTACCCAAACCTATCTTATTACCTACTAAGGAAACAAGAACCCCAATTCTGGCCTATTACAAGCTTGCGAATTGGATTCGGTTTAAGGGAAACCACAACCTAGTGACTTGGAGAGCTACTCACGTGTCAAAGGCGTAGATTCTGAAAGTGAATTACCGAGCCGTGGAGGGCTAATCACGTGGGTTGGTGGTGTTTCACTCCTACTTAATGGACAGAGCTCGGGTATAGAGCTTGATGAACATAGTGCAACACGTATCGATTATTCCTTAGAAATTAAATGAAAAATTAATTTGAAGACCACCACTTATCAAATCCCGTGCAATCATAGTCACATTTTCAAGAAAGAATCGACCTCATTAAGGTCAATTAAAATTCCAAGATTTTCCATCATTTAAAAGAAACAAATATTTTCGTGGCCTAACTTTCTCTTTGTTTTGTAAAACACAAAGGGTTTATCCCCAGCGGAGTCGCCAAGCTATAGTGACCTTTTATTTCCTTCAATTCGAATGGATTTCTCCTAAAACAGCCACAATGCCTTAAAATCGGACTAAACCCAAGCGACCCTGGAGGTGCGATTCACTATAGTCCACCGTCGGATCATGGTGAATCCCAGATATGTCATTCCTCTCGTCGAATGGAACACCTCCACCGTTGGGATTATCGAGATGTGACTCCGGTCGCTGAAAAATATGCCTAAAGCTGGGAATGGGAAAGTATTTGAATGCTTCGACTCCTTCACCGTTGATCTACATGCTCCACCTTTAGATCATAGTGAACCTGAGATATGTTATGCCCCACACTAAGACGCTTTTACTCACCGTTGGGATTTGTCGATGAAGGCTCCGGTCACCGAAACTCGTCACTGCCGATGGTAAGTAGTTCCCCCTTTCTTTTTTCCTTTTTGATTCGAAACAAAACAAAAAAAACAAAATCTCAGAAGTTTTTTTTCTTTTTATTGATAAAATCCCCCTTATAATAGTTTTGGGTTCGGTTTATATAGAGTTGAATTACATGGTTTAAAAGAAAGTAGAAAACCTAAGTAAAAAGCTATTGGTTGATGTTTGAAAAAAAATCCCTTCAATTTCCACCGTTCTTTGTTTATATGCATGCAATTGCTATACTGGAGAGAGGGGACCATCTCCTTTTTGTTTTTTTTTTCGTTTTGGCTGGGTTCATGTGTGCAGAGGGGCGAGGAGCAATATGAACAAAGGGGGACCATTGGCCGGAAATAGCTGCGTGGAATAGAGGGGACCATTGTTGGCACCTAGTAAGAATAGCAGCATATGCATTAGGTGTGTGTCCTTCACTCACGGATGAGCAGCTGTGGGATCTCTTCTGGGTCGAATCTGAGTCGTTTGATCATCCTTGATCGGACGGTGGAAGATTGACTGCACAAGAAAATGGGGAGCCAAATTAGGGTTTTAGATTAATAAACTTGGGCTCAAATTGGGCTGAATATGTAATATGTATTTTTATTGTTTTCCAAATGAATGGACTATATATGTATCAATAGACTTTGAGCTTCTATTTCTAAACTAGTTGGGTTGTTTTATATATATATATATAAACATGGTTTTTCATTTATATAAATGCATATGGGCTGGTATGTTTATATATAAATGGGCTTTTAATTTAATATAGCTTATAATTTTTTTGATATAGATAGATAACAACCACAACCATAATAATGATAATAACAAGATAACAATAGATAAATGTAGCAAAGGTAAAAACGAAATAATACTTATATCAAGTTTTTTTTTTGAATTTTTGATGATAATCATATATATAACTAAGGGGCTGATTATATAGGCCCTTATTTAATTATACTAGTAGTAGTCTTTTTTTTATTCCTTAGGGTATTAATAAAATAGAAAGCCCTTTATTGAAAAATAAAACGATTCACCTCGGACAAAATTAATGATTACACAAAAGTACTTCTTGTAGGACTACTAAGAAAAATCAGGACAAAGGACACGAGCAAAAGAAATGAGAGAATTTGATAGATTATTGCATTGGTAGATACTATTGTATTGACTTGCCTACTTCATGGATAGAAATTGAAGAAATGTTGGCTACAAATTGGTACCATATGGATGATGTTTTAAGGTTGAATATTGGGTTGACCATAAAATCTTGACAAATTTTATTTGGATATGTTGGTGCAGTGTGTCGTATCACAGTGTTTCCACTTAATATTTTTAGAGGCAAATTGGGGACAAAATCAATGTTTTCGTTCCATGAAATCATCAGAAGAAATGTTTGGGGCTTTTGATTTGACTTATTTTCGTTTGAAATCATCCTTTTGATTGGCCAACTTTGACTTATTGAAATTCAATCCGAATTTCGTCTGATTTGGCTCCAATTTGGGGAATTTTGCTCTCGAATTTAATTAGGGTTCGAACCCTTTTCCCCTTCAATTGATGAGTTACCGACGACGCCAAGGGACGGGGCCGGCGGCATTGGACTCCGCCGACCGAGGCAAGTCGACCGGCACCAACCTAGGCAGCCGCCGTAGCCTAGGGGCGGGGCAATCGGCACCGGCAACAGCCAACTACCGTTCAAACATGGGGATTTGGGGGAGCCAATCCGCGTGAGGGCAGGACGCCACCTTTTTTTTTTTTTTTCTTCATTCGTCCAAATTTTTGCGGTTAAATCGAATGGTCTTGATTAAACTGAAAAAAACACAAAACAAATGGTTTTTTTTCTTCATTCGATCCAAACCTTTGATTCCTTATGGGTTTATTATTTATTAGACATGGGTTCTATGAACCCCTTTTTTATTTTAAAATGGGTTTATTATTTATTTATTATTATTTATTTTTTCTCTTTGGAGATGGGTTTTATTCGAAAAGATATTATTATTTTTTATTCATTTTTATTTTCTTGAAAGAATAAGTTATATTTTATTTTATTTTTATTTTTTTAAAGAAAAAAGGTAAAAAAAATTAGTGACAACAATATATATCATAGGTATAGTCTTTAATATGTATATATACATGCACCGTATCATATATGTTTTTTTGTATGCTTTTATATAATATAATAATCTATAGTTATTATACCTTAATATATGTAGTTATATATATATTATAGTTATGTATAGTATGTATATATATATTTATTATATGATTATCTTATGTCTGATATTTTATGCTATTTATTTATATTATTATTTGTTCATATTCAATTTATTGTTGGACCCGATTCGCTTTCAGCTTTACGGTGATCCGGAACGAGGTATGATCTGTATTATTCATGGCATGTTCTAATTTGGTTAATTTAACTAACATCTAACTCACTAACATCTAACCTTTAATTTTCACATTTAATTTATTTATGTTTTATGCTTTTATATGCCATGCTTATTTGTTTATATTGTTGCACTCGGATATATAAACTGTCAATGCGGTGCCCTTTTATTCGAGGATAAACTTGGCTAGTACCAGATGTAGTGGTGGTGGTTTTCGTTTATTCTCAAATAATAGGGCCTTTAAAATTAACTCGCATTTATAAACGGATCTTAAATTAAATTAAATTCAAACTCGCAATTTCCAATATTAAGGCAACATGTAATCGACTAGGTACCAATTTCGGGCATGTTGGGGGTGCGAACCCTTTCCCACACGTAACCGACTTCCGAACCCGAATCTCTGGCCTTAAGGTGTCCGGTCTACCTAAACCAAGTGACTGGTGGCGACTTCATCTATTTTCCAAACATTTTCAATCAAAATCAAAACCCGGTTCTTCCAAGTGACACCACGAGGATTTTAAAAACGTCGCTACACTATGAGATTTGCATAATATATATGTGCTCACGATTTGACTCGTTAATTTTGTCATAATTTTTACCTTGTTTCTAAAAATATATGTAAAATATAATAATACTATATAGAGTTTAATATAAACATAAATTAACAAAAAAATTATCAAAAAATAGTGTGTGAAGCAATTCGAAAACTAAACTTCAAAACTCTAAACTTAACTTTTTTAATGTGTGACATAAATAGAGAACCAAAAAGAATAGAGGATTTCTATTCGCATTAGAGCTTAATTGTTATAATGGCAAATTAGATCAACTAAAAGATATCGAAATTCCTTATAACTTGTAAAAGCAAATTTAACCTAGACAAACTACTAGTCAATTCAACCAAAAGCAGGCCTTTACATTTTTATACGATTTAGAATTTTTTAAAAAATATTATATATTTTTTATTAAAAATATATTTTATCCCTTTAAATTTTTATAAGTTCGCCCCTATAAGTTTTATAGGTTAGTCCCGAGTAAAAGCCAACCACACGGCGAAGAACCACACGCTCCAACACAGTTTTCATACGAAGTTCCTTGTAGTTTCCCACTACTATAACTTCCTTTCTCAGTATAATCTTCTTGCTAAAACCCTATAAATATTTCTTCGCATCGGTGCTTCTCAAACCATTAATTAACAAATACTTGAACTTCTCAAATCATCACATAAGTTATACAGCTTCTCCAAACCATGGAATCAATCAGTTTTCCATCATACAGGCTTAACTACAGGCAAAGACCTCTCCGGCACGGTCCGAAGTACCGGAGAAAGTCGTCAAGCTTCATCGTGGCTTCAAGCAGAGGGATCAGTAACAATAATGGACCGGAACGTATCGGTAAACTTGTCGATGAAAGCATGATTGTGCTGCGAATGCGGATTAAAGAGATGAATATTTCGGAGGGTTTGGAGCTGCCTTCGGCATGGATGGAATGGGAAAAGCAATATTTTGTGGAATATAATGCGGATGTTTGTGAAGCAATGGGGATTTTGCAGAACTTGTTGTTGAATGTTAGGCCAGGTTTGGGCGCAGCGATGGTGGCACTTGTTTTATTTGCTTGCCAATATCGACTGGTGTCACCTTGTTTCATGCTTTACGGTTAGCTCAAGGGTTCATAACTAGGTTTTATCCAAGTTGATTTGCTAGAATAGATGGATATAGGTTTACTTTAAGTGATGTTGGATTGAATTTTTTTTGTTGCCCTCCGTTCCTTGGGACTTTATCCAGATTAATATGACACTTACTATTAGTGTAGTTCCTTGGGTCTTTACTTTCTCTTCATCATTTCTGTTTGTTTTTGTATGATCTTTGTTTCTTCTCCTTGGTTAATCTTGTAACCTTTTGGTTGGTTGATAAATGAAATTTTGATTGGACTTGGTCTAACCTTGTGCGTTGATTCCTGCAACAATGCGTTCAATATTGTTTAGGGATGACAATTCAATCCGAATTCGATTTGATCCGAAGGATATTCAATCTATATTCGATTGAAAAAATCCGAATTCGAATCTGAAAAAAAATATCCGAGTCCTAATAGGAGATGGATTGGATATGGATTATGCCAAGATCCGATCCGAATCCGATCTAAATCCATATCCGATCCGAATCTGACACATCCGATCCATATACGAGTCCGAATCAAAACATTATGACTTTTAATTCCTTAAAACAAAATACAATGTATAATATTTACAAAATATTTAGGTTACGTGTGGGGAAGGGTTAGCACCCCCACAATGCCCAAAACTTAAAGTTGGTACCTTGTCGGTTACAAAATATCTCAAAATAGAATTTTGCGAATTTTCAAAAAGCTTAAAGTTGTTGTCCGTTTATAAGTTTAATTCTATTTTAACAGTCCTACCATTCAGAAAATGAACTCCAATTACCGCCAACACTTATGGCGCTAACCCGTCATTCCCGTTTGGTAAGACATCGTATTAATTAAGTTTTCATTTTTCAAACAAGCAGAGAAACTTAGCTCGTTGAAGTTTTTTATTTATTTCTAAGTTAATAATTATTAATCCTAAAGAAATTCTAAGCTTTTTTATTCTTATTTAAGGGTTGAATTTTATTAAGTGTATTTTATTTTTATGAAGAAAATTTTATCACATAGAAGTCTCTATCTAAGGCTTG